>NW_021025200.1:1442014-1483842 GCF_004153795.1 Camellia sinensis | reverse complement strand
AAACCAGTCAAAAAAAAAAAAAATTTGCCTAGGTGGTCGACCACCCGGTCGACCGGCCGGTTGACCACCCGGTCGACCACCAAAAGTTCAAAAAATTCAAAAAAAAAAGGTTCAAACAGGTAAAAAAAAAAAAAAAAAAATTTTTTGCCGTTACCGGTTGACCGGCCGGTCACCGGTTGCCCAGCGCAAATTTGATGAAATGAATTTGATGTTGAACCGTTGGAGCGCGAAGTATCAAATTAAAGAAATGACCCATTTTCGACTCAGATTTGGTGAAACATTTGCTACACCGTTGGAGATGCTCTAATAAATAACAAACCTATTTTAGAAGGTTTATTCGGACAGTAAAAATTTAGGGTTCTTTTGAGAAGAGTTAAAAATACAAAAATTAACTTTAAACTATTTTTGATCATATTATTTCTTACATTTTTTACATATTTTTTTAAATAAACTTTAAAAAAAATTAACTTTTAATTATTTTTGTCAAAATAGGCGTTAGTCTGATTTGCAAAAGCACACCCGTGATACCACACATATTGACCTAAAAATAAAAAATAAAAAAAATGGTACTAAACTGGTTGGTTTTATCAGCCATGAATTTTGGACGGTTCACGTGTGTTCTAAGAAAAATAAGGAAAGGAATTGGATGCCATAGTGAAAAGAGAGGCATGGGTGATGGGCCCATGGGCTTTATTATTAGGTGTTGTTTTTAAATTGATTTTTTTAATAATTTTTTAAGATTAGTATATTTAAAAATATGTTTTTAGTTGTATTAAAAAATAATAAATTATTGAGATGTATAAATTTATTTTAGTGACTTTAGGGTTTTTTGTTGACTTTGTTTTATCCAAAAAATTAATTTGTCAAATAGGGCTTATATTTGTCTTTTTTTTCTTATGCTGGAGTATGTTTGGAGAGTTTTTTTTTGAGACTTTTAAATTTTTTTATGAAATGAAAACAATAAGCATGTTAGGATAATCTTTTTAGTTGAATAAATGTTTGTAAGGAAAAAACAAAAAAGTGATGAATTGATATGTAAGATGCGTATTTTTTGACATTTTGACTTTTGGGAAAATTAAACATCATGTTACGATTTTAAAAAAATAAATAAATTAAATCAATGGAAACATTTATAGATATTAATAATTAAATTCATTAATTTGTAAATATTTTATAAAAACTCCACCAATGTGTAATTTCTCCTTATTTTTTTGGTAACTTTTGACTATTTTAATAATAAAAAAAAACCTTTACCCCTTAAAAAATCATTTTACCATTTTTCATATATTAAAGAAATTTAAATAAATATTTTTTTCTTGAACTAGGCCAAAAAAGTAGACTTATTTTAACCCCAAACAAAAAATTTTTTTTATTTCTATGACTAGTTTAAAATTTAACATTTTTTAAACTTATTTAGCTCGTTTGAAATATGAGTTGACTTTTTAACTATATTAGTCTGGAGCTAAAAAGTCTCATTTGTGATAGACTTTTAGACTTTTTTGACTTTTGTAAGAGAAAAAATGAAATAATTATAAGTTGAATATGATATTTTATCTTATTTTGCTAAAATAGCCTATTTTATGACTATTTTAACCCAAATGTTCTTCCCAAAAAAGCTCATGTTAAGTGTTTTAAATTTTGAAATTTAGATTCGTTTAGTGTAGATGCTCCAAAAAAAAAAAAAAAAGAAATAAGAAAAATAAAATGTGATCCAAAATTAAAATAAATTTACTAAAGATTAAAGTAAGCTAGAAAGTTAATTAAAAAAGCAAACTCTCAAAGATAAAGTCAGTAAACCTAAAAAGCCAACAAGATTAGTATACCACGATTACTTATTACAAACATTTTAAAATAAATAAATAAATTACACTCATCACCCTTAAGGTTTTTGACAATTTCACTCACCTCCTCTCATTTTTCTAAAATTACATTGACATCTCTTGAAGTTTATTTTTTATTTGCATTTTTTCCCAATCTGTTAGTTGTTAAAACATTGGTCAGTAAACCTAAACAGCTAACAAGATTAGTATACCACGATTACTTATACAAACATTTTAAAATAAATAAATAAATTACACTCATCACCCTTAAGGTTTTTGACAATTTCACTCACCTCCTCTCATTTTTCTAAAATTATATTAACATCTCTTGAAGTTTATTTTTTATTTGCATTTTTTCCCAATCTGTTAGTTGATCGTTAATTTGACTAACTGTTCTATTTTGCTTTATTTTATTTTATTTATTTTGTGAAAGTCAATGGTTAGTGGTTTGATTATCACATAAGGGATTGCAGTTTAATTTGTATAACATTTGGAGTTTTTATTAATAATAATAAAATCAATTAATCATTTTTTAACTAAACAAATTAGTATGAATTATTGAAACCAAATGAGAAATACAATAACTTGTATATATGTAAAGCAATAAATCTACTATCTACTATTATTATAAAAGTGTGAAGAGTTTGTCATGTTTTCTACTTTTTCAATTTTACCTTCTCAAATTTACTATATATTTTCTAAAAGTCATAAAGAGTCCTATATAAACCAACTATTTCTTTATTTTTAGAGTTAACCACTCAAAAACGATATATCTGCTTCCAATAGTCCTACATAAATACAAACAAACCGTGCCTCTTCTTATCAGAAAAAAAAAAAAAAGAAAAAAAAAAAAAAAAAAAGAAAGCCGCCTTCCTATTTTTTACATTGATAATGATTAAAGAACAAAAAAATAATTACTTTTTCTTATTTCCTGTGTCTGTTTTTATACTAATATATAATATTTACAATTATCCATCATGGATCAAATCACTGTGAATAATTTTGGTTAAATATTAAAGTTGTATGCATTCGTTCAAATTTAGACATAAGAAAGTGCATACGTTTTTAAAACAAAGATTTGTGCTGCATTAGAAAATTTTGCAAGGTATATACACTTTCTTTTTGTTTAAATTATATTTTAAGAATTATAATATTTTACATGATACTTTAATAATCAATGTATGATGTCAAAATTCTAAATAAAAATCACTTTCGTTGGTTTTATTTTTTAAATCTATTTTTTAGTTTTTGATTTTTCATATTTTCTCAATTTTAGTGATTAGAGATACTGAAATTTCTTCATATTTTATATTTAAATTATACTTTTACATGAAAATCTAATATCTAATAATCTAAATAGAATTAAAAAGTAAAATATTGGTAAAAAAAATTATAAATTCAAACATATATTGAATTTTTATTATTATATATTTTTTGTTATTATTATTATTTAATATTAATAAAAAAAATTCAAAAAGAATACACAACAAATTATTTTCTAAGTGTATTTAGATTAAGTGAATCTAAATGTAAAAGTAAAATAAAAAAATAAAAAATATATTAAATTAAGTGAAACTAAAAAGAGAATAAAACGGTTATTAAAAATAAATAATAATAAAAAAAAGTGTCAAAGACTAACAAACATGAAAATTCAAAAAATAAGTTTGAAAAAACAAACAAAATCAAATGCTATAAACTTCTCTTTTTTTTTCTTTTTTTTTTATAAAAAATCTTTATTTACTAATCTCTAATTTTATACAAATTATTCACAAATTCCGTTCAATTTTTATGTAAATTTAATAATTTAATTAAAAAATTGTGCATACATACAAAAATGTAATACTAAACATCTACATTATGACGAACTATTTAATTATGAATAATTAACTTCTCATTGTTACTTGTATTATATTGTTATAAAAGATTTCACATATTACTTTTTGTGATATCTTATATATGTGAACATTTACGTATACAAGCACATCTATCTATCTAGCTATATATTATATAAGTAAAAGAGAGTTTTCATGAGGAATTTTGTGAGAACTCCAAAATAATGAATTTAAATAGTGTTGGGATTGCAATTATATTCTAATCCTAACATTATTTACACCGTGCCTTCAGGCACGAGCATACGCTAGTCTTATATATGTCAACATTTACGTATATAAATATAAATTTATATATGTTACTGTATTCATACATTGTTAATCTGCAATGTTATATTACCATCAGATACTTAATTTTCTAACATGTATCGTTTTAGTAATATAGTTACATTTGTTGCGAAAAAGCTACTAAATTGTGTATTGTTCTCTTATTAACTTATGTGCAAGACATATATATATATATATACCACAATAAACACTTTCAATAATAAATCAAGACTTTGCAAAACACCTCAATCATGACAATAATTATACTTTTCTTCCCCTCACAGAAAAAATCACATTATTGAGGGAAAATGGATTTTGAAATTCATAATAATATGATATCGCCTCAAACTCTTGCGCATCAAAATATTTTTATTACAATGAGTTGTAATGGTGAGCAAGAAGAAAAAAAAAAGATGGTAAAATAAAAACTATAGAAGATCTATTCCAACATACTCTCCAAGCAAAGTTAGACGAGCTGAAACAAGAATTGTCCTATCTGTTGTGAAGTTCAAGAAAAATAATGTACTTCATAAACACATTTTAGTCAAATTATAAGGAAAAAAAATCAAATGATGCCCAAACATTATTACAACAACTCAATGATGCAAAAAGTAAGTACATCAAATAAAAAGTTTTAAACAATTTTTGTTATATACTGATTACTTACCTATGCCATAATAAATTATGTAACTTGACAGTTTTATAAAAGTAACCCTGCAAACACTTATAAACATGGATCTATAAATATCGTGAAAATAATTATGAAATTTCTATATCAGTCAAAATATTAAGCTAGAATATCATTCCATTTTCTTAGAAAAAACTATTCCACATTTTCTACATAAATGAAAATATAGTAATGACTAATGTTTTATTTTTCATCATACGAGATATTTATGATACAGGAAACAAGACTCAACAACTCTTGATGTATAAAAATATATTACGTATTGATATTAATGCATTCTTACACCAATAGTATGGAAATAATATGCAATAGTTGGTTCAATGAATTTGTATTATGATTTGAACTATTAAACAAAATTGTGTAATTGTGTAATTAATTTCATATTCAATTATATTACAGGTACAGATTATGAAAAATTGAAGTGAGAAGTTGATAGAAAATGATTTGTGTAATACTATATATTTAAAGGACCTGCTTATTATTTAAGATAAGATTATAATCTCAACAATCTAACTATAAATTATGTTTATAAAATTTCTCATTTATCATTTAAATTCTTCAACCGAGTATGTATTCATTTCTTGCTTAGTTGCATTTTGGATACAAATCAATTTATTCATACAAATCTCCATAGTTTGTATATATGTATATATATATATCACATATCAATTTAAGAAACATGCATAATTACAGTATTAATAGCTGATGAAAAATGGCGTGCTACGTGCAACGCATGTGCCCAACCACTAGTTATATATCAATTTAAGAAACACGCATAATTACAGTACTAATAGCTGATGAAAAATGGCGTGCTACGTGCAACGCATGTGCCCTACCACTAGTTATATATATATATATATTTATAATTAAACCTTGTGAGTATTTAGAAATATTATTTAACACTACTAAAATAAATACATGTAGTGTTCCAATTTGATTTGTATTTGTTTAGGTAGTGAGACTCATCAATTTTATCTTATTTTTTAAAAAACAACTGAACTGTATGATGTCAAGTATTGATTAAAATTCACCAAATAACTTATCTTATATTTATGTAATTAATTTTTTAATTTGTTTCATTATCACTTTTGTCAAAACAACAGGTTATTCTATAATATACACCATTTTATGTGTATCATATACAAGTTATAACATCTATAGTGTTGATTACTACAAATGTCATAACTAGTCTTTTTTTAGTCATAACCAAACACTATTGTTGGCATCATATTTAAACCTACCAATTAGAGGTTGACACGTGGCAAGCAAGGGGCAATACATAAATATAGCAAATCATTGGAAAGCCCCTACTTTCGAAGCTGCTCACGTTCGCGGCGAGTGCAAGATTTTAACCGGTGGAGCTTTTAAACCACACATGGAAGGCATATGAGGAAGAAGTTATTTAAGGAGCAGTTACAAGCAATTATACGCACTCAAATGAATGAGTGGCCCTAAGAAGTAACTAAAGAAAAGGAGATCATGGTGAGAAGAATTAGCCCAATTGCATCAAAGGCACCAAATAGAGACTATAAATAGATGGAAACAAAGACTAAGAAGCCCCCCGACCAAATCCAGACTTTACGCCTTTGTCAATTTGATTTATCTTTAAATTTTATTTTTCAGCATTTTACTTTCATGCACTGCACTTACATTCCAAAGGAGTAGATTAACTCTATAATTCCAGAACTCGGTCGATTTAAAGTTTCGAAGTTGCCCTTACTAAAGGTAACATTTTATAATTGTTTATTTAATTAATCAATTACATTTTATGTCTAGTCTCTCTCTTTCCTTCTGCTATGAATTCAAGTTGAAAGTATTGGTTCATCTTTCAACACAACATAGAGAAAGTCCTTTTTATTGAGGCTAAGAGAACCTTAACACAATCGCTTGATAAATTTGATATTTATTATATGTAAGGATTTTTCAAATCTTTGCTGGCACGCTCTATTTACATTTCTAACATTCGATGTAGCACTTGTGTTCTTTAAAACCATTTAAAAGTGTATTTAATTACATCACCCTTTGTTATTGGGGTAATTGAGTTGGTGTATCATTGTTTTGGTAGAGTGAAAGTTGATTTAGACTTGCTAGAGTTGTCATTTCACGCTTAGTTTTGTTGAAAAGTGACTTAGGAATCTTAAATTCTATTCGGAGTGACCACACTAAGCTCTAGGAGGGTTGACACTTGCCTTCTTTTTTTCCTTCTTTTGTTTCTAGTTTATAGGGTCGACACCACCCTTCTGGGTGTAGGCACCTGGTTTATCTTCTTTTCTTCCTTTTGACTGTTGGTTATTGGTGTCGACACTAGGGCTTCTAGGTGTCGACACCTGGTCTATTTTGAAAAGACGTGTTTCACCTCTAGTTGGTGGTGTCGACACCACCTATTGCAGGTGTCGACACCTGACAGAATCTCAAATCTATTTGGTTGTAGTTTTGGCATCTTTTTCAAGATCTTTTGACTTATTATCTTGATTGACCTTGGGTTAGATATTTTCTTTAAACTACTACTATAAATAGGGCCTCAAAACACCTTTCTCTTTACTTTTTTTTCTTCTTCTTCTTCTCTCTCTTTCTCTCTCGCTCTCTCTCAATCTTTTCCCTTTTTCACTATGAACACCATTGTTGCAATTTGAGTTTTTGCTTTTTGCACTAAACCTCAGATCTACTCTCTTGTAGTCATCTCTTGGCCTGAGTCCTTTGAGATAAGTTGTAGAGCTTGTCGAGGGCTATGTTCTAGTCAGAGCAAAGTTTCATTTCACGACTTTTGATTTTGGAGCTTCTTCTCCTCTTCTCTATTTAAGGTAGAGATTTTTTTTTATTATTTACAATACCTTGATATATATAGATATGTGATATTTTTATTGCATAAACATGTTTGTTTTGAGACTTTCTTTGAAAATCATGAAAGCGGGTTTTAGGGTTTGAGCCTTAAGAGGTTAAGCTTGAGTTTTTTGTTCGATTATGTTGATAAAGTGTTGTTGATTATGTTTAGGATACTAGAAATGAAAAGGCCTAATTTCTATCAGTGTTTGAGAAAGTTGAAAGTGTTTATGTTGGGTATGCGTTGGCTATGTTTGCATAATAGCAATTGGGGATTTTGATAACAAAAAATTGGTAATGGTTGAGAATCTTGGAAATTTGGTGTAGTGGATTTGGTTTTGAATCAAGTGATGGGTGTAACCCTTTTTAAAAAATGAAGCGAGAGGTATTGAAGTTTTAATAGTATGAAATCAGTCGTGGAGTTTAACTATGAGGGTTCGGGAATTAAATTAGTGAGCCTTGTTGTCCTTAGTTATGAAATTACATTGTTTTATTTTGAGGGATGTATATTTATCGTTTAGAGTTTTGTCCTTGGCCATCTATGAATGATGGTATTATTTGTTGCTAAATAAATATTACGTGTCGACGTATGGGTTAGATTGTGTAATCTAATGTGGTGAGTTGATGATGTTGATGCACTTTGAATTAGAGATACCACTGCTTTCTAGTTAGCGCCTAGTAAATTGGTATTGTAAAGACACTAACTTTTGGTAATTACACTTGAGACCCTGAGCCTTAGGTTAATAGCATTTTAGCCCATAGTTTTGTAAAAGTCTGCAAAATGGTCCAATAAAGAATAATTTTCCATGTATATTATTATAATTAAATCCTCACCACTTTATAATTGAAAATAACCTAACACTTGGTTTTTATTTATTTTACCTCCTAGTCCCTAAATTAATCCATACATTTTATCCTTTTTTTTCTTTAATTTATTATTTATTTGAAAATGAATATTTACATAGGTATTTATAATATTATTTTGGGGAAAATTGGGCATGAAACCACCTAGAAGACTTGAGAAAAATATCTAGATATTTACTAGTCTTCTACTTTCCTTTGTCATTAAACTAGAGGGTAAAATTGTCTTTTCAACCCAAACTCCTTGTCTATAAATTGAGGTCATTTCCCCAATTCGTTACTCACATTTCAGCAGCCAAGGAGAGGGTGAGATGAGGAGATTGTGACTAGAGGGAAGTGGAGAAGAAGACGAAAAAAAAGAAAGGAAGAAAAGTTGATTTCTTGTGTTAAGGTAAGAACCACATCTCTCTCTCGCTTGTTTTCTCCAATTCTTTCACCCATCTCATCATATTGTCTAGTGTGCTCTCTTGTGTTATATATTAATGGTAAATAGGGTTTTGGTGTGTATGCAAGTGTGGGTATGAATTGGTAACTTTGTCTTGCAATTTGTTCAAAATATGCATTACTGCAACTTCTCTATTTTAATAGAAATATCAAATTAATTTATTTCTCAAATCTAAATTTAATATAGGATATTTTGTGTGTTTAGAGCTTATGATAATTTTATTAGCCCCTCACTGTGTGTTTTTAAGGCTTGGATATTTTGTTTAAGAAATTTGGTCCTGAGTCTCTGAAAATAGTCACTTCTCTCAATTTTATAAAATTTCAGAAAAATCATCTCATGTTGTTTCTTTTGTCAAAATTTAGAATTCTAAGTCCTCTTTCCAACAGAATTTATTTGGGTGGAAATCATCAGGTAGATTGAGAGAAAAGCTAGTTTTCCCAAAAGGTGACAAATCTGAACCAGTTTTGGAACATAGCTTGTAGATGAATTTTTGGATGTGCTATGCAAATTCTGAAAATGGGAACTGAAAATAAACATGTTGTTTATTGTTTCTGTGAAATTTCAACCCCTAATATGACCTAGAAGTATTTTTACCAAAGCATTCTTGTTAACTCCGCAGTTTCGAAAAGTGCTGGAACTTGTGCCTTATTGTGTTATTTGTTTCCAAATACTTCAAAGCATGCCTAATGTAGTTTGCTTATTTTACCATACTTATGTATTATCATGGACTATATTTCCTCTGTTATGTTTGTCTCATGCTCTTTTATATGACCGAATGTGACTAACTCACTTATCAAAATATCTAATAAACGAGAAATGAAAAGGGGTTGGTAATAGGTGGTGTTCACACTAGTGTTTCGGAATGATTTATGTAATATGCATATGATTGAGATGAATTGTGATGAAATTAATACCAAATGAGTTAAGTCTTGCGCAAGCGGTCTAAGCGAACCCCTAGGATGGCACGGATGTATTCAGACTCTATGCGATAATGTTAGGGTGTAAGCGAGCCCATTGGTATGGTATGTGTAGGGTATAAGCGAGCCCACTTGTTTGGTTGTCCCTTTTGAGGTCCACCACATCCCTACTCGGTATATAACCGATGTGGGCATAGGTGGTAAGGTTTGCAAAGCAACAAAAGTGAGAGTTCTGAATAGTCCGGTGTCCAATCCTTGTGGTTGGGAGGAAGGATCTCTTTGGGAGATTCTAGATGTCTAATCTAACTACTAATTTAGAGTACCTTATTGTATTATTGCATTTTATGTTTCCCAATTTATTCTGTGTATGGTTGATTGGTTGATAGAAGGTATGAGGGTGCTTATTTTTACTGGGCATTCCAAGTTCATGGCGTGTCATGCCAGGTGATGAAGCAGTTTACAATGGTAAAGGTTATTTCGAAGGCAAACAAGATGAAGTGTTGGAGCCGTAGTTCACTTGAAGACTTAGACTAGTAGTTTTTTTTTTTTTCTTTTTCTTTTGACTTTTGGTTTGGCAATGTTTTGTAATCCTGTAATGGAACACAAATGAATTATCCGTGATATTAACTCTGGTTATATATGTATATTAAGATGTTTTGGTTATCTATCATGCTTGTGTCGTTTTATTGTACTTATTTGATTGTCTCAAATTTTGGGGCGTTACAAGTATTGTTGTGTAGGGTGTATCGTTTGCCTTCCGTGTTTATGGCCGGTAAAATACGGATTATGTTATTATTGTTGTGAAAAGGTGTACCGTTGGCCTTCCGTGCTTATGGCCGGTAAAATATGGATTTATGTTTCGTTGTCATCATGGTTTATTTTTTGGTGTATCTTGTGTTGGGTGTTTTATTTTCCTTTGTGCTTCAGGCCATAAAATATGGTATGTGTTTTTAAGAACATTGTGGTTATGGTTTTTCTAATGTAAGAAGTAAAGGAATGAGTTGAATTATAAAAGACAGGTTGTAAGAGTTTTGGAATGGTTTATGTGTTAAGAGTCAAATGATGAATTGTAAAAATAAGAAATGAGTTTCTTAAAATGTTAAAAAGGAGTTTTCTTTTGGGAAGGGATATACTATGTATGTGTATTTTGGTATACAAAGATGTCACTACTTTTTTTTTTTTTTTAGATGTTTCAAAGATGTCACTACTTATGTGTTTATCACTTGAGGATCATGGCCATAACTATGTATGCATTGTGATTGTTTAGGATCATTGGGATTTCTAGTAGACTCTATATGTTCATCCCTTGTGTTGAAAACTTTTCAAGTACAAAACTAGAGAGTGGTTCTGGATCAAAGGATCTCTTTTATTTGTTGACCAAAGGGCCTGATTCTTGTAGGCGGAGTGCCTTAATATAATAAGAGTTGCACTTTTTTTTGTTATGTAATTTGTAAGCCTAAGGGCATTGTCATTCAATTGTAGTTCATTTGCATCATATATATGAACGAGAGAGAGAGAGAGAGAGTTTTTATTATTTATTGTTGTTTATGGTAATAACTTCCACATGTATTATATTGGAATTAGATAATGATAATAATAATGGTTATGGTAATGTTAATCGGGTCATAAAATACAAGGTGTGACAACTTGGTATCATAACGAGTCAGATTTGAATACTTTGGGTTCGTGGGAAGTGATTTTTACCACAATGGGTTTTGTTACACTTGGTAAGAACATTTACATATAGGTAGATTAAGTGTTAGGACTCTATGTGTTGCATTTATGTGAGCATGAGGTTGAGTTTCTTGGATAGTGCTTGTAACCGGTTGGCTTGCTTAGAAGTCTCATTGGAAACGTGTCTGATCAACGCAATTTCTTATGAGAATTTCTTGGGAGTCTAGAGAATATCCTTGTGAACTTGGCTCGATTATGACTAAGTGTTCAAAACTATTTATGTGCAAGGTGATTATGTAGTTTTATGCTAGATGGGTCTTGTAATCCAGCGATGGTAGGGGTGTGCCTTGGAGAAGGCTAGAGTTGGGTTTGCTAATTTTGGTTTTGTCTTTTGTTAGGATGTCAAAACGAAGGAGTAGAGGATGTGCTGGAGTAGAAGTGTCGATAGGAGCACAACAGTTCTAATAGTATCCGTCTTCGTAGCGCTGATTGTGGGCGAGGATTTTTCACGCAAGATTGTATGACCAGTAAGGGATGTCCTAGCTCACAATGAGTGGGATGATACTCGTGCCCTTAAGCTTATGAGGAGTTCTGTCACTTCAATCCACCTGAGTTCACAGGAGAGCCTGATCAGATAAAGGTTGATGATTGGTTAGAGCAAATCATCAAGACTTTTGATAAGTTCAGAGTTTAGGATAACGGGTTAAGAGTTAATTTGGCGAGTTTCCAGTTGAAGGGAGATGCTGGGTATTGGTGGAGGTTTGTGAAAGCCACCGTTGGCATGTCTTCGGTTGATTGTGTTCGCCGAGGCCTTTCTAGCCAAGTATGTTCTTTCTTCCGCTCGGGAAAGGTTGATGAACTAGTTTGTTGAGTTGCATTAGGGTATTACTTCTTTGGCACAATAGGTAAGGTTTACCAGTTTGGATAAGTTCGCTCCAGAGTTGGTAACAATAGAAGAGCACCGGTGTCTGGAGTTTGAGAGAAGATTGCATGAAGATATTCAGGGAAAGGTTGATGGATCTATGTTTAGAAACTCTTACGCGTTGGTTGAGGTGGTGACCCATGTGGAGGCTCTGATTTTGGTTGTTGGTTAGGATAGAGAGGAGGCCACATCGACAATTCCTATTGTTCGTAAGCACACTAGGCTTAGTAAGAGGTGGAGAATAGTGAGATCTCAATCTCAGGCACAGTTTCAGTCTTTGTCAATAGTTTCGGTCTCGTCATTTGGGAGGTCGAATGAGGTTTAGGCCTCAGGCCAGTCTCAGAGTAAAGAGTCAGCTGTTTGTTTTGGTTATGGTTTGTTGGGCCACGTTAGACATTTATGCCCTCAACGTGAGACATATTTGGATGTTTCAAAATCTAATCAAACTCGGTCTCATCGGTCTAGTCAAGGACGGTATCAATACCTATGGGCGCCATGCCTTTTTTGAGTCTAAGGTATTACTTCCCACACCGACTTGCTTTGACCAACAAAGAGTCGTTACATAATTTTTAAAGGAGAATTAAGAAACGTTTAACACTGAAAACTAAGTTAAGGCTCAGTCCATCATAACCAGAAAAATTCTAGGCTCGGGAACTTAGGTACAAAAAGGAAAGGCCATCTTCATAGAATTACCCCATTTTGCCCAATCCGAAAATTGGCCTCTACTCACTTTCTGTTTTATGATTTTAGTGGTTAATTATTCAAAAACTTCATTATCAGACCCAAAAACCGTAACTAACCTAAAACTATGTGATTTGAATAAAATGAACATCATTTATTTTAAATTAAAGAAATAAAGCCATATTTTCCAAAGATAATGACTTTTTTTTTAAATAAAAAGTGAATTTTATCAATCCATGGTTATATACCCAACCTAAAATAAATAATATTCATGAAGACATTCAAAACAAACAATTTTGTATCAAAAAGCATATAGACTTGGATTATTGAAAAATAACACAAGTAGCACACATATGGCAAAAGGATGGAGGAAACTTACTTGGATGACCACTCAAGCGTCAAACATCTTACATCTGAGGACAGAAAAATAAACATGATCCTAATATGCAACTCGACATACAAATGATGATCTTAAGCCCTGCTTGAAGCTACCAAAATGATGATTATGCAAGTAAAGTAACTAACAAGCAAAAGAGAAGAATGCAAATTATTTATATGATGATTCAAACCGGGCTTAATGCATGATTTTTATAATCACATAATCATATTATCACATAGCATACCATATATACAAATGTCTTTATCAAGCAAGACAAATCCATTGTGGTAATAATCACTTCCCATGTACCCAAAGTATTCAAACCTGATATGCTTTGATACCAAGTTGTAATTCCTCGAAATAAATATGATAAACCATCCATTATGATAAGTAAATAACAATGCGAATCAGAGTATAAGATCCTTCTATTACGTAAGATTCAAATGTACAAAAGAGTGACACGTGTGAATATACATTCATAAGTCCTAACCCTGAATCTATAGCATGTGTCAATAACAAAAATAAGAAGTAAAAGTTAAATAGAAAATGGAAATGCCCTGAAGGCAACAACTTTCCAAGACAATGCTTGGTTACATCAAAAGTGAGTCTTAAGCTCAATACATATAAAGCCCTAGGCTTGTACAAACATTAAATACAAAATAAAAAAATTGAGCCTTCAACTCTACAATCCTGCCAAGCTAGTCCTTACTGGAGGCATCTCACAATAAAGGAAACATGCAAGAATAGGTAGAAAAGTGAAGAAAATTTGAAAAAATGAAAGAACTACATGATGCTATGATGGACTAACACCCTAGCAGGATTAAATATTGAAAAATATAGATTACAAACTACTAAAATAAAGACGGGAAAAGAATACTTACTCGCTGGTTTGCAATAAACCGAAGAAGAAGCGAAGGAAATACGAGTTTTCTTGCTTGATTGCTTCCCTCAAGCTTGGATTCTAATTTAGTTCAAGTTCTTCAAGCCTTAGATGATTTTTTAGTTGTCAGAGTTGTTATGGGAGAGTGTATTTTCGGAGCTAGGATTTAGGGAGAGAATAGGCAAAGGTTTTTCACTCAAAAAGCTCACAAAATTTGGTCCAAAGTCCAATCTCTTGAAAGAGAGGGCAGGGTCTATATTTATAGGCTTAGAGGATGCTTGGGGAACACCCTAGGTCATCCTAGGGTTCCCCTATCGCATTTTCCTTGCGCCTCTTGAACAAATCGCACTAAAACACCAAAATTATGGGCGTCAGTTGGATGTACAGACGCACAAGGCATAGCGCACAAATGAAAATGCATCCGTGGTTGTGCATGTGCACATCCTTGATGATTTTTCGTATTTTAGGCATATATTTCTCATCCGACATTGGATTGAGGCGAATCAAGTGGGGTTGGAAAGCTAATTCAAAGTTTGTGTGAAATAGAAAGTTTCAAATTCTAACTATTTCTAGGTGAAAAAAGGCCCTTAATACGAACCAACAAATGGTCATTTTGGCAAAAAATAGTTTTTGGCACGAAAATGGTAATACAACAATTCTAACAACTTCAAGCGTCTCTAAGATTGAAAATATGATACCTTTCATCATCAAGAAGCATTTCAAGCACCTAAGTCTTAATGGTTAGTCAAAATGGGGTGTCTACAGTACCAGACTCAAATAGGCCAGGCTTCGAGGGTCTCGTGGGGGTCGACTTCCCAGTCAACACAGTGATATTAACCTAGAGATGGGCCTTTTTACTGAGATCGGTAGTGTGATCCTTGGGATCTTGTTATTGATCGGTGTGTTGTTGGATGCTGAGGCATCATGATTGCATATTTGTATATATATTGTTTGTTTATCCTTATGTTTTGGGCATGTATTGAATTTTGAACTTTCTTTGGAATGAGAAGTTGTTATTGGGATTGGTGATCCTAGTGGTGTTGTATATCTGTTTATTGTCTCATGAGTTGAAAATGTGATGGCCTGTGAGCCTTATTTTATTTAATAGTTATTTGTTGAAGGCGAGTAATTCGCGAGTTATCATGATTAGTTTTGCTATACTATGAAAATAGAGTCTTATTGTTTTAATTGTGTACGGTTTGGGGTAGCACGATCTACTAGAGTTCTACTGTAGTGGTGAAGTTCTTGGTGAAAGTGTTGAGAATGTCCTTGAGAGAGTGTGAGATTTGTATCTTGAAGTCATGAGAGTTGTACTTGTGTTTGTTGTCTGGTATTTTTAGATTTAGTTGATTACTGATCTTGTTGTTGGTTCTATTGATCTTATAGGAAGTGATGTGAAGTGTTAGATTACCATATGGGCATGAATGTTGAAATGGGTTGACTTAGAAATGAGAGTGGCATAAGTTGGTCTCATGGAGTTCAGCTCGAACTTGGGAATATGGGTGAGTGTGTGTTGAGTCCCATGTAAGGTTGAGCAGTCTTGGTTACATGTCGATGTTTGGCACCAAATGTAGAGAGTTTTGAGTTCGTTGGTTAGTACAAGATTTGGCTAACACATAGTCACCTCGGGGCTTGCTTTGGCTTTGAGCAAGGGGTTTTAAGGTTGAGGAATGCCTTGGATTACGATTAAGAGCATTGAATTTTGCTTACGCAAGTGTAGTGTTTGTGTGTCTTTGTGTGTAATCCTTTAAGTAAGGTAATGTAGTGGAACCGTGATTTTACAAGCGCATTTATGCCGATATATACTTGATATGTTGTGTTAGTATGTGATGGGATGAGACACCCAAGATTTGTGAAATTGTATGTAACGCCCTGAAATAAATACGATAAACCATCAATTATGATTAGTAAATAATAATGCAAATCAGAGTATAAGATCCTTCTATTACATAAGATTCAGATGTACAAAAGGGTGACACATGCAAATATACATTTATAAGTCTTAACCCTGAATATATAGCATGTGTCAATAAAAAAAATAAGAAGTAGAAGTTAAACAGATAATGGAAATATCCTGAAGGCTACAACTTTCCAAGATAATACTTAGTTACATCAAAAGTGAGTCTTAAGCTCAATATATATAAAGCCCTAGGCTTGTACAAGCATTAAATACAAAATAACAAAACTGAGCCTTCAGCCCCACAGTCCTCCCAAGCTAAGTCCTTAGTAGAGTCATCTTATCAACACCTGAAAATGGTTTTCCCATATAGGGTGCACCAAAGCCTAGTAGAAATAATCCAACACAATATATGAATCTTAACAAAGATAGAATGGTGAAATGCATATGCAATGCTCATGTCAAAACGGTTTACATTTCTTTCCCAAAATCATGCCATGCTCAATTTATAGCACAATTCTCAAATCATATCCTTTACCATTAGAAACGATCTCAAACCAGTGCAACCTTTCATGGATATTTCGTCCACGGGAAGCCATTAAACGACACTCGTGTAAACGTAGTCTATACAAGCACTACTATTGCCATTTTACGGATATTTCATCTGCGGGAATCAGCACTCATGTATACGTGCGTTTTTTGTGACTTTTACCCTGGACACATAGATTAACTTAGTTTGGTGATACACACATCTTTCCGACATTCACTCATCTTCTCAATTTCATATACATATGTAATGTATTAAATGAGCAACAATGTTTAATGCACAAAGATAAGAAACTACTTTCAATTCACTTAATCCTCATGCAATTTCTACAACAATCATAGCTATCCTCTACTGATAGCCCAAAATAGATATTTCTAAACAGATATAAAATCTCCAATACAAGTAAACTTTTCTAAATTTAATATGTGAACGATAATACATATCCAACTCCATTGCCCATATCAATATCCATCTAATTTTACATTTTCAACATCAATTGCATTTATTTATACAAAATAAACATTTGAACCATTTAGGGTAAAACCCTCTTTTTCTTCCAAAATTCATTCCAAGTATCAAAATTAGTAGTTTGATCATAACCCAACCTTATTTCCAACCCCACAACCATTTTCAATACTTCCATTTCAAAACCCCTCTTTTGCTTTTAAACCAAAATCCTAGGTTTGTTCAAAATCCTCCAAAATCATAAGATTGTTTTATAAAAACAAATAGCAATGTTAAAAATCATAAGGAGTGTAAAGAATCCTTACCTCGAAGCTAGAAGATGAGACAGAAAGATATGACACTTCAACAACACCGAAACCCAACTCTACTCAGATGAAAACGAAACTCTAGGTGAGCTTTACCATTTTAACAAAGGGAGTAGGGTAGAGAAATGGATAGATCTTGGTGTATTTGTAGAGAGAGAGTAAGTTTTAGAGTGAGAGGGTCTCAACTTAGGGTTTTGAAATGTTTTAGAGAGAGAGAGATGAAAAAGTGATGTAAAATGGCCTTTTCACGAATTGATATACGCACAGCTTGCTTGAGCACAAGAGTTGTCGCTCGAGCAACCAGACATAATAAGTTGTTCTGCTCGAGCGCAAAAAGCTTCACTCGAGTGTAGAATATACACTCCCAGAAGTTTTACAGACAAAAGACTATCGCTCGAGCACAAGAAATCTCGCTCAAGTGAAGAACACTACCTCCCCAGTATCTCTGCAGGCCTACAAAAGTACTGTAAGCTCACAAAACTCACTCGAGCGCAAGTAGCGTCGCTCGAGCGAAGAGGCCAAATTCTAGACAACAACAGTTTGAACAAACTAGTAACCAACCTATTCCAAACACAAGTAAGACACTCCAATACTCAAACTCAATGAGAAATAAGGAGAAACACGGTATGAATATGTAAATAAGACAAATGAAATCCGGATTCAAAACATCAACGAGTCGGGCCTAAATCAGGAACGCTATAACCTCCTCCCTTTAAAGAATTTCGTCCCCGAAATTATAAATCAAACATTAAAATCATATTTAAACCAATTTCAACAATGATAATCAATCAATTTCAATACCATGACCCATCCACAGGCCACTCGTTCTCATCAATATGATAAACAAGTTCTCAACACTGAATATACTATTCACATTTTCAAAACATATACAATGGTTATATTAAATCAACGTAGAAAAAGTTTCAATACATGCTCAAACATCAACATATAGGTCTGGATACGTCTCACAGACTTCCAACTCACATTCTCAATTGCTTCCTCGACTCCGTGATATCGCCACAATACTTTTACCAAAGGAATTGTCTTGCCTTGTAAGACTTGGTCTCGAGTATCGAAGAATCTCACCAGTCTCTCCTCATACGAGGTATCCTCATCTACCTCTAAGTTGGTCCAATCCAGCACGTGCGATGGATTCGGCTCATACTTCCGAAGCATACAAATTTGAAATACATTATGAATCCCGAAAAGTTGTAACGGTAAAGCCAAGAAATAAGCTACCTCTCTAATCCACTCAACGATCTCAAAAGGCCCAATAAATCTAGGGGACAACTTCCCACTCTTCCCAAACCTCATTAAGCCTCGCCTAAGTGATATCTTCAAGAAGATATAATCTCCCACCTCAAAAGACAAAGGTCTCCTCCTGCGGTCGGCATAACTTTTCCGGCTACTCTAGGCAGTAACCAACCTCTTAAGAATTAGAGCGACTCTCTCAATCATTTTCTGAACCAACTCAAGGCCTAACAGAGGTGCAACACCCACATCGGCCCAACACACAGGAGATCTACACGGTCGGCCATACAAAGCCTCAAACGGTGCCATGCTAATACTTGACTGGAAGTTATTATTATAGGCAAACTCCACTAAGGGTAAGTGCCTCTCCCACGACCCCTTAAAGTCAATGACATAACCTCGAAGCATATCCTCAAAGATCTGAATAGTACGCAGTGCTAAAAGTCAATCTCGCGCCCAAGGCATTCTATAGGCTCTGCCACAATCGAGCCATAAAATGTGGATCTCTATCTGAAACAATCGTTGCAGGGACCCCATGTAACCTCACTATGTCCTTAATATAAAGGTCAGCAAGATAATCTACCGAGTCACTCAAGCGCATAGGTATAAAGTGCACCGACTTGGTTAACCAGTCAACTACTACCCAAATTGCATCACTACCCCGTTGAGTCCTAGGAAAACCCATCACAAAGTCCATCGTGACATGCTTCCACTTCCACTCGGCTATAGGCAAGGGTTGCAACAAACCCACTAGCCTCTAATGTTCGGCCTTCACTTGTTGACAAGTAAGGTACCTCGATACAAACACGGCCATATCCTTCTACATTCCCCTCCACCAAAACTGGCAATTGAGGTTGTGATATATTTTTGTGCCTCTCGGATGCACCACAAGACATGAATGGTGAAACTCTCGGAGTACTTCCTCTCGACAAGACTCCAGCACGAAAAGACGGTCATGGTATCTAACACTCGAATCGGGATACACACTCAAGCCTTTTTCCATCTTCCCACTGGAGATCTTCACTCAGAGGGATTCCACTTCAAGGTCACCCATCTGTGCTTCTATCACTTGGTTCACTAGTATAGGTTGTGCAACTACCAAAAACAAGGCTACAGACTTCATGAACTCACCAAGATGCAAATCAAACTCACCAATAGCATCCAACATCTCCCATTCTTGAATGGCAATACTAGCCACACTACCAATGGATTTTCTACTTAAAGCTTCGGCCACAACATTGGCCTTCCCTGGATGATAATACAACTCAAAATCATAATCTTCTATAAACTCCATCTATTTCCTTTGCCTCAAATTCAAGTCTTTCTATGTAAACAAATATTTTAGACTCTTGTGATTAGAAAACACTTCAAACTTGTCACCATACAGATAATGCCTCCAAATCTTTAAGACAAAGATCACCGCCGCTAACTCTAGGTTATGAGTAGGGTAGTTCCTCTCATGTGTTTTCAACTACCGCGAGCCATAAGCTACTACATTTCCCCCTTGTATCAATACATAACCCAAACCTTCCCGTGAAACATCACAATACACTGAATAGGCCAAATCCTTCTCTGAAATAATCAATACTGCAGTCTTGGTAAGTCTAACTTTAAGGTCTTGGAACGACTTTTCACAAGTCTCACTCCACACAAACTTGATTCATTTCCTCATCAGTCTAGTCAATAGTGAGGCTAATCTAGAAAAATCTTTCACAAAACGACAGTAATACCCGGCCAACCCTAAGAAACTACGAATCTCAAAGCATTCTTGGGTTGTTCCCAAT
Organism: Camellia sinensis; assembly: GCF_004153795.1. Lineage (NCBI taxonomy): Eukaryota > Viridiplantae > Streptophyta > Magnoliopsida > Ericales > Theaceae > Camellia > Camellia sinensis. The sequence continues at coordinate 1,463,350 of NW_021025200.1, read as the reverse complement.
CTTGTACGATTTCTATCTTAGATGAATCCACAGTCACTCATTCCTCGGATACCACGTGGCCTAAGAACTTCACTTCTTTCAACCAGAATTCACATTTTTCGAACTTAGCATAAAGTTTGTGGGCTCTAAGCAACTCAAGTACTATTCACAGGTTTTCGATGTACTCCTCCTCAGAGGATGAGTAAATCAAGATGTCATCCACAAAGACAACCATAAAACGGTCTAGGAACTCACGGAAGATTCGGTTCATCAGATCCATAAACACGGCTAGTGCATTGGTTAACCCAAAATGCATCACTAGAAACTCATAATGGCCATACCGCATATGGAATGTCATCTTTTGGGTATCCTCCCCCCTTACCCTCAACTGGTGATGACCCGATCTTAAGTCTATCTTGGAAAAACAACAAGACACTTTCAACTGATCAAACAGATCATCTATATGAGGCATTGGGTACTTGTTCTTAATAGTTATCTAGTTTAACTTCCAGTAATCAATACAAAGTCACAATGCACTATTTTTCTTTTTGGCAAGAGAGTCGGTGCTCCCCAAGGTGAAGTACTAGGGCGGATAAAACTCTTATCTAACAATTCTTAGAGTTGAATCTTCAACTCACTCAACTCAACAGGTGCAAACCTATACGTTGCCATAGAAATTGGTGTCGTGCCAAGCACTAAGTTAATAAAGAATGTAATCTCACGATGATATGGTAAGCTAGTGAGATCCTCAGAAAAAATATTCGGGTATTCACGAACTACCCTTGGCAACTCAACTCGAACTTCATGACACTCACTACCCAAGAAGTTGGCAAGAAGGTAACTAAGCTCATTTCGCCCACGCAGATCACACACTGATGATAAGACTCTATCGGCTCTGTCCCTCGTGAAATAAAAACAATCACCGCTTAAGGTACATACAGTAACCCTCTAACGGTAACAATCTATGACAGCCCGATACGATAATAACCAGTTCATACTCAATATAACATCAAAACTCGACATGTTAATTAACACAAATACAAAAAAAAGTCGACGATCGGCAACCTCTATGTCACAACCCCGACATCCCTGTTCCAAAACAATCTCACCACCAATAGGTGACTCTACACAAAGTAGAGATGCTAACCGAGACAACTCTAACCCCAATGTCGATGCAAATGTAGACGAGATGAATGAATGGGATGAACCCATATCAATTAACACATTGGCAATAAAATTGTATAACAAGAAAGTACCTCTCACTACCGAAGGCGCTGGTACTAGGTCTGGCGTGGTAACAGCATACACACGCCCTAAAAGCCTCTACTCTACCTGCTCACCCCTCGGAGCATAAGCTTGATGCACTAACTGAGCCGAAGAGGCTCCCTGATTGGCCCTTAAGGCTTGAGCTGACTATGCAGGATATGGGCTCTATGTCTGCCTCGAACTAGACGTACTTAGTATGCCACCCAACCGAGGGCAAAACCTCTTCATGTGCCCCACCTGCCCACACTGATAACAAGTGAGCAACTACCCTCTCCCTTGACTTTGGCTCTGAGAGCGAGCTGAAGACAATGTAGACTGTTGCCCTCTTTCTCTCTGCGAGCATGCTGGAGACTTATGGCCTAATTGGCCACACTTTAAACAAGTAAAATCTCCCTGACCACCTCTTCCAGAACCCGAACTCGGTACTGAAAAAATGAACCTTGACTGAGCTCCCTAGGATTGCTGTGGGTTAAAACCCTTCTTCCTTTTACTGTCTCCCTGAACATCTCGAATCCTTTTGGAGCCCCTCATCCGTTCTTCCTCCATTTGCATCACAGTCTCAAGATGAGCTGCCGACACTACAAGTCGCCCGTAATCTCTAATCATCGAACTGGCTACCTTGAAAAGAAGCCCGGTCCTTAACCTTTTCTCAAACTTCACACAACGGCGTTCCTCTATCGCCACTAACTCTGATGCAAACCTAGATAGACTAGTAAATGCGGCCTCAAACTCAGCCACCAGCGTGTTCAACTGCTAGAGTTGTGAGAACTGCTCCATCAACTTGTCCTGGAAGGCATTGACAAAAGCCTCCCAAGTCACTCCAATGCGCCCACGCTCATACTTCCACCACTGACCCGCATCTCCCTTCATTTGGAAAGATGTCAAGGTCACTCTCAGTTTGTCGTCCTCGATGCAAAGTATTTCAAACGTCTTCACTGTCTACTGTAGCCACTTATCTGCCTTCAGTGGCTTCTTGGGATCACCCAAAAACTCATCCAGGTTGGGCTGAAATAACTCTCACTTCAGAAAAGACAACCCCGTCTCGGCAACATGGGCCTGGACTTGATTCTCAACTCTGAGAATGTCTATGGATTCCCGCAATGCTCCAGTAATTTTATGGGCCAAAGCGTCCATGGCTTACTGGCCAACTAGTTCAGCCACATTGGCCCGACTAACCCCTTCCTCTTGTGCCTAAATATCATTCGGTATCGGCATCTCCTGTCATCTAGGTCTACTACGCCTACCACCACAACCACGTTCTGACATCCTAATAAAGGTAACAAAAGAGATTAGCACATTTACAAATGTGCCGCAGCTAACTCACTCGTGTCTTAATGCGGTGGACAACAATAATTCACTCCACATAAGCACGTAGTTACATAAACACATACGAATTTCCTTCCTGGACAATGACCGTCCCACGGCGTTGCCAAAGTTCCAATTAGAAACAACAGTGATCAAGTCTTCTTCTAATTGGAATTCTAGAAACTCGTAGACCCAATCAATATCCTAAAAATTAAACCTCATACCTTTATAATCACATAATCATATTATCACATAGCATACCATACATACAAATGTCTTTATCAAGCAAGACAAATCCATTGTGGTAATAATCACTTCCCATGTACCCAAAGTATTCAAACCTGATATGCTCGATACCAAGTTGTAATTCCTCGAAATAAATACGATAAACCATCCATTATGATAAGTAAATAACAATGCGAATCAGAGTATAAGATCCTTCTATTACGTAAGATTCAAATGTACAAATGAGTGACACATGTGAATATACATTCATAAGTCCTAACCCTGAATCTATAGCATCTGTCAATAACAAAAATAAGAAGTAAAAGTTAAATAGAAAATGGAAATGCCCTGAAGGCAACAACTTTCCAAGACAATGCTTGGTTACATCAAAAGTGAGTCTTAAGCTCAATACATATAAAGCCCTAGGCTTGTACAAACATTAAATACAAAATAAAAAAATTGAGCCTTCAACTCTACAATCCTGCCAAGCTAGTCCTTACTGGAGGCATCTCACCAACACTTGAAAATGGTTTTTCCATATAGGGTGAGCCAAAGCCCAATAGAAATAATCCAACACAATATATGAATCTTAACAAAGATATAAGAATGAAAGGCCTATGTAATGCTCATGTCAAAACGGTTTACATTTCTTTTCCAAATCATGCCATGCTCAATTTATATCACAATTTTCAAATCATATCCTTTACCATTAGAAATGAATGGAGAATTCTCAAACCAGTACTACCTTTCACGGATATTTTGTCTGCAGGAAGCTGTCAAACGGCACCCATGTAAACATAGTCTATACAAGCACTACTATTGCCATTTTACAAATATTTCGTCCGCGGGAATCGACACCCATGTATACGTGCATTTTTCAAGATTTTCATCCTAGACACATAGGCCAACTTAGTTTGATGATACACACCTCCTTCCAATATTCACCCATTTTCTCAATTTCATATACATATGCAACGTATTAAATGAGTAACAATGTTTAATGCACAAAGATGAGAAATTAGTTTCAATTCACCTAATCCTTATGCAATTTCTATAACAATCATAGTTATCATCTACCGATAGTCCAAAATAGATATTTCTAAACAGATATAAAATCTCCAATACAGATAAACTTTCCATCCAATTGTCCATATCAATAACCATCTAATTTTACATTTTCAACATTAATTGCATTTATTTATACTAAATAAACATTTTAGCCATTTAGGGTAAAACCCCATTTTTCTTTCAAAATTCATTCCAAGTATCAAAATCAATAGTTTGATCGTAACCCAACCTCATTTCTAACCCCACAACCATTTTCAATACATCCATTTGAAAACCTCTATTTTGATTTTAAACCAAAACCCTAGGTTTGTTCAAAATCCTCCAAATTCACAAGATTGTATTATAAAAACAAATAGCTAAGTTAAAAATCATAAAAGAGTGTAGAGAATTCCTACCTCGAAGCTAGTAGATGAGAGAGAAAGAAATGACACTTCAACAACACTAAAACCCTACTCTATTCGGATGAAAATGAAACTCTAGGTGAGCTCTACCTTTTTAACAAAGGGAGTAGGGTGGAGAAATGCGTAGATCTTGGTGTATTTGTAGAGAGAGAGTAAGTTTTAGAGTGAGAGGGTCTCAACTTAGGGTTTTGAAATCTTTTAGAGAGAGAGAGAGAGAGAGATGAAAAGTGATGTAAAATGGCTTTTTCACGAACTGATATATGCACAGCTCACTCGAGCGCAAGAGTTGTCACTTGAGCAACCAAACACAATAAGTTGTTCTGCTCGAGCGCAAGAAGCTTTGCTCGAGTGTAGAATACACATCCCAGAAGTTTTACAGATAAAAGATTGTCGCTCGAGCAAAGAACACTACCTCCTAGTATCATTGTAGGCTTGTAAACGTACTGGGAGCTCACAAAGCTCGCTCGAGCACAAGAAGCGTTGTTCAAGCGAAGAGGCCAAATTCTGGATGACAACAGTTTGAACTAACTAGTAACCAACCTGTTCCAGACACAAGTAAGACACTCCAATACTCAAACTCAATGAGAAATAAGGAGAAACACGGTATGAATATGTAAATAAGACAAATGAAACCCAGATTCAAAACATCAACAAGTCGGGTCTAAACCAGGAACACTATATTGTATGTGCTTCATCATTGTATTAGCACCACTGTTATTTCTATCAATTTGTTATTGTAGAAATCTTACTTTTGAGTTGTGACGTCATCGTAGAGTGATGGGTATTATTGTTGGGTGACAGTTGAGGAAATGAATTTTCCTAATATTGTGGCCTCGGGTGGCATTATTGGAAATTGAGAATGTTTTCATTTTAATCGAACTTAATTGTAAAAGAGTTATAGTTATGAACTATTACGGTTGATGATGTGTTATAAGTAACAGTTGTTGTTTTTGAAAAATATTTGCTAAACCTATGAGTTTTACATGGAAATTGAAAATATCTTATTTTGTATGTGGTGTAGTTTGAACACCTTTTGAAAGGATTTTATGCACAAGGAAAAAGTTTTCAAATGGGAGAAATGAGGAAAGATTTTTTTTACATAGATGAGTAGTTAATTCTTTAACCTTGTGTGGTTTTATCAAGTAATGTTATGAATACAGATTATTTGTTATATGTTTGTGTATCTAGTTCTTGATAGACTAGTACCGTTGACATTTGTTGTGCCAAAGAACCTTTATTGTGAGCTTGTATTTGTCCTTGGGTTTTGGCGTACTGTTTGCTTAGTTATTATTTTGTTGTTTGTCTTCGCTTGTGACGTGTTTGACGTGTTTGGGTGCGAATGAAACCCGTTGCTTTTGTTTTAGTCTCGTAGACCCTAACGAGTATATGTGGGTTGTAGAGACATTTGTGTTCTCCTTCAATTTAGCTTGTTACTCGGTTGTCTTTTGGGCATCAAGGTGTTGGACTGAGATTCGAGAAATTATCCCAATTATGGATCTAGACCTTGGAAGAGTGGCTGTAGTTCCTTTGTAACTATCTTATCTTGAGCTTTGGCATTTTCTTAATTTCGAAGATGAAATTTCCTAAGAAGTGGAGGTTGTAACACTGATGTTCTTTAAAACCATTTAAAAGTGTTTTTAATTGCATTACCCTTTATTATTGGGGTAATTAACTTGCTGTATCATTATTTTGGTAGAGCGAAATCTGATTTAGACTTGTTGGAGTAGTCATTTCGCGCTTATTTTTGTCAGAAAGTGACATGGGAATCTTAAATTCTGTTCGGAGTGTCAACATTAGACCCTATGAGGGTCGACACTTCTCCTTTTTGTTCTTTTTTTTTATTTATGGTTTAGAGGGTCAACACCACCCATCTAGATGTCGACACCTGGTTCCACTTCTTTTGTTTCTTTGCGATGTTGGTTCTTGGTGTCAACACTAGGGCTTTTGGGTGTTAACACCTGGTCTATTTTGAAAAGGGGTGTTTCACCTCTAGTTGGTGGTGTCGACACCAACTATTGCAGATGCTGACACCTAAGATAATCTCAAATCTGTTTAGCAGCGGCTTTGGCATCTTTTTGGGGATCTTTTGACTTGTGCTCCTGATTGACCTTGCTATAGATATTTTCTTAAACCTAGTACTATAAATAGGGACTCGAAACACCTTTCTCTTTACTTTTTTCTTCTCTCTCTCTCTCTCTCTCTTTCTCTTCCACTTTTCACTGTGAACACCATTGTTGCTCTTTGAGTTTTTTCTTTTTGCACAAAACCTCATATCTACTCTCTTGTGGCCTTCTCTTGGGCTGACTCCTTTGGATAAGTTGTAGAGCTTGTCCAGGGCTATGTTATAGTCAAAGCAAAGTTTAGTTTCGCGACTTTTGCTTTTGGAGCTTTTTCTTATTTTCTTTATTTGAGGTAAGGATTTCTTTAATTATTTACAATACCTCGATATAGATAGACATGTGGTATTTTTATTGCATAAAAACATGTTTGTTTTGAGACTTTCATTGAAAATCATGAAAGGGGGGGGTTTAGGGTTTAAGCCTTAAGAAGTTAAGCTTGAGTTTTGTGTTCAATTATGTCAATAAAGTGTTGTTGAGCATGTTTAGGATACTAGAGATAAAAAGGCCCAATTTCTATCAATGTTTGAGAAAGTTGAAAGTGTTTATATTGGGTATGCGTTGGCTATGTTTGTATAATAGCAAGTTGGGAATTTTGATCATAAAAAAATAAAAAATAAAAAAAGAGCATTGGTAATGGTTGAGAATCGTGAAAATTTGGTGTAGCGGATTTGGTTTTGAATCAAGTGATGGGTGTGACGCTTTTTATAAAATGAAGCAAGAGATGTTGACATTTTAATATTATGAAATCAGTCGTGGAGTTTAACTATGAGGGTTTGGGAATTTAATTTAGTGAACCTTGTTTTCTTAGTTATGAAACTACATTATTTTATTTTGAGGGGATGTATATTTATCATTTAAAGTTTTGTCCTTGGCCATCGGTGGATGATGGTATTATTTGTTGCTAAATAAATATTACATGTTGCCGTATGGGTTAGATTGTGTAATCTAATGTGATGAGTTAATGCTGTTGATGCTCTTCAAATCAGATGTACCACTATCTTCCAGCTAGCGCCTGATAAATTAGAGACGTTTCGAATCAAAGGTACCGCTACCTTCTAGCTAGCGCCTGGTAAATTGGTATTGTTGTGTAGGGTTTACCGTTTGCCTTTTGTGCTTATGGCCAATAAAATATGGATTTATGTTTCATTGTTGTCATGGTTTATTTTTGGGTGTATCTTGTATTGAGTGTTTTATTTGCGCTTAAGACCATAAAATATGGTAAGTGTTTTTAAGAACATTGTGGTTTTGGTTTTGTAATATAGGAAGTAATGGAATAAGTTGAATTATAAAAGACAAGTTATAAGAGTTTTGGAAAGGTTGATGTATTAAGGGTCAAATGATGAATGGTAAAGATTAGAAATGAGTTTCTTGAAATGTTAAAAAGGAGTTTTCTTTTGAGAAAGGATATACTACGTATGTGTGTTTTGGTATACAAAGACGTCACTACTTATATGTTTATCACTTGAGCATTATGATCATAACTATTGTACGAGCACGAAATAATCTTTTCGTATAATCCTGTTGATCAAGTTTGCACTCCTCCAAACGTCGTCGCTTTACTTCCTGAAAACACAAACGTGAGCTAGCCGGCGGGTGTGTGCCAGAAACCCCTCCGATGCCTAAGTCAGCAACTAGACAATAAGCTGTGTGTTTTTTGGAGTAAGAATTGTCATACCTGTACGTAGGTCTGTCATGAGCTTTTATAGATTCTGCCTGGCACAATCCTAGTAGGACTCCAACTCTTCGTATAAGAGTCCTCCTAGGAATCACACTTCTAAGGATAAAGCCTATCTTGACAATACCCTACTCATTGTTAACCAAGTGAGAGAGTTTTTACCTTGGCTAAGTTGGTGCAGTTTAGTCGAGCTAGTATGTCTCTGTCGTGCTCTCAACAAAGCAATGATGTAGATGACGCTTGGCCGAGCTAAACGTAGTTCGGCCCTTGCCACTGATGCGTACCTCAGTTGGCTACGAGGCTTCCTTTCGGACAATTAAGTCGAAGCCTTGGCAACACAGCCGACCAGATCGATGTCAGTCTGCCCAAAACTACACTACCAAAGTCCCTATTACAGCCCATAACCCGGTCCTTAGCGCGGCCCAATTTATCCACATAAATTACCCTCTCAATTGCCCCTTAATTCCATTTGCAAGGCATGAATTGGATTACCAACTTCCCACCGAGCTACCCAAGTCCGACCATGCTGAAATAACGATTTCAGCCGAGCTAAAACTTGTTCGGCTTCTTGGAATTTCGCCGGTCGCACAGCCTGTCGTCCTATAGTCTGACATCACATCCTTACTGGAACACGTGGCATGTATCGATTGCCCCCTCGTACTATGCCAGCCGTTTCACACTGCTCAAGAATTCAAAAAGTTGTGCCTTTCTACCTTCATTTATACAAAAACCCATAATCCTTCAAACAGTTACCTCCACTGTTCATCTTCTCTCTGGAAAAAGAACATCTCGCACTTTTAGGCTCCAAATCCTCACCCTCTTCAATCAAGCCTTAATCTCAGCATCTGGATCGCTCGTCTTGCTCATCTCATACGCAAGTGCTTCTTCTGTCAAGTAGACTCTGAGTTCACGCCCTAAATCTGTAAGTTCCTCACGCCATTTTTTCTCTTTTCTACTGTTTCACTTCTGTTTATTTCTTCAGAATTGCATTTCTTCACCACATATGTGTTTAAGGACTGAAGCAGCATTAAGAACCTTGAAACTCCACGTGTAATCTTGGAAACACATTTAATTGGGACTAATTTTAGAATTGTGTTTTTTGATCCAAAATCACATTGCGACCGGAATAAAATCCCGTTTGCCACTTTAGGCTTGGTTTTGACCAGAATAAAAAACCATTGCTAAACAAATTGAGCTAAGATGTTGTCCAAGTTACTAAACCAGATTGATTATACCCTGGTTCTTTGAACTTGCTTCTAGAACTGAAATTTTTCTGTTTCCAACTGTCCTTTAGCCGAACACAAGCCCAATATACGCCCACGTTCTGCTGTGCTTAGACTTCATCAGTCTTAACTTGTTATTTAGCTCGGTTTAATGACTTGGGCATAACCCCTTTCTATTCCCACTTTGCAAACTTGACTAGGTTGGCCAGGCACACCCTTGCACTTTGCCCTTGGTGATATTGCTCGACCGAGCCCACCTCCGTTCGTCCTATTACCGCTTTAGGCCGCCGTATAGTCTCTTAAAACACTAAATTTAAACACATGGGCAAGTACCGATTCACGGTAAGCTCACTAGGTGCGACAGCCGAATTTTGGAGGGAGTACAACATCCCTGAAGATGTTCAATTCACATTAGCTGAGCTAGAAACCACACCATGGGGCAAGCCCGATTTTGTTCCTTTTACCCTTTCATCTATTGTCGAAGGTGGACTTCGGTTCCCCGTTCAACCTTTAATATGCGAGTTCCTAAGACAAACCTGATTATGCCCAACCTAGTTATCCACCAACAGTTACAGAATAATCAATGGCGTGGCCGAACTAAACAACCGTCTAGGCATCAACCTCAGATTGGCCGAGCTGTTCCACCAATATTCTCTCGGTCAAAATGACGACAGTTAGGCTACTACCTACGAATCAAAAAAGGCTGAGAGAAAAGTATCAAAGGCACACTAGACAAGGATTTAAACGATGATGATTTTCTTTGGGTCAGAGGCAATTTTGAGGACAACGAAGCCCCAATACCGAGCTAAAATATTAACTGGAACAAGGGGACCGGTGGTAAGAATAATTCAGTCCGATTCCTTTGTTATTTCGTGTACTACTATCGTACTAACCCTTGCTTATTTTTGCAGATTTGAACCACCTTAAGTCTACCTATGCTTACGCGAACCAAGACGGCCTTCGTGCCGTGCTCCGCTATTGCAACCAAGACTGGACCGAGTTCCTAAACTTTGAGCCGACCTATCGATATAGTGGAAAGAGAAAAACCAAGGTTACTGACTTTCTCCTTGAACCATCACCTGAACCAGACCCAAATCTCCCCCAAATCAACCTCATTCCTCTTACCGAAGAACAGGAAATGGCTAAATGATGAGCCATTTGTGCCCTTATCACCGAGCAAACCTCAACTTCCACTACTAAGGTTCAAGCCGAGATACCACCATCTGATCAGTCACGCGACGCTATGGTGGCCCTTCTAACCAACCGTGCTGCCTTATCTTGGCCAAACAAATGGCCCCGTACCAGTTCTACTGCATCACAACGCCTGACGGATGAAGATGACACCGAGTCATTGGAAATCGAGCTGCCAGAAGTCAGTCTGCCCCAAAGTTACAACTGGCTAGGCCCTTCCAATCCTCCATCTCCTCCGGTGTGGGCACCAATCGTGTCCTTCAGGGGCTGTGCTGTAACCGCCCAAGACTTTGTCAGTGCTAAGAAAGATCACCTTCTAGCTTTCAACTTAGCAAAGAGCATCTGTCTGCCGGCCAATATGGAGCGGCATAAAGGTTTAACCGAGTTGAAGGCCATTCGTTCGATGTCCAAGTCGATGATATTGGTAAAATACGAAATCTCTGCAACTCAATAATTGAAACCGTCATGGACCCAATGCTCAGCTTTTTATGTAACCGCTCTGAATGTTGTGCAGGCCCTGCAAAAGAACCAAGTGGCTCACAAATGTGTCCTTGAGATACAAAAAATGGCTCAGTCGGCGGTCATTGATACTGACGCCAAGGCGGCCAAGCTAAAGGAGGCAAAAGCGAAGCTGGCCAAGGTGAGTGTTGAAAACGAACGACTGGCTGAGCTCGTTAACACGGCTGAGACTGTTAAGCAGAAAGCTCTTGTTGATAAAAAAGAAAGCTACCTATGAGAGCTCGCCAAGCTAGAAAAGAAACTGAAGATCGAGATCCAAGAGTGGAAGAAGAAGGCAGAGGATGCCGAAGATCGAGGTTTCAAAGAGGGTGAAGCGACATACGTTCAATAGTGTGAAGCAGCCAAGGACATTTTCTTCAAATGCGGCTGAAAGGCTACAGCTACCAAGCTCGGTCAGGGGCATGACTCCGAAATCTTTTTGAACCCTCCCCCTCACTTCATACCAAGCTACATGACAGACTATGCCAACACAATCCAACAGAAGTTTCTCCAAGAGGGGGAGGAGGAAGAGGAGACCCCTGATCCAGTTGATGCCCCTTCTGCCAACACTGACCTCGGTCTTCAACCTTCCCTTCCAACTCGGGAGGATCTGCTCAGCCAAACTGTGCCAAGCTCGGTTGATGGGGTGTCTGCAACTGGCCTAACCTAGGAAACTGCTGTCGAAACCGGCCTGCCCAGCGACGAAGTCCGGGGTGACCTGAACACTGACCTTGATGACCTATTTGCTTGACCAGTTTTACTTGTTTTTATGAAAATGTAACCGAACTACAAGTCCCACCTCTTGTAATCACCTTTTTAATGAATGAAACACTTTTTTTGTTTCTGCTCGCTTGGTTATTTCCTTTTTCCAGTGTTTTTTCAATATCTTCTTGCTCGGTTACTGCACTTCCCCTCTTTGTGGTGTTTCATCTTTACTGCAACTTAGCCAGCCTAACTAGTTCGGCCTTACCTTACCCTGTCCATCTTTTTCGACTGAGATATTTATCTCGGCTGAAGAATAACTCGAGAAACTGTTGAACCTTTGTAACCGAGATTTTTGTTGAGATTTTTTACCTTGGCTAATGGAAAACCTTCTTGAGCCTAGATCTCTATCTCGGTTGAAGAAAGAAAAGTGTTTGGTCAAACCTGCCAACTTTCTCGAGCCTAGATCTTTATCTCGGCTGAAGAACGCACTAAGTGTTGGTCAAACCTGCCAACCTTCTTGAACTATGATCCTTATCTCGGCTTTAGGAAGAAAAAATTGTTGGTCAAACCTGCCAACCTTCTTGAGCCTAGATCCTTATCTCGGCTAAAGAAAAGAAAAGTGTTGATCAAACCTGCCAACTTTCTTGAGCCTATATCCTTATCTCGGCTAAAGAAAAAGAAAAGTGTTGGTCAAACCCGCCAACTTTCTTGAGCCTAGATCCTTATCTTGGCTGAAGAAAAAGAAAAGTGTTGGTCAAACCCGCCAACCTTCTTGAGCTTAGATCCTTATCTCGACTGAAGAATGCACTAAGTGTTGGTCAAACCTACCAACCTTCCTGAGCCATGATCCTTATCTCGATTTTAGGAATAAAAAAGTATTGGTCAAACCTGCCAACCATCTTGGTTGCCTCCAGTCGGGCTATCAACTTTCAAAAATAGAGGAAAGAAGTTTTACCGAAAAAAATGTCTACTTGTTTTAATGAAAAAGAAAAATTACAAGTGTTTTAAGAAAAAACTAAAAATAAAATACTCTGAGATTGGTCCTGTTCCATGGCCTTCGAATGGCTCTACCGTCCACATCTTCTAAGTGAGATGACCCTTTTCCAGCCAAACCAATCACTTTGTATGGTCCTTTCCAGTTAGGTCCTAGTTTGCCATCTCCAAGTATCAAGGTGTTTCCCATAACTTTGCGCAGTACCCAATCTCTAATCTTGAATTGTCTGGGGTGCACTACTTTATTGTATTTCCTGGACAATTCCTGTTGATACGAAGCAATATGTACCAATGCTCTCTCTCTCTTCTTTCTTCTACAAGGTCGAGTTCTAGGGATATGGCCTTGCCATTCCAGTCTGTATCAAAAGTTTCACTTCTGATGGTAAGGAGGCCAATTTCCAAAGGGATTACCGCCTCCATGCCATAAGCCAAGGAAAAAGGTGTTTTGCCAGTCGATCACCGAGGTGTGGTTCGGTAAGCCCATAAGACATGGGGGAGTTCCTCGGCCCACTTGCCTTTTGCCTTTTCCAACCTCTTTTTCAGGCCATCTAAGACTACTTTGTTGGAAGCTTCGGCCTGGCCATTGGCTTGGGGGTATGCCAACGTAGAGTTGTAGAATTCTATCTTGTATTCTTCACAAAAAACCCTTGAAGATTTTTCCATCAAACTGAGTGTCATTGTCAGATTTAGAGCCTTGGGTATTCCAAACTAGGTTATAATGTTTTGCCAGACAAACTTCTTGACGTTCTTTTCTTTTATGGATGAGAGTGCTTGCCATAAGCCAAGGAAAAAGGTGTTTCGCCAGTCGATCACCGAGGTGTGGTTCGGTAAGCCCATAAGACATGGGGAAGTTCCTCGGCCCACTTGCCTTTTGCCTTTTCCAATCTCTTTTTCAGGCCATCTAAGACTACTTTGTTGGAAGCTTCGGCCTGGCCATTGGCTTGGGTTATGCCAACGTAGAGTTGTAGAATTCTATCTTGTATTCTTCACAAAAAACCCTTGAAGATTTTTCCATCAAACTGAGTGTCATTGTCAGATTTAGAGCCTTGGGTATTCCAAACTAGGTTATAATGTTTTGCCAGACAAACTTCTTGACGTTCTTTTCTTTTATGGATGAGAGTGCTTCTGCCGCTACGCATTTTGTGAAGTAATCCATTGCTACAAGGAAGAACTTTCTATTGCCTGGCGCAGTTAGGAGTAATCTTGCTATATCCAGGCCCCATATTACAAAGGGTCACGGGTTGGTTAAAGGTAGGAGCTTTCTGGCCAGTTGATGTATTTGATGTGCGAACTTCTGACATTTCTCACACTTTTTGACATATTTCTCTGCATCTGTTTGCATGTACGGTCACAAGTTCCCTTGTGAAATTGCCCAGTAGGCCAGCGATCTTCCCCCTTGGTGGCTTCCGCAAATACTTTCGTGTATTTCGAACAAAAATGCCTCGACCTTACTGGGATGGACACACTTTAAGTAAGGTCCTGTAAAGGATTTGTTGTATAATGCTAGTGATGGAGAGAACCGAAATCGCTGTGACTTTGCTCTAATTTTGTTGGCTTCTTTCTTTTCTTCAGGTAAGATGTCATCTTTTAAAAACACTATGATATGATTCATACAAGAAGGGCCTAGATCGGTGCAACATGTTTCGGCTGCTTTCAGCTCTTCGATACTTGGTCTGGATAGGAAGTCGATCAATAATGGGTGTGGGATAGGCGTATCTGACATTGACGCGAAATCGGCCAGCTCATCTGCTTTACTAGTTTCCTATCGACCAATTTGCTCTATCCGAACTGCTTTAAACTTCATGATCTCCTTTCTAATCAACCTTTGGTATTTGTCTTGGTATTTGGCCATTCTATCATCCTTTGCTTCGTAGTCGCCCGAAATTTGGTTAACTACCAATTGGAAGTCACTGTATACCATCAGCTTGGTTGTCTTCATGCGAAGTGCCGACTTCAAACCCACTAATAATGCTTCATACTCAACCTCGTTGTTGGATGCTAGAAAGGCAAGGTTGATTGCATGTTCAATGGTCAGGCCTTCCAGTGAGATGAGAATTATGCTAGTCCTGCACCGTGTCTATTGGACGCTCCATCAATGAAGAGCTTCCACATTTCTCCTACAAATAACTTCCAACAAATGGAGGGATCAGATGATGCCTTAGGATTAGGGCCTTCGCCGCCGACACTATTTTCTTCAAAGTTGATGGTCGTTGTTATGATCTGGTCCACACTGTTTAGGACTGGACTTTTAGCTGGGTGTTCGCTTGTCGTACTGCTGGTTGCTCCTTCTTCCCTTTCTAAAAAGCTGAATGGTTTGTTATGCAGTTGAGTGCCCTGCTGTGGGGGTTATGCCATCCCTGCGGCACTTTACCCCCTTTCCTCGATTAAGTCAATCGGGCAAACTTGATGGCTTCCTGGGGAAAATTCGGCCACGAAGTCAGCTAAAGCTTGTGCTTTTATTGCGGTTCTTGACCGAAACTTAATGTTAAACTGCTCTAACTCAGCTGCCCATTTCAAAATTCATCCAGAGAAATTTGCCCTCTTAAACAAGGCTTTTAATGGGAAGACTGTTAAAATAATCACAGTGTGAGCATGGAAGTAGTGCGACAATTTTTTGGAAGCCAACATTAAAGCTAAGGCCAACTTCTCCAATGGCAAGTACCTTGTTTCAGCGCCCAATAATGTCTTGCTAACATAAAAGATAGGCAAGTGTTGCATTCCCTCAGCCCGTACATGCTGGGAAACTGCTAAGTATAAAAAGAGTTCTTCTCCTAGTACTGGGGTTACCAACAACTGTAGGGAGGCCATGTATTCTTTCAGGCTTTCCAGAGCACGGTCACACTCGTCATCCCACTCAAACTTGGCCTTCAGTGCCTGAAAAAACAGTCGACACCTATCTGACGACCGACTTATGAATCGTTTTAACGCAACTGCTAGGCCAGTGAGATGCTGCACCTCCTTGACTGTGTTGGGCCTCTCAAGATCTTGGATAGCTTTGATCTGAGAGAGATCAGCTTCTATACCCCAGTTGGTCACTAGAAAGCCCAGGAATTTGCCTGACCCCTCGCCGAATGTGCACTTGGATGCGTTCAGTCGCAATTTGTGAGACTTCAAAATTTGAAACATCTCATCAAGGTCCTTCAGATGGTCCCCCTCATTCTTACTTTTGACCACCATATCATCTATGTAAGCCTCCATTGTTCTACCTAACAATGGTTTAAACATTTTGGTAATCATCTGTTGGAATGTTGCCCCTACATTTTTTAGGCCAAATGTGACCTTGTAACAATATAATCCTTTGGGAGTTGTAAACGATGTGACCTCCTAGTCCGGTTTATACATAGCGATCTGATGGTAACCGCGATACGCATCAAGAAAGCTCAGTTGGTTATGCCCCACAGTTAGGTCCACCAGTTGGTTTATTCGTGGTACAGGAAAGCTGTCTTTCGGGCATGATTTGTTAACTGTTTTGTAGTCCATGCAAACGTTCCATTTTACGTTCTTTTTTGGTACCACTACAGTGTTGGAAATCCATCTGGGATAGTGTACTTCTCTGATTGCCCCTGCTTCCAGCAGGTTTCCCACTTCTTCTGCTATTATCTCTGCGTGGTGGAGTGCCGATCAGCGAGTTCGTTGTATAATTGGTGTGGCAGTTAGGTGGACATTGAGTTGATGGCAGATGAAATTGAGGTCAATGCCAGGCATGTCATACGGCATCCAAGCGAACACTTTGATGTTAGAGGTCAAAAATTCCATGATCTCTATTCTCTCGGTGCTGGACAGAGACGAGCAAAGCAAAAAGAACTTCTCTGGGTTTTTCTTGTCTATCCTTACTTCTACCAAGTCTTCTACTACCTTCTGTTCGACTGCTTTGCCGACGTCTGCGAACAGCTTGTTGCTTTCTGGCTCTTCTACCATTTGTACAAACCCTTTTGTAGCTCGGCTACCATTTATTGTAATGAAGCACTGTTTGGACATGATTTGGTCTTCTAATACTTTTTCAATCATTCTGGTTTCGTTGGGAAACCGTAACACCTGATGGTAAGTTGATGCCACTGCTCGCATGGCGTGCAACCATGCTCTTCCCAAGATTATGTTGTAAGTGGAAGGGACTTTCAATACCCAAAATTTCACATGTTTTGTCATCGTTCCTACCTTGACTGGCAGAATTATCTAGCCAACCGGCCATTCTGGCATTGAGTTGAAGCCGACTAGGGGAGATGTTGCGAGTGCCAAGTCTTTGTCCTTCAATTTTAATTGCTTAAAGGTCTCATAGTACATTATCTCGCATGAGCTCCCTTAGTCAATTAGGATCCGCTTGATGTCGAAATTCTTGACGCACAGAGTAACCACCAGTGCGTCGTTGTGAGGGCTTTGTAACCTGGCTAAGTCTTTATCAGAAAAGGTGATGACGTTCGTTGCCTCCGTTTTTTCCTTTTTCACGATAGGTTATGCACTCAGTACCTCTCTCATGTGCTTAGCCTTTTTGATCATCCCTTTAAGTTCACATACTCATTCAGGTTCGATGATCCCATGTATTACATTGATTATGCCTTGGGGCGGACCGTCGACCAGCATCCCATCCAGCCTGTTGCGGTCTTGGGGGGTTGGCCGCGTTCCCCCTTCAATATATTGGTCCAGGTGTCCTACGGCCACTAAATCCTTGTAGCTCAACTTTCTTCGTGCCCCTTTTTAGAGAGCTCGAATTGGTCCTACAGTTCGGACTTCTGTCACGGTTCTGAATCTAATCTCACAAAGTGCAATGTGAGACTGATAAACACCAAAGAGTCCAATCCGAAAAATCATTTTTGGAAAATCAGATTTCAAATCAAATAACGCCAAACTGGACTGCTTTGCCAGATTATAGAGTCGCCACCTAAATATTTTATTTTGAAAAAATTTAGGAAACCCTGACTCGTGCCAAAGGCCACTTGTTCGTCATCACCAAAGTTGCCTCGGCTCGAGAACTTGGGTACGAGAGGGGAAGGTTCTGAAATGAGCACCCCCGCTCGCTTGATCATAGATCAGCCTCTACTATCATGATATGTTGTTTTATAAACCTCATGTGTTCTTATTTTGGTTTATTAATCTAACTTTACTATGTGACGCACACAAGCAAGTATAGACTAAAATCGCGAGAATTGGAACGAATTCGACTCGTGTTTGCTTTCGAAAATGGTTTGAAAGTATCACTCGCAAGTGGGCTAAAGTGCAGATTTGCCACCCTCAAGTAGGCTTAAAAACATGATTTGCCACTTCACAAAGTGGGCTTAAAACTCACAATCATCGAATTGTTCTAATTCAAGCAACCAAGCCTTCACCCACAGGCATTCATGCAGTTTTTAACAAATAAGCACATAGCCTGATGGCAAGCATGCTATCATGGCAACACTCACACTCATGCAAGTATGCTAAAGCGTAAAACTTACATTGTACTCCAAGCCAAAACAAAAGCTAGTTAGAAATATGCATGATCCTAACTATACAGAATGCCTAATGCAACACATGCAATATGCAACTAAATAGGCTCGGCTATCTAAGATGGCATATGAATGCAACAATTTGACACGCATATTCAAATAAGTATTGAAATACAATGCAGTTTGAATGATGCACCGAGCCCGGTGCATACAAGACAAATGAATGATGCAAACATGCAAAGCATAAGGTATGTTAATCGAAACATGACCCTAAACTAACCATCGAAAGCGGTTAAGTAAAAAGGAGAAAGAAGTGGGGTTGGAAGACATGCACACACGCACGCACACTTATTACAACATTATGCCCTCGCGAAGGAGGATCCGAATAAATAAGCTAAGCTGCACTAAGCTAAACTAATTATTATAAACCAAATAATTAACTATTCTAAGCTAATTATTACAACACAATTGAAATTGAATAACTAGCTACGCTAAGATAATTAAGTACAATACTCAAATCAAACAATTAGCTACAACTAACTAATAAAAGCATGTACAGTGGCCTCGCGGGTGAAGGAGATATGCATGCTCGATTACTTCCTTCCGAAAATCCATCGCCTTGCCATCAGTTGCCTCTGTTTGCACTCGCTTTGATCTCTGAACACTATATCAGCTTCCAGACTGCTTTTGCCCTAACCCAGATACACTTTTGCACAAAAATGGACTGGTAGACGGTCAGCCACAAAAGGTGGCTGCCGGCCACCTTAACTAGCCAGTTGGCTAGTATAAGTGGCCAGTCGGCTACTGCAAGTGGCCGGTCTGCCACCCCTTTTTCCAGGCTTCTGGTTTTGCTGCAGCAGAGAACAACAGAGGCAAAGCAATGCATTTTTCAAGGAATGTGTGTCCACCCTCTTTATCATTTCTCAAGCTCAAAGAAGTGTGGTACTTGGCTCTCAAACCATCAATCAAGCATTTTCAATACATGATAGCGAAAGAGTCAAGCTTGTACAAGCTCAATGAATGCACAAATAGACTCAAAGGATCATCACCCTATCAGGCATGATCAAGGGTGACAGCGACCAAGAAATGTGACACATTTCATCACTTTAAGTATGAAGCGTCCCACATTTCTTGTGTTTGGATTAACGTCCGATCTAAACACATGGAATGCAAACACAACATGCTTATCTTGGTCATGTTTTACTTGTCCAATTCTTGTTTACACATTTTACATTACCAAGTCATTCTTTAACCGGTTAAGTCCAAAATGAGTATCCTCTAATGAGAGAGGGGTCAGCCAAAGGATGGTTTAAGACATAAGAGAGATCATGCCTTTGGCTAGGAGGAATCCTCAAAAGAGGGTTAAAGCCATTGAGCACAAGCTCTATCTCAAGCTTAAACACAATCATAAGGTTAACCAACCCTCAAAACAAATGGAAAAATGAAGAAATTGGGGAGGTTGCAGACTTTTTTAGTGCTGAAATGGCATGCTAAAGACCTTAAATCATGCTGTAGACGCGCCCGTGGGCCTCATGCTACAGTTCGGACTCGATTTGTGTCACGGTTCTTAATCTGAACCAAAGAGTCCAAATCTGGCAAATCACCAAACTAGCTCTAGACGGAGCTTAAACATGCAAAACAGTGGCTAAATCATGCTGGAATTGAAGCACAAAAATCTATAAAAACATGCTCATGTGTTGGCTCGCAAGCTAGGCTCAAAACACAACTCTCAAAAGCAATGAAAGAGTGAAGTATGTGAGAATGTGACAAGGCTATACACACTGAAATCATATATAAAATGATGCTATATCATGCAATCAACACATGCACAACATGTTAGAGGCCTTAAAATACAAAGTTAGTGAAGGCATTTGCACTATAGCTATACAAGACAAAGCTCATATGATCAAAGCAGCCCAAAACAGAGGTAAATCATGCCAAAATAATAACAAAAACATGCTGAGATCAAGTCACAAAATTGTAGAAAAACATGCTCACATGTAGGCCATCTACACATGCAAACAAGACACAAGGAGGGAAGGCTACCCCCTCCTATTTTGGACCTCAAAACATACTTTTTGCCACTGAAATTCCTCTGGAATTCAGTGGTTAAAAGGCCAAAAAAAGTTGTTTTAAAAGCTTTGAAAAAGAGCACAATACCTTAGCAAACAAGCTACAAAGGATGATGGACCACCCCTAACTCCAAAACATACCTCAAACCACTATTTTAAACCATAAAAATAGATTTAGCAAACATGCATGATCCAAGTCCATGTTAAGTGCCTAATGCATCACATACAAAGTGTTGCTAGAATAGGCTCGGCTATCCTAAACATAGCATGTGAGAATGCACAACTATCACATATTCACTTTGTGAATTGAAGTACAAATGCAGTTAGCATGATGTACCGAGCCTAATGCATGTAGTACAAATGCATGAATGCACGCATGCATAGCATAAGGTATGCTAATTTAAACGTGCCCTAATCTACCATCGTAAGCAGGTAAATAAAAGGGAAGAAAGAAGTGAGGTTGGAAGACATACACACCACCCACACACACTTATTACAGATTTGCCCTCACTCGGAGGGACCAAATAAATATTACAGATTAATTAACTACGCAAGCTAATTAATAATTATAAATTAATTAATTTAATTAACAAATTAAATTAAACTAAGAAAACAGGAAAAACGCCTCGAGAAACGCGCCGCCATGCATAGGCTGCCTCTGTTTTCCTTCCTTCACTCCTCTAGAGGCTGTCAAAACCTCAGAACTGTGTCCTTGGACAGAGGGGATCACCACCGGCTAGATGGAATTACCACCGGCAGTGGTGTATGTCCATCGGCACAAAATGAAGCTATCGGCAGAGTAATTGTTGCCGGTCGGCACCTTAAACTGTCGGTCGGCAGAATGTTCCTGCAGAATCTGCAAATGGCAGCAACAGAGGGCAAGGCAAAGCATGGCAGCACAATTCAAGGCACGTATGCAATAATCATGTCCCTTATCATGTTTGCGACTCAAAGAGGGCATGTGCCTCGATTCTCGGACCATCAATCACGCATTTCCATGCATGATGGCCCAAAGAACCAAGTATGCAACTTTGATTTCAAATGCATGCAAACCAAAACAAACCAAAGTCCTAATCCCTATCACCAAATCAAGGGACAAGGAATGCATGCAAAATGCAATGCAACCTAAGCATACAAGGTAAGGATGCAACATGACATGGCAACTAACTTATGCAAGCATACAAGCATACATAGG
>NW_021025200.1:1403886-1440571 GCF_004153795.1 Camellia sinensis | reverse complement strand
TGGGTTGGTTCAGTATCCAGGACTGAGGCGCAGACAAGCTGCCTCAATCTATGGGGTTTCCATACAGATTTCAAGCCGAGGATACACCCCTGGGTATTTAAACCAGACTTTAGTCTCGGAACTCCCGAACCTTTGCGTTCTAGGCATAAGCCATTCGAACTCTAGATCCCTCCATACACGTGTATGGAGGGATGCAAAAGCAAGACAGCTGTCTAAAAATATCTACAAAAGCAGATGAACAGCAATCGGCCGGCCAAAAATGCCATCTTGGCCAAAAAGAGTGCCGGCCGGCACTAAATAGTGCTGACCGGCAACAAATAGTGCCGGTGGCCTCTAGCCACTGCCGGTGGTGGGTGGGGATGGTCTACAAGCCCTACCCTGCCTCTCAAAGGCAAGACACAAGTGTTTGGTGCAAAATCAGACACTAAACGGTCGAGTTCGGGGATCCTGAGGCAAGGCGCGCGAGCCAAGACCTCCGGGAACTCCGAACAAACACAAACATGGATTATCACCGAGTGTTCAAACGGTGACGTCCAAGTCTTGAGGACGGTCAAAAATGGGGTGTCTACACATGCAAGCAACACATGCAAGACATGTTCAAAAGCTAAAAGCATTATACTAGTGAAGAGCATTACACTAGAGGCATGCAATATCAAGCTTAAATGACCAAACTAGCTCTAGACGGAGCTTAAACATGCAAAACAGTGGCTAAATCATGCTGGAATTGAAGCACAAAAATCTATAAAAACATGCTCGTGTGTTGGCTTGCAAGCTAGGCTCAAAACACAACTCTCAAAAGTAATGAAAGAGTGAAGTATGTGAGAATGTGACAAGGCTATACACACTGAAATCATATATAAAATGATGCTATATCATGCAATCAACACATGCACAACATGTTAGAGGCCTTAAAATACAAAGTTAGTGAAGGCATTTGCACTATAGCTATACAAGACAAAGCTCATATGATCAAAGCAGCCCAAAACAGAGGTAAATCATGCCAAAATAATAACAAAAACATGCTGAGATCAAGTCACAAAATTGTAGAAAAACATGCTCACATGTAGGCCATCTACACATGCAAACAAGACACAAGGAGGGAAGGCTACCCCCTCCTATTTTGGACCTCAAAACATACTTTTTGCCACTGAAATTCCTCTGGAATTCAGTGGTTAAAAGGCCAAAAAAAGTTGTTTTAAAAGCTTTGAAAAAGAGCACAATACCTTAGCAAACAAGCTACAAAGGATGATGGACCACCCCTAACTCCAAAACATACCTCAAACCACTATTTTAAACCATAAAAATATAGTTTTTTGAGAGGTTAAAACCAGCTTCAAAATAGCATGCAAAGGTGGCTAAACAACTCACTAAAATAAATCTTAAAAGAGGTAAGCCTTTACCTTTGAAGCACAACACTAAAACAGGTGCAAGTCTGAGCCAAAACCAAGCTTAAGACCTCAAATCAAGCTTTAAGGGACCTCAGCTCCAAGGTCAAGGTGTTTGGCTAAGGGTCTTAGTGCAAATGTGTAGAGAAAACTCACTTTCAAGCACAAAATAGAGAGAGAAAGAGAGAGAGAGAGAGAGGATTCTAGAAAGAGGCAGAAATTTTGCTCACAAAATTTTGTAACCCTCAAAATGGGGGAGAGACCTCTCCTTATATAGAAATGCAAGCCAAAAGCTTGTTTCCATAAAATATCTGGCACATAAAATGCTGGCACGTGTATGGAGGAGGCTTTCAGTGATCAACTGCTGGCACATAAAATATCTGAAAAATGAGAAAATTGGCCGTCGGCCAGTTCAGGTGGCCGGTCGGCCAGTTCAGGTGGCCGGCCGGCCACCTCCCCTAGCCGATCGACCACATTAAGTGGCCGTCAAGGAGGAAAAATGGCCGACAAGTGCCAAAAGTGGCCAACAAGGCCTGCCTCCCCCCCCTCCCCCAGGCAAGAGGCACCAAGGTTTTGTCCAAAAATAAGGCCAAAACACAGAGGGTTTAGAGGCTCAAAGACAAGGCACTCAACCGAGAACTTCGGGCACTCAAAACGAGCACAAACATGCACAATCATCGAGTGCGCAAATGATGACGTCTAAGTCTTAAGGTCGGTCAAAAATGGGGTGTCTACACTCCTCCAGATGTTTCCTTAATGGCGTACAGTTTTCAGTTTGGTGCCTCTCTTTATTATGGAAGATGCAATGATACCTTCATCGTAGCCCCTCTGCGCTTTCCCCAACTTGGCTGGCCACCGAACGAAGGGTTCATCGCGTATCTCGCTAAGAATCCGGTAGACTGGTTTATTGAATACCATAGTGATGGCAGTGCGGACTCTCAATTTCCTTGCTTGGGGGTCCTCTCTATTGGCTCGTTGGCCTCGCCTATTTTTGCTCAGTTGTTCTTCTTGCCCGACCGTGTTAACTTTTGCCGCAGATTTTTTGTCTGACATAGCTGTTGTGCCAGCTTTTGCTTTGGTACGAGTAACATATTCTTTTACCCAAATGTGCTGATGCACTTTTTCCATTAGGGCCTTCATTATGAGGGGTGGCATCATCGTCATTGAATCCCTCAATTTATTGCCAGCCGACAAACCTCATTTGTACTGTGCGATAGCTAGGTTTGTGAAACAATCTCTAATCTGTTTAAAAGTCTCCCAATATCGGTTATTGTAAGACCTTAATGTATTCTTCTCACATATGTCTATGGAAAGAAGTTGGTTGATCTCCACTGGCGTCTTGGTGTTCGTTCTGAATTTGGTCACAAACGCCTCCGCTAGTTGCGCCCATGAGGCTATGCAACCTTCCGGCAACCTTTCAAACCATGTTAAACCCAAGGCTAAAAGGAAACAGGATACACATTAGAGCCTGGTTTCACCGATACAAGCCCATAACCTGGCAAAAGTGGCAAAAGTGCATATAGGGGTCTGACTTCCCCTCCTAAGTGGTGAATTTGGGCTAGTGGAAGCCTAAGGGTAATGGTGCGTTCTTTATCACCAGAACGAACAGCGAGCTCTGAAACCTCGCTAACGTTTTGTCTGCTAGTTCGTAGACAAGGCGTGGTTTTGGCATTCCAACCTCAACACTCTCATGTGTTGTAGGAGCCAACCGTTGTAGCGTAGAGACTCTACGGGGGTTGTGAACCTAAGTATCTTCTCTCCTTCAAGCCCTTTCCTCTAGCACTGTACGCAGGTCTGCAGACCTAGGCAACTCCTTGTGCCTAGATGTTGTTTGGTGGGAATACGAGGGTCGATAACTGCTTCTCTCTATATAAGACCTTTCAGTCCTCGTTCTCTCAGATCTGGAGTAACGGGTCCTGGAAGTCCTTGATAGTGTAATGCCTGTCCTGAGGCTTCTACTTTCAACTTGTGATGGTGTGACTTGCCTATCATGATCTTTTGAGTGGTAAGAGTGAGTGTTGTCTTTGCGCCCTACTTTTGTTGCCACCCATTTGCCTTTTATCTGGCGTTTCATCGTTTCCATGTCTGTCGCCATCCTCCATATCAATTTATCTTGCTCGCTAACACGATCCTCCAGAACCTGAGGATCCAGCCTCTGCCTATGTCTGTTAGGGCTCTGACAGTGACGAGGACTTGAGCCCCATCTGTCTCGTGTGTCTCTCCGTGGGTTCCGTCGCTAGGGATCTAATTTTGCCATAGGCGGAATAAAAGGTAAACCTTCGCACCTCTCACCCCTTTCCGGGGTTTGCCCATCAATAACAGAGTGTAGTAAGTCTTCATTGTGCGCCATAGATTTCAAATAAAGAGGAAACTCAATCAAAAGGTTTGTTCTTTATGTTTTTTTTATTTCCACAAACGGCGCAAATTGTACGAGTACGAAATAATCTTCTCGTATAATCCTATGAATCAGGTTTACACTCCTCCAAATGTCATCGCTTTGCTTCCTGAAAACACAAATGTGAGCTAGCCGACAGGTCCAGAAATCCCTCCGATGCCTACGTCAGCAACTAGACAATAAGCTCTGTGTTTTTTGGAGTAAGAATTGTCATACCTGTACGTAGGCCTGTCATGAGCTTTTATAAATTCTATCTAGCACAATCCTAGTAGGACTCCAACTCTTCGTATAAGAGTCCTCCTAGGAATCACACTCCCAAGGATAATGCCTATCTCGACAGCACCTTACTCATTGCTAACCAAGTGAGATGGTTTTTACCTCGGCTAAGTTGGTGCAGTTTAGCCGAGCTAGTATGTCTCCATCGTGCTCTCAACAAAGCAATGATGTAGATAACGCTCAGCCGAGCTAAACTTAGTTCGGTCCTCGCCACTAATGCGTACCTTGGTTGGCTACAAAATAACCCGGTCCTTAGCGTGGCCCAATTTATCTACATAAATTACCCTCTCAGTTATGTATGCGTTGTGATTGTTTAGGATCATTAGGATTTCTACTAGACTCTATGTTCATTTCTCATGTTGAAACTTTTCAAGTACAAAGCTGGAGGGTAATTCTAGATCGAAGGATCTCTTTTGTTTGTTGGCCAAGGGGCCTAATTCTTGTAGACATAATGCCTTTGATGTAATAAGGGTTGAACTTTTTTTGTTATGTAATTTGTAAGCCTAAGGGCATTGTCATTCAATTGTAGTTCATTTTTATCGTATGTATGAACGAGAGAGAAAACTTTTATTATTTATTGTTGTTTATGGTAATAGCTTCCGCATGTATTATATTAGAATTAGATAATAATAGTAATAATAATGGTTATGGTAATATTAACCAGATCATAAAATATGGGGCGTGACATTTGAAGTGTCAAAATAACCAACAACTATATAAGGAAGATATAACCAAAATAATAATCGCACATTTAATGGTTACATTTCCATTAACGTAGCTAGTCATAGGGGAGGTCAGTGAAATTTCAAAAAAAAATAAGGAAGGCTAGTGTAATTGTTAGGAACCTTAAGGGAAGTGACTATAATTTACCTTTAAAAAAACTATAAATATGCTAAATAATATAAGTTATTTTATCAATAAATTTTTTTTGATTACATATAATAATGTACAAGAATAAAATTCTTTGCAATACTTTCTTATAATAATATTCTAATGATCAAAATTATTGTACCGGTGAAAACCCGTACTTAATTGTTCTTAGAAAAAAAAATGAATAAATAAATTGATTTATCCAAAGTCTATTTAAAATATATATTAGTGCATAAGTTAGTTTTAAATTAATCCAATTGAGTCACTAACAAAAACATTGTTAAGAATAATAATTTTATGGATATTCAATATTTTTTTGTTTATAATTTATTTTAACAAGGATTCAACATAATAATTATCCTTACTAAATACCTTAGTTGAAAACCTTAGTTAATTAATTTTAAAAAACCCACACAAATACATAATTAAAAAAAAATTCAGAAATTTAGTGGCAGTGTGGGTGATTGATCACCCAACACTTATGTGCACGCATCTAATAATAGGTGTGCACATCTAATAATAGGGAATAGGCTCATTATATTCCTTGGAACTAGAAGATCCGATAGGACTTATAACAATGATTAGAAGAGAGAGAGAGAGAGACTCAGTCAGGATGAACTCCTATATATATACTCATGCTTGCATTCTTCTTTGATCTGAGAAAAGAAAGGAAAAAAAAAAATTTATGTGAGCAAGCTAAGTTAGAAGAAAAAGAGTAGAAGATCAAGGAAGTTTATAAAAAAAACTTCTACCATTTCATCACCCAATTTCAATCCTACTCCTAGGTAAGAAAACCCTCTCAACTCTCTCACTTTTTTTAATTTTTTTGAAAGTTTTAGATTTATAGTTACATAATAAAATGACTAAAATTGTACATAGAATTTTATTTTTGGTTGTGTGTAAATTTTGTGATTTGTATATTGAATATTTGAAGGTTATTTTTATATTAATAACCTTAAAATCATGATATAAGTTTGAAATTAGGCTTGCATGTGTAGTTTGTGCCATTAAAGAGATGATTAAAGATTTTATATGATTTGATTATATGGCTCTTAAATCTACCAGAACCTTATACGAATTTTTAGACAATTTTATACTCAACATTTTGAGATGATTTCTTCTACAACGTTCTTAAGAATGATGTCTAATTCATCTAGGAATTTTTGTAACAATTATTATAGCTTTGTACGAATTTTTACCAAATTTTAATTAAATTTGAAACTATAGACAGATTTTACTGCATGTTTGAAAAATCATTAAAAATCCTATATTAAACCAAATCTAGTAATTTCTAAATAAAAAATGAAATTTGAGAAGTCTAGTTTCATAATAAAGTTTTATATTATGGAATTGATTTATAAATTTAAGTGTGGAATTATTTTAAGAAAATGTGACGAATCTGTATCATGAAATTTCTTGAAATTTTACAGAATTATTTATAACTTATTTTTGGACATTTCTTTCTGAACAATGACCATAACATGTTTTTTGAATATTTCATGTAATTCCATGAATTTTAGACTTGTATAAATAATTTATTTATAATTTTAATTACGAAGAGTATGTTTTGAAATTTCTGGGCAGATTGAGAATGAACCAAGATTATTACTTTAATTATTTATTAGGACTAAAAAGAAATATTGTGCTAGTCTAATTAATTGAATCTTGTAAATTAGTAGCACATGCATGTGTGTGAATGTGGTTCATTTTTAAGTATTTAAAATTATCATTTCATACTATGATTTAATTTAGTTGTTTATTATAATTTTTTGCATTGATTGATTATTGTATAACATATATGTAATATTTTTTGTTGGAAATTTTAATGAAATGGTATAACACTTATGGTAAGTGAAAATTTTAATTATTTGTGATTAATATAAAAACTGATTAAAATGATTAACAACATGTACAAAATTAATGATTGAGGGTTGATACCGATAATTCAGCGTAAGCCCTGATTTTTGGTAATTTTTACATAATTGTGTCACGAAACCCTAAGATGGAAGGGACTTATTTGAACCCTTATTAGTGTTTGGTTTTGGGATAAGGGTGAATGTGCGGGTGGCACGCAAGGAGGTTACATACCCCTGGCAAACTGTTTGTAATGCCCCAAAATTTATAACACCTTATGAATACAACAAGCAACGTTCATTATAAGAAAGGATACAATTCCTTAACCTTTACATCATTAACCAATAAGGTTTGTACAAAATAGTCCCACATGTGAATTATACATTCAATGATATCCCATACATGAATCTATAGCATGTAGAATGTCAAATTCAAAAGTAAATAAAATGTCCTCAAGAGCTTACAAATTCCAAGGCTTAAGCCTGGTTACACAAAAATAATTTCATGAACCCATACATGTATAGCCCTTGGCTAGCAAAATGAACCACAAGAAAATAAGAGTCATTTGCTCTCCACAAAAGACGTCCACACCCTTAACACGGCGGACTCACCACATCTTTTCCTGTACCAAAATTCCATAGGGATGAGCTTAAAGCCCAGTAGAGAATTTTTAACAAAGTATATACATTTTATACAAGTCTCACAATCTGAAATGTACGTGCCACGCTATGCCTTTTAAAACAAGATTACATTTACATCTTTTGAAAACCACCATGCTCAATGATAACTTGAAATCTCAACAATTTAATTCAAAGGGGGCGGTAAATACGACTCAGGTAATCCCTAGGTTGGTGTCTGCAAGTAGGCATAACTAGCACTACCAAAAACCCCACTTTACCGGTTGCTAACTGGAAGGGAAGTGGTACCTCCTCCGCGCATGTTTTCGGTCTTTCACCCGGATACTCAAGCCAACTTAATCAATCTCAACTACGCTGCCTATCCGGACTTACTACCGTATTTACCCCAAACCATTCCATGAAAACTTATTCCACAACATTCTTTTCTCAATGCAAAAGTTTTTAACTTTAAACTTCGAAGCTTAACATAATCAAATGAATTGATATGATAATGTAATGATTATCAATGCAATGCAACAATTCTTTCATGCTCAATTCTTCCACACAACCTTACCATTGTGATCACAATTCCCAAACCTCTTTTCAATGTAATCTCACAAGATGAATAAACATACGTTTATTTCAATTCATTTAAGGGATAACACATTTCCCACATCTTGAGCATTCTCAACAATTTCGTCATTTCAAGACTATATCAATATTTTGAACAACTACCAAAAATTACAATTCTCATATTTCATGAAATTCATCATTTATATATATATATATATATATATGTATGTATATATATATAAGTGAGAATTTCCCCATCTTTATTCACTTTGACACACAAAATAATATATCAACAAGGTCAACCAAGTATTCTCAACACTCTTTCAAAACTCCCAATAATTTGAATCATATTCTCATCACATTACACACACACACACACACACACACACACACATCTTTTGAAAGAATTTCTTCAAAAACATTTCTCCTTACTCAAAGTATTTCAGAACCCTCAAGAGAATTGTTTCATGAGAAACAAGGAGCAAATCCTCTCCTAAACCACCCACATTGTTGAGCCAACCATCAACATTCAATATTAACAAGAGAAATTCAAAAATCAACAATAATTCTTGCAAAAATGTATATATAACTCTAAGAAAGTCCCTACCTCAAGCTTGGAGAAGAAAATGAGATGAAACCCTTAAAATCGACGATGTTGAAACACGGTCTTTACCACACACAACGAAGCCCTTGATTAGCTCTCCAACTTTGATGAAGGAGTATGGGTTAAAAATGCAATGGATCTAAAGAGATCAAGAGTTTTAAGAGGTTTGGTGTAGGAAATGTAGAGAGAAGGATGAGGAAATGATTTTTAGAGAGAGATATGTGTAAAAAGTGATAAACACAACCCAAAAAGAGAGAAAAGACAGAATTTTCAGAAACAGTGGAGTCCCGCACGTGAGGCACCCACTCCCGCAAGTGCAGAGTGTCCTCCCGCACGTGCAGCACTCACCTCCACACGTGCGACGCCCTAACCCCGCACCACCAGCCGCACCTGCCTTTTATGCAGTAGGCAGCCGAGGTTCTTCCCTGTTTCCCGCACGTACGGCCCCTCTCCCACACGTGCGGCCCAAGACCCCGTACATGCAGCTCTGCCCTCCAGCCAAGAAAATTTTCAGATCAACACTGGACACTTCGAGTCCAACCTCGCACCTCCCAAAATATGAGAAACTTGACACAGAAATCAAATAAAAGTGAGGACTTGGAAATAAGCTTCCAAACACAACAAAACCAACCCGTTAACAAGTCTCCCCCAATAAGACAAACCCAAGGTTAAACGAGGGAAAACGAAATGAGTAGCGCACCTAGTCATCACACTGTTCCCTTGGAGCAAACCACGGATGTCACAGCTTGGGTATATAACTCTGGGTGTTAGCATCCTTGGTAGTTACAATTGGTAACACTTGAATATTTGACCAAGGAAGGGTTTCAAATTAACCGTGGCCATGATTTAGTGGCTGGTAAGAAAATCTCTTTGGTGAGATTTTGAGTGCCACCTAAACTATTAAAATTGTTAAAATTATTTTAATAATTGTTATATTGTTATTCTATTAATGTTCGTTATTTTTCTCTTAATTGTCATGATTGTTAATCTGATTATTTTCTCTTAAAATAATGGTAGGTTTGTTATATTTTCTTATTGTGTTGCAAAACTCATGGCATATGTTTTGTTGTCCTGACGTTTTGTGCCAGATTTTGACGAAAAATTAGTGGAAGCTGAAATTGGAGCCACTGCTAATATAGTGCCTTGACTAACTTAAAGCCAGGACTTTCGCAAAATAAAATTTTACTATTTTACGTATTAATGATTAAGGATGTTATAATGTTGCTTAATGCTGTATTTGGACTTTTAATTTTTTTTTTTTTAATTTAGTGTTGTTAAACTTTTGATTGTGTGAGAATTGAAATTTTCATATTAACATGTTAAATTTTTAATTTAATAAGTTATTTATTATTTAATTTCCTTTGATGTTCCAAAACAAAAGAAAAAAAAATTTGGGGCGTCACGGTACTGATGACTATATTTTAAACTTAAATCATCTATTTAAATCACACATTTTTTAATTTAAATCATATACTCAAACTGATATTGTAAAATTATTATAAAGAGGATTATTTTAAGAAACTCTACTCCAACCATGGTAGCCATTAACTTATATTCTTTAATAAAAAGTACTAGTGGGAATCAATTTCTTTCAATGGACTTCATTTACTGTATCATTTTTTAATGAACTAATACATTCAAGCAGACATATTTTTGTTTTTTATTAAGAAGTTAATTTTGATATTTTTCAATAAAATTATCTTTTCAAGTAGATTTTTTTTTCCTAATATTTTATTCATTTTTGCACTTTGTATAGATTTTATAAACATCTACACAAAAAATAAAGAAAATAAATCACTGGAAAAAAAAAAGTCATAAAAGACCGATTTAAGAGATAGTACCAAACTTAGTTATCTAACTTCCTGCTTCTCTCAACCCACATTAGGTTATTGAATAAGATCAGAGGATTGGACTATCTTGAGAGAGGAGGTGAATTAGGGTAAATTATACCTTACTCGCTTTATGTATGATTAGTTTCTCATTTTGATTTTTAAAATTTTTTTCTCACTTTAACCTTTCATACTGACACAAACCAAAACCCCAATAATAATGTCACGTGGGAGCTAATATGATTTTTTCTAATCTTATTTTAAACATACATTAGGTTTAGGAGTAAATTGGGAAAAAAAAAATGAAACATGAATGCCAAAAGTATGGGAAAAAAATTCAAGGGTTAAAGTGGAAAAACAACCAAACGTAAAGTGGCAAGGTGGAATTTACCCAAATGAATTATCCATCTTATGGAATAAGTATTAAGCTTGTGGATAATAATGTGTATTATCTCATCCCAAATTTGGGAGGAACTCAATTGAAGGGGATATTATTGTATACCTTTATAATTTTGTCTACAAATTTATATAATGCCCTACTATTTCCCAATACCCTTGTCACTTTTTTTGCATAATATTTTTCATATATATAACACAAATTAATTTTATATAATATTTTTCATATATGATATAGTCCTCGGGATATAATCTAATGGGTGTTAGAGAAGAAAAGGGTGACAAAATGTTACATTGATGTAATTAAGGATATGTATGAAGGTGTGGTGACCACTGTTAGATCGTTTGTTGGAGAGACAATTGAATTTCCAATTATTGTAGGGTTAAACCAAGGATTAACCTTAAATCCATATCTTTTTGCTTTAGTTATGGATGAGTTGACAAAAAATATTCAAGATAATGTGCCATAGTGTATGTTTTTTGCAAATGATACCGTGTTAGTGGATGAGACTAGAGAATGAGTTAACACTAAGTTGGAAACTTAGAAAGAAGCACCTGAATCTAAAAGATTTAGGATAAGTAGAGCTAAAAGAGAGTACATGGAGTGTAATTTTAGTAACAATAACAATGGAAGTAGAGGAGAAGTGAAGATTGAGAACCAAGAACTAAATAAGAGTGAACAATTTCGTTATTTAAGATCGATTATTACAATGGCTGGGGAAATTAGAGTGGATACAGTTCATAGAATTAAGGCGCAGTGGCTTAAGTGGTTGAGTGCGTCTGGGGTACTGTGCGAAAAATGAGTGCCCATTAGACTAAAAGGGAAGTTCTATAGAGCGGTTATTAGACTAGCGATGTTGTATGGTTCGGAATGTTGGACAACTAAGAAACAACATGTAGATAAGATGAATATTGCTGAGATGAGGATGCTAAGGTAGATATGCGACAAGATTAGAAAAAAAATAGAGTTAGGAATGAGTATATTCGAGAATGGGGAATAGTACTAATAAAAGATAAGTTGAGAGAGAATAGATTGAGATGGTTTGGTTATATACAACGGAAACCAACAGAGGCAGTAATGAAAAGATGCAATACAGTGACGGTAGATGAAAGTGCTAGCGGAAGAGGCAAACCTAAATTGACGTAGGCTAGTGTAATAAATAAAGATATGAACCTCATTAACTTAACTAACGAAATGGCTTTGAATAGAGTCAAGTGGAAAAGAAGAATTCATGTAGCTGACCCCATTTGATGGGACTTAAGGCTTGGTTTGGTTTGGTTTGGTAATATTTTTCATATATATATACCTGCTAATTTATTTTTCAACTTAGTCAAATTAGGCCTTTGTTTAGATGGGCTGGATAATGGAAGGATTGCAATCCAATGGACTATTAGTCTTGAGTTTATTTGTCCCTGAACTATTTGATTGCATGTGTATCTCGTGTCTATTTTGTCATGAAATTGGATGTTTAGAAATTATTATTCTAATGAATTTTATGTTTGTTTGAGTAATTATAAAAAATGATAACTGATTAAAAGATCATTGTGTCTTTTTGAGTTGTTTATTAAGGTGGTGTTTGATAAAGTTGAAAACTGAAAATTGAAAATTAAGTATTGAAAACTGAATACTGAATTTTTTTTTAACTGAAAAACTGTTTGATAAAAATTGAAGTACTTAAGTACAAAAAGTTACTTGATATGTATAAAATCAATTTTAAAATTTATTATTTTCAAAATGTATATTTCAATTTTTATATTAGGATGGTGGTGGTGGTGGTGGTTATGGTTAGTGGTAGTAGTAGTGATGGCGGTGGCGTGGTGGTGGTGGTAAGGGTAACGATGGTAGTAGTAGTAAAATGATAGTGGTGCTTATAACAACAATAACAATGGTGATAAAGGTAGGGGTAGTAGTGGTGGTGCTAGCGTTGGTGCTAGTGGTACCAACGGTAATAGTGGTGGCGGATAGTGGTGGTGGCAATAGCTGTAGCGGTGGTGGTGGTGGTGGTGGTGGTGGTGGTGGTAGTGAGTTTATAATAGTGTATATTCATACTTATGTTCAATATTTATAAATTCATACAAAATTAAGTAAGTTTCATATAATTTAATTTTTTTTAAAAAAAAAATTATCCTATATTTTAAGAGGCATTTAAATTTTTAAGTAATATCAATTGTAATTATCAAACATGCTTAATTGATTATCACTTAATAGATTCAGTTTTAAGTGCTAAATTAGGTTATCAAACACCCCTAAGTAATAGAAATGACAAATCTGACTTTAGATTTTATTTTATTTTTTGAGTAGGACTTGTAAGACTTTTCAAAATCTACTAAATATTTTTGTTAATCAGCAAACAAAAATAAATTTTATTGATGAACCCAAGTGCAATACATAACGCTAAATTAAAAAAATTACTCAAATAAATATCAACAAAAATTGTAAGTGTTGAAATCTAAATGTTGCATAAATATAAAAATAAATAAATAAATTGGGACCAAATTTGTTTTGTGAATAAAAGTAACATCGATAAAAAAAATCATTATGTAAAAAATATGGAGAGAGATACTAAATAGTTGAGGCCACATTTGTCTTTTTATGTAACACTCCAATTTTAGTTCTCGAAATTATTACCAAATTTCTCTTTTAAGTCCAATTACATATCATGAGTGCGAAAATAAGAATACAAACAAGTTGATGGAAAGTGTTCTATCTGGTAATATACAAATGATAGAGTTTGCATTACAACATATTAGAATTAATGCCCTTAAGCTTACATCAAAATTTACGAAGATATACAAGAACTATATCATTTCTACAGCAAATTAATCCTTCATACAAAATCTAAAGGAATAGTCGATCAATAATATGACTCGTCAAAATGTGCAATCGTATCCGTTCTTGAAAAATGGTTAAACAACATAGGAAGAACACATAGGTCTAGTAAAGATCTACAATGATTCTTAACAATAGATACATGTGATCATGAATGCTATCAGATGATAATTAGCTAAGTAATGTGCTCTTTTATATCCAAAAGAAAATGTACGTAAATAAATATATTTCAAAATCCATCTTTTTACTTTTCAAGGAAAATTCGGTTATCATCTTTCCATCTCATCAATTATGATTCAGAATAAATTCTTCAAATTACCTTTACTTTAGAGAAAAGTTTTAAAATAATCAATCATTCACTCATTCTAACTTTTAATCCCAAAATGTTAGTTATACCACCATCTGTCACTTACTCTATTCCGTACAACACCAATTATACAAACTAACATCTATTATATAGTCAAACAACCTCATTAGTTCATCATAAAATTATCTCGATTACACACTTTAAATCCCTTTCACAATCCACCACATCTTGCATATCTACACAATCATATTACTCAACAACAAATATAACATAACTAAAAAGAAATTGGCTTTGACAAACCATTCTGACACAGCTTACCAGGTACTACTCCAGAAGGAATCTGGAACCTATCTCAAAGCACTACGCTTTACCAGTGACTAGCCGAAAGGAAAACGGAACCTTCACATACCCCAACAGTCTACACGCTTTACTGGATACAAATCGAAAGGAAAGAGGAACCTTTATTAATGCGCCACGCTTTACCGGTCATAAGCTGGAAAGAAACAGATCCTCTTTCCAAAATTTCAATCCATTAATATAACGATTTCGGTTTAGACCAGACTCATTTCTTGCTTTTGAATCCAAGAATCCATATCCTTAACTATTGTTCATTTCATTTTCATCTTGTTGCTAGTTGAGTTTGGTTGTTTAGGAGCTAGTGTTGTGTTTGGAACAAGTTAAGAGTTAGTTTTTCAAACGAGTTATTGTCTAGATTTTTGCATGTTCGTCTACAAAACTTTTGGAAGTAGAGTATCTTTGCTCGACCGGTGTTTCTTGTGCTTGAGCGGTCTTTTACAGGTCTGAGTTTCTAGAGAGGGCATTGTGCGCTTGAGTAGTGTTTTTGGTTGCTCGAGCAGTGTCACTTTTTTGTATCTGATGCTCGAGCGATGTTTTGGTCGCTCGAGCAGTCTGCACGTATATCAGTTTGGGAAAAGGGTTTTCTGAGTCACTTTTTACCTTCTTTCTCTCTCTAAAAACATTCCAAATCCTAGTTCTTCACTCTCTCTCTCTAGTTCATGCATTCAAGCCCCAAATACTCCCAATCTATTGATTTCTTCACCCTAGTCCTTTGGAGAAAAAGGTCAAGCACGTTGAGAGCTTCATTTTAATCGAAGGAGATATCGTTTTCGACTCCGCCAAACTTCAACCTTGCTCTCTCTTGTCTTCTAATCTTGATGTAGGGATTTCTTCAACCTTTGGTATGATTTTTACCTTGATTATTTGTCTATTGACAGAATCTAGTGATTTAGGGGATTTTAGGTTAAACCTAGGGTTTAATTTTGAATTGAAAAAGAGGGGTTTTCAAATGGGTTCTTGAGAAAGGTTATGGGGATGTGTTTATGGTTGAGATATGTTAAAATGGTGGATTTCTTTACTTCAAATTGATTTTGAAAGTAAAGGGGTTTTGTTCTAAAATTATGGATATTTGGTTGTGAAAGAAAATGGAAAGTGATTTTGGGTTTTGCAAGAATGGAACGAATGTGTATGTTGAAGATGATGGTGGAGTTGGATGTGTAATATCACTCCCGTTTTGAAAATGATGGGATTATATCTTTTGTTGGGAATAATTTGTTGAATAGAAATATCTGTTTTGTGCTATCAGTGGAGAATAGCTTTGATTGTTATAGAAATTGCATGAGAATTAGGTGAATTGAAACCAATTACTTATACATCTTTATTATGCATTGTTGCATACTTAAACGTTGAAAATGTATTGTTTTGAGAAAATGGGTGAATACCTTGGTGAATTTGATCAGAAGGTGTGGTTGTGGTTATTATGTTGGCCTGTGTGTTCTTGGTGAAAATTCAGAAACCAGCGCAGTTAGTTGTCGATCCTTCCGGTTAGTACCGGTAAAATGGATTTGGTAGTACTTGTATAGCCTACTGGTAGACACGTACCTAGAAATTCCCAGTGTTTTGTATCCACTGCCTTATTTTCTAATAATAAGGGTTATTTTCATAAATTGATATATAATCTGGCATTGCATTGTTTTGAGATGGAAATATGAAACGTTTGATAAATGGCATGCATATGCATTCACCTTATGACTTCATTAAGATTCATATACTGCGTTAAAGCATTTTTACTGGGCTTTAGCTTATCCTATGTGGAAAACAACTTTCAGGTGTTGATGATATGCCTCCACTAAGAACATAGCTTGGGAGGACTCGGAGCCAAGGGCTTCATTTTGTTTATTTTGATGTAATTATTTTTGTACAAGTCTTGGGTTTTAATTATATTAAGTTGAACTCATTTTGATATACCCAAGAATTGACTTGGAAAGATGTAGCCGTGAGGCCATATAATCACTTGAGTTTTCCTTTATTTCGATTCCTGTATACACGCATGTGTCATCTTTTGTATGATCAAGGCCTATGATTGGAATATAAAACATGATGTTATTGATCTATTGTAAAGAATATTATGAGATGGTTATTGTTATTATTTCGCGGCATTACAATTAATTCCTCATATAATTCATCGTTCCAATTCATAGAATTAAATCAATATCATAGTACACATATAACCTAATCTACAATAATCAATACCGTCCGCCACCGATGACCATGGACAAAACCTCTACAAGTTTAATGACATGAATCCTCATCAATGAAACAATGTGATTTCTATACTCCGATATCAACAACCTTTATGAGAATTAAATCAATAAACACAATATCATACGCATTTCATAATTTACCTCACCAATTTCACATTCCCCACTCTCATGATTCAAGCTAACTCCACACTGATCATTTTTATCTTATTTATAAGCAAAACATTTCTACTAAAATTTCTACTCACAAAGTTAACATAACTCTACAATCATTAAATCTTAGCTTATTCCATTACTCAACATTATTTCATAATTAGAAATTAGGACTTTTTGCTATAAATCACATAGACTTGTTCTAATGGCTTAAAACTTCTATAATTCACTACAAATCATAAGTTTAACTTCTTTATTTCAAAACCCTAATATTTTTTTACATGCTTTTCAAAAAACTTTTTCAAATGTGATGTTTTATGCAATAGAAAAATGCCACACATCTATCTATCCGAAATTATTGAGGAGAAGTAAGAAAATCCTTACCTCTTGAAGAGAGACAAGGAAGCTCAAAAATTCATCGGCAATGAAAATAAGATCCGCTCAGATCAAGAGGAAGTCCTCACCGTACTCTACGTTTTGGTATAAGGAACTAGGAGTTAAAGTGTCACGACCCAAACCCACCACTATAGGAGATATTTAGAAATAGATGAAACGGTTGAAGCTTGGAAGCTCAAAACTGACGGAAAGAGAGAGAAAGAGATAAAAGAGCAAAATCTGAAAAAGTGAGGAAAAATAGACCAAAAGTGACTTTTTAAAGGCCTACTCCCGAATAGACTGCTTGAGCGGTCAAATCTGCGCTCAAGCGGTCAAAAGTGTGCTTGAGCGGTGAATCAAGGCTTGCAGTATCTCTGACAACTTCAAAAAACAGAGTTGGAAGGGTCTATAGACCGCTTGAGTGGTGAAACTTGCACTCGAGCGAACTATGCACATAGCTCAACTTTGCAAACTTTGAATTGGCATAACTCTCTCGATCGGACTCCGTTTTGAGTCGTTCTTGTGTTCTAAATCAAAGCCCCAGAAATAATCTTTCCTATGGTTTTATCCTCACATCAAGATTCAAAGTGTGGAGAGAGAAAATGGTAAAAAAGTGAAAACCACTAAGAAACAACTTTTCGAATTTGGAATTTTTTATCCAACCTCACCCAACCATTAAGGTAATGCTTCATCCAAGGCTCAAATATCGATTACGAAGGTTTTCAATTATAATAATCGAAGGGTCAAACATGATTCTATTACGCCAAGGAATCCAAAGTACTACATTTTACATGCTAATTTGAAAGAGGAATTGTCCAAACATTTTATATCCTACCACCCCCCAGGATAAAATAATCCCACATATGATAGATAATTAGTGAAGTCATACTATTAGTCCAACATTCACTTTTCAACTTAAACAACAAATTAGATGTAATAACCCACATTCTTGTCTTAGTCATGTTCATGTGCATTCGCATGATTTTGTCTTGTTAAGCTTGCATTTGTAGACTTTGACTTGTTTTGCCTAAGTAAAAGTGTCTGTCTTGTTTTGTACTTATGTGTTTTGCCTAAGTGTTATATGCATGCTTTGCTCCTTGCTTGCTGTCTAAAGCCTAGGTCATGTTAAGCCTAGGTCACACCTTTGAACCTCTTACACCTAGGACCATCTTGGAACCACCTTGGTTGACCTCCACCATCACCTAGGCATATTGGTCGAGATGTCATCATCTACGCCGAGGTGTGTATCATCTAGGTGGAGATATTATCATCTAGGCGTCCTAGATCTTTAATCCTTGCACCTAGTGATCTTGTTCCTGGACTGGTATGACCTAGACCGAGGTGTGGCACATTTAGGCCGAGGTGTGGCACAGCTAGGTTAAGTGTTATCCTTCCTAGCCGAGATCAGTGAAACCTTTTGCCAGAAGCCTTGTCCTAATCCGAGATCATTACCTGCCAGAGTACCCATGTCACCTTACTTGTTAAACACACTTTGTCATACTCTTGTCTTGTCATTCTGGCACCTTTTTGAGATTATCCAATCCGGCGTTGCCACGCGTCCCAGCAGAGGGTTAAGTCAAGTGCTAGCTGAGAAACCCATATCATTTTGTCATATCCTAGCCTTGTAGAGAGAGAAGCTCTAGGAAGAAGAGGAAGAAGTTCTTAGAAAGAGAACTGGATTTCCGAGCTTGATCCTTAGAGTTTGAACCGTTGGATTTGCATTTTGAGGTTAGATTCTTGATCTACTCTTGTCGTTCTTTATGTTGATCTAATCACATTGCATGATCTAGCATGATTCATAAGTCATGCATTGATTTAAAGTTTGGTTTTAGAAAGAGAAAATGATATTCTTGTGTTCTTGAAGAAAAACCATGTTTTGATCCGAAAGTTTGTAACAAGTTCCATGTTTTTGTGTTTGTTTTCATGGAATCTTCAAGTATGGGTACCCGGGTCCATGTTTTTGAACTCATATCATGAAATCTTAGATTTTGGAATAAAAGTTATGAATCTAGCATTCATGTTCTTCAAGGGAGGAAACCCAGATTTCCAGACTTCACCTTTGCTTAAGTGTGGTCACTGAGACCCACTCTTGCCTAAATCTCACACCTAGGCCAAGCATCGTATCTCACCTTGGCCTACCTTGCATGATCGCTTGCACCATTAGTCTATCTTGCATGCATACCTAGGCCAACCACCACACACCTAGGCCGACCATGGTACACCCTTGCTGGCACCTTGTAACACCTCGGCAGGCAGCTGCACACTGAAGCCTACATAACCACACCTCGGCCAAAAGGTGTGGGACCTTGGCCAAGACCCCCTGAGTTCACCCAGCTAGGCCATTTTTGCCTAGATCATCTCTGTGCATCCATTCCAAGACCTGGTTGGTACCCAGCATGTTTTTCCTAGATGAAAAACAGTGATTTAACTTCCAACATGTTTTGCCTTGACTTGGTTTTGGAAAAAAATGCTGGAAACATTTTCATTCATGTAAAGCTTGTTTTAAGAATGCACTGCACAACCATCTTTGAGCATTCCTTCTTGTCTTCTTGAAATGCATTCAATAGACTTTGCTATATGATTGTAGGTCTTGGATTATTGCCTTAATCCCTACACCCGAAGATCTAAGTGAGTGGTATTTTTAATAAAGATATGTTACAATGTTTTGATAAAAGCTTTGCTTTGTTTCGTTTTGAAAAAGTATTTGTTCAAGTATGAATGATTATCCCTAGTTTTTGTATCAAGTATTATGTTTGTTTTGATGACATTCTTAGAACGTCCTTTCGTGCTAGGGGGCGTTAAGCTTATGTAGCACCTTTGTTGAGATATCTCTTTCGCCACCGACGATCTTGTACGGGTGGGTTTGTCTAATCAATCTCGGGTCAGCCACCGACGGTCATGAACAGTGTGCTTTGATTCCGAGACGATTATTCCCTTGTTTTGCCACTGACGGTTTTCCGCGTGGGTTATCTAATCGATTTCGGGTCGGCCACCGACGGTCGTGAACGGGTGTGCTTCGATTCCGGGACGATTATTCCCTTGTTTTGTCCGGAATGTCATCCTTTGGTATTATGTAGATGTTATTAACATCCGAGAAGCTTTGAAAGACTTTGATTGATGAACTTGATTCATCTCATGCTTTGTACAAGTTATTATATGTATTGTTTTGATAAAGATCTCGGATATCATTCATTCAAACCTTTATTAATTATATCATTCACTGAGTATCCAAGCTCACCCTCCCCTTTATATATATGTAGGTGGCAAGCAACTAGGCGGTGACACCTAAGATGTTATTTGCAAGATGTTTTGATTCATGTTTTGTATCATCTTGAAGATTATGCTTCTTAGTTTGTAATTCATTTCTTTTGTATATTTCGGCTTGAGAAACTTTTTGATCAAGATGTAATATGTACTCCATTTTATTTTGTATTCAAGTTGTAAAACTATGTTAAGATGTATGTCATTTCATTTGATCTATGCACAGCTCTTATAGACTACTTAGATTTAAATTTATTGTTTTCGCACATGTAAGCCCCATATGTATGCTCTGATTGTGTATGAATCTTTATAAGTTGACCTTTGGTAATCTCGGATTACTGGCCATCATGGCACCATTCTAGTGGGGCGGAATGGGATCGTGACATTAGAGGTGTTAGAGATGAAATCCAATCCCATGTCCCAATCCCTTCAAATAAGCACCCTCTTAGCGCTTGTTATCCAATCGGTAAGTAGTGTTTGATTTGCTAGAATAATTTTGGGTAAAACTGGAATGACAATTTTTAGAATTTCTTAATGGAATCACCATTCTCTTATATTAGTGAATGATGATTCTATTTTTTTAATGTGCATTTCTTTTCTTTTTGGATAAGTTTAAAAAAATAATAATAAATAAATAAATAAAACCTTAGAATTTGACCTGATTAACAAATCAAATTATTTTTAAAAAATAATAAATATACAAGAATAAAATCCTACATTTTTAATTTTATCAATTCAAACCTAAAAATTACAATAAGATTTCAATTCCAATCCTCCACCCAATTCTATTAACTTGTTTATTAGGGAAAAAAAATTAATAGAACAAATGGAACTACTTTTCTAGTTTTAATTTTATTTTAATCTCAACTTTAATTTTGCCCACACCAAATCCCTACCAGGGTCTATCAACCATCAAATAACCATCTTTGAGCATTCCTTCGTGTCTTCTTGAAATGCATTCAATAGACTTTGCTATATGATTGTAGGTCTTGGATTCTTGCCTTAATCCCTACACCCAAAGATCTAAGTGAGTGGTATTTTTAATAAAGCTATGTTACAATGTTTTGATAAAAGCTTTGCTTTGTTTCGTTTTGAAAAAGTATTTGTTCAAGTATGAATGATTATTCTTAGTTTTTGTATCAAGTATTATGTTTGTTTTGATGACATTCTTGGAACGTCCTTTCGTGCTAGGGGACGTTAAGCTTATGTAGCACCTTTGTTGAGATATCTCTTTTGCCACCGACGGTCTTGTACGGGTGGGTTTGTCTAATCAATCTCGGGTCGGCCACTGACGGTCATGAACAGTGTGCTTTGATTCTGAGACGATTATTCCCTTGTTTTGCCACTGACGGTTTTCCGCATGGGTTGTCTAATCGATTCCGGGTCGGCCACCGACGGTCGTAAACGGGTGTGCTTCGATTCCGGGACGATTATTCCCTTGTTTTGTCCGGAATGTCATCCTTTGGTATTATGTAGATGTTATTAACATCCAAGAAGCTTTGAAAAACTTTGATTGATGAACTTGATTCATCTCATGCTTTGTACAAGTTATTATATGTATTGTTTTGATACAGATCTCAGATATCATTCATTCAAACCTTTATTAATTATATCATTCACTGAGTATCCAAGCTCACCCTCCCCTTTATATATATGTAGGTGGCAAGCAACTAGGCGGTGACGCCTAAGATGTTATTTGCAAGATGTTTTGATTCATGTTTTGTATCATCTTGATGATTATGCTTCATAGTTTGTAATTCATTTCTTTTGTATATTTCGGCTTGAGAAACTTTTTGATCAAGATGTAATATGTACTCCATTTTATTTTATATTCAAGTTGTAAAACTATGTTAAGATGTATGTCATTTCATTTGATCTATGCACAGCTCTTATGGACTACTTAGATTTAAATTTATTGCTTCCGCACATGTAAGCCCCATATGTATACTCTGATTGTGTGTGAATCTTTATAAGTTGACCTTTGGTAATCTCGGATTACTAGCCATCATGGCACCATTCTAGTGGGGCGGAATGGGATCGTGACATTAGAGGTGTTAGAGATGAAATCCAATCCCATGTCCCAATCCCTTCAAATAAGCACCCTCTTAGCGCTTGTTATCCAATCGGTAAGTAGTGTTTGATTTGCTAGAATAATTTTGGGTAAAACTGGAATGACAATTTTTAGAATTTCTTAATGGAATCACCATTCTCTTATATTAGTGAATGATGATTCTATTTTTTTAATGTGCATTTCTTTTCTTTTTGGATAAGTTTAAAAAAATAATAATAAATAAATAAATAAAACCTTAGAATTTGACCTGATTAACAAATCAAATTATTTTTAAAAAATAATAAATATACAAGAATAAAATCCTACATTTTTAATTTTATCAATTCAAACCTAAAAATTACAATAAGATTTCAATTCCAATCCTCCACCCAATTCTATTAACTTGTTTATTAGGGAAAAAAAATTAATAGAACAAATGGAACTACTTTTCTAGTTTTAATTTTATTTTAATCTCAACTTTAATTTTGCCCACACCAAATCCCTACCAGGGTCTATCAACCATCAAATAAATCAAGACCAACCTTCATGAAAGCTATAGTACATTAAACCACATGGGATCATACCACCATCACACTCTCATCATCTCTACACAACTACCTATATACTCTACCTCTCTGTCAATGTTCTTCCTCTGGTGCTCCATTTTTCATGTTTTTCTTTTTTAACCAATTGTCACCTCCCTCTCTTTCCAGTTTCTTACTACGACAGTCGCCTCTATGCTCTCTCCACGTTTACCTCCATTGGTCGCGGTCGATGAATCGATTCCGACAACTGAGATTGTCCAGATCTACAAAATCAATTCTCTCTTTTTCTCTATCTATCTCTTTCTCTTTGACGAGATTAATAAGTTATATTGTAGTGACAGGATTAACAGATCTGAGGGAGACGATGGGGAGAGGCAACGGAATTGAGAGAGGCAGT
The DNA here is from genome assembly GCF_004153795.1 of Camellia sinensis. Lineage (NCBI taxonomy): Eukaryota > Viridiplantae > Streptophyta > Magnoliopsida > Ericales > Theaceae > Camellia > Camellia sinensis. The sequence goes on along the minus strand of NW_021025200.1, from coordinate 1,417,296 downwards.
GGATAGGGATGGCAGATCTGAGGAAATGGAGATGGGTGAGTGACGAATCCGAAGAAGGTAGCAGATCTGAGGAAATTTTAGGGATTAAAATTTAGGAATAAAATTATTTTTTAGGAACTAAATATTTTTATTGTGAAAAATATCGTTATTATATTTTTAGCAATAAAAATTGGACAGTAGTGAAAAATTATTTTTCTTTTGAGATCAATTTTTTTTTAAAAAAAATAATAAATCATTTTGAGATTAAATTATTTTGTCTCTATTTATTAGTGACATTTTTTAAATTTTGTTATTATAGTTGTTATTTTTTACTTTTCGAGATAATTTTTTAACGATTATTCTCGTAATGATGGAAATTAAACTCCAAATATTTTTTGTAACAAACTTTTTATTTTTAGAGATCAAAACATTTGATATCTAAAACTGCTATGTATTGTAGTGTAGTAAAGGCGGCTGCATATCTGAGGGCGGAGTGCGATGGATTTGAGTGAGGCGGTGGCGTGTGAGGGTGAACCATGGTGGATTCGAGAAAAGTGATGGTAGGAGAGATGGGGAGTGGTGGAGGAAGAGGACTGCCGAGGCAGATGTAAAGATGGGTTGCGGGTTGAGCGACTTGTTTGTGGTATAGGCAGCAGTGAGGGGGAGGAGAGGGTGTGTTTCAATTTTTATTTTATTTTATTTTTTTATTAAATATAAATTTGTAATAAATTTTGTTACATAATGATCAGTGTAATGACAAAAATACCCCTTTTCCGTTAATTGCATCTATAGGGATTTTTAATCTCAAATCTTGTGGAAGTTCCAATCTGTCAATCTAAATTTCTTGATTTTTTTATTTAAAAAAAAAATTCTTAGCATTTATTAACTTCTCACAACCTCAAGTCTTACCCTCGTAATAACACTTTAATGCATTAAAACAAGTATAAAAAAAAATTCTTTAAAATTCAACACATATGAATTCCTTGAAAAGTCTTAACACATATGATTATTATCTCTGATAATAACACTTTAATGCATTAAGAACAAGTATAAAAAACATTTATTGAAAAGTCCAACACATATGATTATTATCAAAATATTAAACGTTAATCTATACTATATATTAAGCAAAATGGATTTTTAACCCCAAGGCCTGTGGGAGCTCCAATCTCCTAATCTTAATTTTCTAATTTTTTGATTTAAAAAAAAAAAACCTCAACATTTATTGATTTCTCCCAACCCAACCTCAGCATTTATTGACTTCTCTCAACCCACAATCCCTTTTGACTTCTCTCATAATTATTACAACACCCTTTTCAATTTCTCCCATATACTATGGTTACACACAAAAATAAAAAATAAAAAGATAAGAATTTAGCTATAGATCTCAAAAAGATATAACATCTAAATTTGAATTATGATTAAATAATATAATTATGTATTTTTTTTATGTATATCTACCAAAATTTTAAATCACTTAATGGGATAAATTAATCAATTTTTCAAAATTATTGATTTTTAATTTACAAAATAGATTAAAAAAAACTATTGACTGATTTATTTATTTAATAACAAAAAGACCAAGGTGTGTGATCTAGGCAAGAGTGGTCTCGGTGATCTATTTCATAACATTCCCCATCACTAATCTCATCTCACAAATTTTCAAAAAAAATATTAAAACTTGCATTCATGTTTCTCCTTCCCAGAAAATCAGATAATATTCTTCTATTAAGTTGTAGATCATCTACATTTATTTTAATATATTAATATATAAACTAACAAAAAAATAAAAAACTAAAAAAAATCTTTAAGTTTATTCTAATAAACTTTAAATCAATAAAACCACCCATGTCTATCAATTCTAACTCACATCATAATTACCTAAATAATCAATAATTAAAACAATATGGAAATCACAGATAAATCTAAATTTAAAAAAAAAAAAAAGATACTCACAACTCCATCTTAAATATTGAAAAAAAAATACCCGATAGAAACCATCACAAAAAAAAATAAAAAGAAAAAGATTATCTTATCTATCTTCTATATATTAAGCAAAATGGAGTTTTTAACGCCCGCAAGACCCTATAGGAGCTTCAATATCCCAATCTGAATTTTTTTTCAAAATTTTTTATTTTCAAAAAAAACTCAAACATTTATTGATTTGTCAAAATCCTCTGATTAGTATTTATTATTTTTTTTCAATCCACATATCTTTTCTAATGCCTGCAATTATTGATTTGGTCAAAAATCTCCTGATCAGCATTTGTAAAATCCCTCATACAAATATTATAACGATACAATTCGGTGTATCAATTTACTGCATCCTTTTTCACTTTCTCCCATACATTATGGTTAGTGATAAAGAAAAAAATCTTAAAAAACATAATTTAATATAATTAAAAAATCTAAACAAATATAAATATCTATAATTATCTCATCGTATAGCACGGGTGATACAGCTAATATAATATAAATAAAAAACAAGAAGCACATTTAATTTCTTGAAAAAATCAACAACTGATTATTATCAAAATATGTAAACTTTAATATAATATAAAAATGAAAAAAAGAAGAAATTTAAAAAAAATAAAAAAAAGACATTTAAAATCGCAATTCACATGTATAGATATTGTAACATAAAATTAATATAATTATAAAAAAAGACATTTAATTCCTTGAAAATCCAAATCACATCATTATTAATCAAATATTAAACTTTAATATATATTAATAAGGAAAAAAAGAAGACATTTAAAAAATCGCAATTCACATGTATAGATAATTGTAAATATAATTAAGAAAAGAGGGATTTCTAAAACCCCAAGTCTTATGGGAACATTCCAATTTTTCAAATCTTAATTTTCTAAATTTTTTTATTTAAAAAAAAAAATCAGGCATTTATTGAGTTGGTCAAAAATCTTCTCGATCAGCATTTAATTACCTTTTCCAATCCACATGCTGCATTAATTGATTTGGTTAAAATCTGATTAACATTTAAAATCCCCTCATCAATAATTATAAGATCACAGCTCATGCATAGTTACTACACGTAACCTTTTTAATTTTCTTCTGTACACTTATGGTTAGTGATAAGATTGTTAAATTATTTTTATAAAAATCTTAAAAAAACATAATTTATTATTAAAAAAAATTAAAATAAATATAAATATCTATAATTACCTTTGCATAGCACGGGTGATAGGCTATTCTATAATCTATACTATTAATAAAAGGGGGTTTTTACCCCAAGCCTTGTGGGCACGCGTCCAATCTTCATCTAATTTTCTGATTTTTTGATTTTTTTTTTTAAAAAAAAAAAAAAACTGGCATTTATTAACTTCTCCCAACTCCCCAAGCTCCTACCCCATAATAACACTTTAATTATTAAACAACATAAAGAAAAAATCGTTTGAATCAACACACTGAATTTCTTGGAAAAATACCAACACATATGATTATTATCGCTCATAATAACACTTTAATGTATTAAGAACAAGCATAAAAAAATTCTTGAAAAGTTCCAATACATATGATTATATCAAAATATTAAACTTTAATATAATCATACATAAAAAAAAAGTACTTTAATTTCTTGAAAAGTTTAACCGCCATATGAATTATTATCAAATATTAAACTTTAATATAATATCTAAAAAAAAGAAAAAAAAAAAGGCATTTAAAAAAAAAGACATTTTAAAAATCGCAAATTCACATATATAGATAATTGTAAAGCACAAATCCGTGCATAGCAAACAGGTGATATGTTAGCACTATAGTATTAAGAAAATTGGGGTTTTTAAACGCCCAAGGCCTGTGGAGTTTCAATATCCCAAATATGAAATTTTTAAAATTTTTTATTTAAAAAAAAACTCAGCATTTAATAATTTGGTCAAAATTTCCTGACAGTATTTATTAAACTTTTTTTCAATCCCATATCTTTCCACATGCTTGCTTTTTGATTTGGGTCAAAAACTTCTGATCAGCCATTTAAAATCACCTCATACAAATAATCTAATGATACAATCGTGTATATTACCTGCAGTAACCCTTTTCAACTCTCCCATACACTATGGTTAGTGATAAGATTGTAAATTTATTTTATTAAAAAGTCTTAAAAAACCTAATTTATATATTTAAAAAAATCTAAAAAGAAATACAATATATTAAAATTATCTCGTGCATCAGCACGGGTGATAGGCTTAGTTTAACATAATTGGATAGAATTATTGGAATTGATATCTTATTGAAACTTCAGGGATTAAATAATGAAATCAAAAACGAGGGGTTTATTTAATTTCATTATTAATATTATTATTTTAAAATAATTTATCTTAAAAATTTTATTTTAAAATAATGTAAATTTTTATTGATATTTTGGGTTTATTTAATTAAAAAAAAAATATTTTTTTTTTAATTTTTAAAAAATAAAATAAAAAATTTTATTTAATCTACCAAAAAAAGAATTAAATATTAAAGACATATTTAGTATTGTTTTTTTTATTTACTTAGTCACTAATTAAAAATGGTAAAATAAGTCTATTAGTATTTATCCTTCTTCATAATATCTCAATGCAAACATTGATTTGAGATTGGTTTGGATAGTGGGTTGATTTTTCAGTTTTTTTTGGCTATTTTAGCCTCGAGCTAAAAAACCTGATTTGGGAAGGACTTTTTGACTTTTTTTGTAAGAGAAGAGTGTAATGATTATGAGTTGGATCGTGATGGTTTTGTTTTTTGTTGCTAAATATCCGCCTATTCTTTGGTCTTTTGTGGCTAAATAAGCCAAAAAAGTCCCCAACGCCAACTTGCAAACGAGCGTTAGTCTTTTCCAAATAATCTAATCTTATACAAAGAAAACAAACACGTAATATACATTATTTCTAACCAAAAAGTTCAGTGGACTATATATCTTAATGATTAATAGTATGATGGATTGCAATCTCTCTTTTCAGTCTATCCAAAACAAACATAGCCCAAATGTTCTTTTATTGGATTTGATATAATAGACTGTGTAACTTAGGGGTTACAAATGAGCCCAAGCCGAGCTAAGCTAAGCTAAGCTGCAGCAGAGCCTTTCGAATGTTAGTCTGGCTTAGCTTAGCTTGACTTTGTTTACGAGTCTTAACGAGAATTAAAATAAATTATAATTTATATTTGCGTATGGGATTAAAGTTACAATTGAAATTTTAATTAATATAATTATATATACAACATATTAAAAAAAAGTCAATATCTATCAAATATAAATATATTATCTATAGCTTAGCTATATTAAATAATAAGTTAAATTTAAGCTATTTATTTACCTTATTAAAGTATAAATAACATATTTATCCTTTTTTTTATACATATTTTTATTATTTAATATATAATTAATATTTATTCTATTATTTAAATAACTGTTAAACGATAGCTATAGCAAGCTGAGTTTTAGTATGTTAATTTAATAAAGATTTTACGAGTTCCGAATTTTAACACAATAAAAATTTAACGAACCGATTCGAACGACTCTTACCAAGTCAAACTCGAACTCGGTGGCGACTAGAATTTTTGTCAGCTGGGTGTCAATCAAAACTTAAATACCATATATCTTACAGAAAATTTACATTAATCATTAATATCACATATGGAGAAAACGTCAACGAAAATTAATTTTAAATTCTAAAATTATAAAACAACAATATTTCAATATATTGATACTATTATCTAAGCAAAAGACATGCATACGACAGTTTCTACAATTGACAGACGAGAATTTCATAATTTTGTAAACATCATTGCATCAATAAACTCATTATCAAACACTATTCAAATAGTTTGGTTCAAAAGAGGTAAGGATTTAAAACTATGAGTTCAAGTTGCTATTTTTAATGGGTTCAATTTACTAATTTTTTTTCTAAATCTAATATTTATATAATCAATACATAATAATAATAATTAAGCCAGAGAGTTCGAGTAACACCCTGGCCAAGTCTTCGAAGTCCGCCCCTGCTCGAACTTCACGAGTTTAGTTTATTTCATTTGCGCACCTTATGCGTAAGGAAAGCAACGGAATATATAGATTTGGTGGACCTCTGGAAGGAAAGCAAGAAATGGGGAATATATGGTAAAAGAACGAAATGATCTGGGTGACGGATTGGGGAGATCACCGAAGTGGTCGGAAGTGGCGCCGCGCGATGGAGATCGAGCAGAGAGAAAAGGGGCGACTGCGTTTCAAATAGTTTCGCTGAAAAGGAAAAGAAAAACCGAAACCCACCGTTGTTTTGGATGCATTACCGAAGATTCTGGACTCCATTTGAGTACCCGGGCCCAACACCTCTTTAGGAGATTTCTAATTAGTGTCCATTTTGGCCGTCAATCTCCTATACATTCATGTATATTTCTATTCGGTAATTAATGTTGGTGCAATTTTTTCAAAGTTAAAATTATAATCATCAATGAAATTAAAAGCACCCTTCACTTCCAATTTCTTTCAGTAATCATTTTAGCTTTTGTAATGTTATTTTTTACTTATAAAACTGTAAGCATATATTACACCAACCTTTGCACAATTTTAATCAATAAAATAAAACTAATGAAAGTTGCACAAAATTTTCCAAATGAATTTCTTTATTTTTTTTTTAAGTTGTAGTTTGAATCTTAAATTAAGTAGAGATTTGTAAATAAACAAATGAATAATAGATTCTTATAATTTTTTCATATTTCCTTCCGCAAATCTATCATCAATCTTACATCCAAACTAAACCTATTTACCCTTTGGTTGTGTAACAAAACACAATCACATTTTCTATTCACACCCAAAAATATCTTGGTTCACCACCATTTATCGATATCACACTTTCAAACAAAATCAATTATCAAATATTAATTTTGAACAAAAGTTCAATTGTTCAGAATTCTTTTTCAATAGTTGATATCTGAATAAATTTGGTTTTTGTTTGAAAATTGATGTCCAAACCAAAAAAAAAAAAAAAATAGTGTCGAATAAAGACAAACTATGATCGTCGTGAATACAAACTTGAGTAATTCTAACTTACACAACAAACCATCTCAATTACACATTTCGAATGTATTTTTTTTTTACACATTTAATCCATAGCCATCGAATACCAAAAAATTTTCCATCATCTCACCTCCCTCCACCAACAAGCCCGACATACAACCCATCATGCGCCGTCATCTCTGTAACTTCCACTGCCTCTTCTCACCTCTTCTTCTTTTTCCTTCTTCTTCGTTCTAAAACCCTAGATCTAGAGTGTAGGGTCGCGATTAACGAAGGGAAAGAGGGAGTTTGGTAAAGGCATTCAAGGTGGGGAGGGAAGTTAGGAAATGGTTCACAATAAGAGGAAGTAAGAATGGGGAAAGGAGTCGCTAGTGGACGTTTACCGTTGGGAATCAGGGTGGAGGTTGTTTTCTAGGGTTTGGGATTCGGTGGTGATAACGGTGAGCGCTCGTCGGTGAAGGAGGACAGGCTTCACCATATTAGGAAGATGGACTCCGTCGGAGGTGGGGGTGAGGTAGAAATGGGGTTTAAAAATGTGGAGTTAAGAATGAGAGTAAGGGTGTAAAATCTGGCTCGGCCCGACATATGTCGGCCTCGCAGGGCAGTCACCGACAAAATCGGCCGACCGGCTCATAGGCCAAAAATTAGACCCAAGCCCTAGTCCCAGGCCCGCAGGGTTTCAGGCGAACCGATGGGCCTGGGCTTCGGCCTTGAGCTTGGACGGGCTTGACTCATTTTGTTTTTTTGTTTTTTTTTAATTTTTTTCTATAAAATTTTTTATTTTTTTCAATTAAAAAAGACACTAGGCCTCGGGTAAGCCAGCCCTTTGCAGGCCGGGCTTCAAATTGAATGGCACAAGCCCAGACCCAAGGTCTCAAAAGCTGGGCCTTCGGCTCGGGCCCAAACAAGCCTAAAACGGGTCAGGCCTGCCCCGGGCGGGCCAATTTATAACTCCTAGAATGTGAGCAGTTTGATATAATGGTAAGTATAAAGAGATAAAAGCAAATTTGATTTTGGTGTAAATGAGAAAATGAGTTGATTAAGAACACTAAATGGTGGCGCAGTAGAAATTTTCCCTAAAAACTCGTCACATTCCGTTAAAAAACGTTGCTAAATTTACTTAAATTATCCTCATCTTCTTATCTAACACATATCTCTATCTATCTATATTATTATATATGTTAAGCATTGGACTTGGTGTTTCAGTGCTTTGCGACATCTTCCTTCTGTCCATACTGGCAAATTTTGCGTTCTATCTTAAAATAAAAAATCATTATTTAAAGGGGTGCGTAGGTTTAAACTTAAAATTTTAAGTTTCATTAAGAATAACTCTTACGATTTAGACAATAATATATGATATTAATTTTTTATTATTTATTTTTTTTTTTACTTATCTTGAATGTACAGGTATTACGTATGCCACCATTTATATATATATATATATATATAATTTTATTCAATATATATATACATACAACACACCAACCAACCATCCAGGCATACAGTGCAATGTGATTTTTCGTCAATGATCTGCTTGCAATAGAGTTTTAATGGTTGTCCTGGAAAGTTACGCTATGAATATAAGTGAAGGCCAATATTAATAATCCCTTTTATTTTACTTTTTTCCCCTTGTTGGCACAAGAAAATGAAACAAATTGGTAGCAATTCGAATGTCTTGAAGATGTCATAAGGAGTATTTTCAATCTTGGAAAAAGAATCACTCTTGTATTATGTTTCTTAATTATTTAAGTCCGTTCTTACAATAGTGGTTGTTGTGGTTGGTAGAGCCTAAAACAAGAACCGAACAATTAATCGGTGTAGTGAAAGGGTTCAAGAACGTGTTGGAAAATTTTGAATATTTTCGAAGATTCTTGAAGAACTAACTTACGAATTCTCTAGAAATGAATCGAGATTTAATAGTCTCAACTCAAAAACACAAGAGTAAAAGGAGATGATGGAGATAAGGAGATTTGGGTGAGAAAAGGCAAAATGGTTAGAGAGAGATAATGGTAAGGCCTTCTCCCATGGATCTCCCACTTTCACTCTCAAGGTTGATACATGGAAAGGGAAATTAGTTTTCTTTCCCAAGAGTTATAAAAATCTCCAAAATCTCATCCCTTGTAAAGCTATGCGGTGGTGATATTTATAGCACTCATGATATAAGGATGGAGCCATGTGCAAGGCACATGGGGAAAATATTCTCTCTAACCACTTGTCCCGAAGAGGTGACCTCTCCGAGGGATGAGGAAACCCCGAAGAGGAGATGCAACCTATCGGTGAACCTTCTTCTTAGCACCACACCTACGATGATCCCCAATCATCCCAAAGGGTCAGGGGTAGTCCCAGAAGGACGTCATGCTGCATAGGGTCAGGGTTAGTTCAGAAAACGCCCTGCCGTAATATTTGCCGGTCTCAGGGACTCTAGATGTGCTCTCGACCCGGGTATACGACTAGTTAACCGAAGAGTGAAATTTACTCCACTTACCGGTCCTCGGGAAATGAGGTCCTTTGTTCGGACTTCCATTACGCCCCATGGTTCTGGTACGTGATCCGCGTAATGCTCCGAGTCCGCAAGTGTTCTGGGACTCATTAATGGAGCGGCTTCTAGATTGCGTCTGAATCCATTCGAACCAAGTGCTTCGGATCTCTAGAATTCGTGGGTCCGAATCCTTTCGAGTCCGAGTGCCTCGGAATCTCTAGGCTTGCTCAATACCACTTTCGAGTCCGAGCTCGAGTAAGTCTGTACAAGTTTTCGTGGATCTGAAACCCTTTCGAGGCTTAGAGCGATTCAGCCCGCCTTGAATGGCGATAAATTTCGGACCCACCAAATCTTGGCACTTGCGATAAATTTGGGCCCATCAAACCTTAAGACTATTGGCCTAATTAATTTAGGTGGACTCAAATTAGCTCCTCTTCATTTGCCCCTTGCGTGTATGAGAATTTTAATTCCTCGGACATCATAATTTCACCTTGTCAGGCCATGCTTCACAATTACGTCTTCGGAAATATATGTCTTGATAGAATCTATTGGGTAAAGCTGAGGGCTCACCGCAATTTTTCAGATAAATCGACAAGTATAATAAATAAAATGAATTAAATATAATATTTTTTTAAATTTTTTTTTTTTTGATCTTATCTGTAAGGGCCACGAAGCTTTTTCTTTCTAATTTTGATTCGGGTTGTTCTTTTTTGAAGCCAATAAACAAATCTCATAAGAATATCATGGTATTTTGTTCAGAATTACTTAGAGCAAACTCTCTTACCCAAGTCAATAAAAAATAAATAAAGCCCACTTCTCTCACTTCAAGGCAAATTCGGAAGCCTACAATTTTTTTTTTTGCTTCTCTAAAATCTTGAAGGCCATTATAAATACATATATACGAATCATTTGAAAGAATATTTCATACATTACAACCACTGTTTTTTTTCTATTTAAAGAGAAAGAACGAAACAACCCTATCAATAGCCTCTTTCTTTTTGATTTAGCCATTTCGGCTCTTTCTCTTTCTGCGGACACCAGCTTTCTCTTTTTTTTTTTTTTCTTTTTTTTTCTTTCTGAAATCCATCGCGGCTGACTCTTCTCTCTCCAATTTTTTCTTTTTTCTTTCCTGAAATCATGCAGGCTTGACTCTCTCTCTCCAAACAAACCCAGATTCAACATTTTCAGAAGAGGCTTCTGTTTTGCTACAATAACAGAGGCCGACACCAACTCCTTGCATCACGGACATCTCTCTATTTTATTTCATTTTTTATCTTATTTTTACGTGCTTCATCTCCTACCCTCACTACCGAAGGATTTTTTTTATTTTTTTTTTAATTTTTATTTTTATTTTTTTTCAGTTGCACGCTGTTAATCTTGCTGCAGTTCCAGACACCCGGAGCCAATCAGTCGGTACTTTCAACTCAGCCCAACGACGCATCCACTCAAGAGCTTTGGGGGCGTCTGATTTCGGTTTTAATCCGCCGAATAGCACGCCACTGGGTTCGACGCGACGGAGCAGCGCTGTCCCAACTTCCTAGCGTCGTCAACACTCCGACGGCCCTTGCGAGAGCAGTCGACCCTGCTTGCATACAGACTGCCCAGACTTGCGTGACAATGTGCAGCTTTTCGTCCTGCTCTTGAGAACAATCACCACTGCTGGCAACTTTGTTTTTTGGCCTTTGAATGGGCCCAGGCCGACCGACCGGTTGCTCATTCAACGTGACGTGCGGTGGTTGCCAATCCGCCGGCTTCGGATTGTCGCAATCGCCGACCACACACGTTTGGCCCATCAAGCGACGTGTGTGGTCTTGCCTAGCCACTGTTGAGCCTCAGTTTACATATTCTTCATTCTCTCTTGGTCATTGTTGCCTTGAATTCGCTCCTCCTTTCTCAGTTTGTGGGTATATGTAATAATATAATTGGTGGAAGCTCCTGTGTAAACCTTGGTGTAAGCTTTGAAAAATTGGTGAAGCTCCTCGTGGTAAACCCCCTTTCTTCTTATTGTTTTGAAATGAATTTTTTGTGCTCATGAGCTTGTTGATTTTGTGACAATACGTATTTGGAATTTTTTGCAATCTTGGCCTATCTCCACTGATTTATTATATCTACTGAAAGTACCCCACAGCACTATTTTTGTTGATTTGGAATGATGAACGCACTTATCATGCTCTGTTGTTTACCCTTGCTTTGATTCCAAAGGAGATGAACCTTTGACTGGCGAACTTGTGAGGCTTGTCGTTACACACTCTTTGAAATTTGTGTCCGACGGGGGATGAATTTGTTTGTTCGGGGGATGAAACTAAAGATAAACAATTGATCGCAAAATTTATGTTTGGAACATTGTTGTTTTACGCTCGGCTTGAGAGGAAACGATCGAATAGCAAAACTTGAATTGTTGTTTTCAAGAACTGTTCGAGTAGAAAATTGTTGGTAACTTAAATAGACTCATTATTATTTGTTGGTGTTGCACCATTTCGATTAATGCCTGAATCAGGATATGAAATTGATACTTGCTCATCTCATTTGTCGGTTTTACTATTTCAAGCAAATAAATTATGTGCGAAATCCACGACCCCGAGGGCCTTCAGAATCTTTCAATAATGAGAGCAAGGCTAATCCTTCAAAAGTTGAAGCGAGCAAACTTGTCGCTTAGGAGTCCGAAGTAGCATACACCCTACTTCGCAGAAAGATCCCTCTGGAACGGCAACGAGTCTTACCAAGCTTGCACCAATAGAAGTAAAGATTGTCTCTTCAGAAGTTCCAGCAGAAGCACAGGCTGTCCCTCAAAAGTTCGAGCGGAAACAAGGCTATTCCTCAGAGTCCGAGCAGAAACAAGGCTGTCCCTCAGAAGTTCAAGCGGAAACAAGGCTCTTCTTAGAAGTCCTAGTGGAAAACAAGGCTTCTCCCCCTCGGAAGTCAAGTGGATTGCACTTCTACTGCAAGCTAATGGAAGCCAAAGGCTATCCCTCAGGCGTTTCGAGGAGGAGTCCACACTACTTTGAAAAGACAAATCCTCGGAGCTCGTATTGATAAATGCAAGGGCTGTTCTTCGGACCGTCACTATAAGAGTAAGAGTTCGTCCCTCGACAGTTCAAATGGGAAAGCAGGCTGTCCTCCAGGAGTTTGAATAGTAGCACACACCCTACTTTGGCAAGAAATCCTTGAGCGCTCAACCACTGATAGAGCGAGATCTATCCTTTACGAAAGTCTGAGTGGCGAGCACACAACTCTAACTTCAACAAAAAAGATCCTCAAAAGCTTGCATTGACACGAAGTAAAGGGCTATTCTTCGAAATCCGAGTGGGAGCACACACTCTTACTTCAGCAAGAAAGACCCTCAAAGCTTGCATTGATGGAGCAATGGCTACTCCTTCGAGGTCCAAGTGGGAGCATACACTATTTCAACACTAAATGAATGCTGTCTCTCGGAAGTCCCGAGTAGGAGTACACATTTACTGCGTCAAGAAAAAGTCCCCTTCCAGGTTGGTAAACCGAGTCTACTATTCCTCTTTCTTTCTTCGGGGGTCAGTAAACAATTGAAAACTATTTCAAGCAACACTAACACATCGAAGATATACAATGTAGAGAAAATAACTTCTAATGGAGATACATAATATAGAGGCAATAACTTTCTTCATAACATAAGAAAAGATAAGAAAATTCTTAGACAAGCAGTAAATACAATTGTAAATGTCATAGATACGACTTTCTCTACGCACTGTTGAAATTTGTCCCTAGCAGTTGCAAAGATCATCTTGGAAAGCTTTCACCAGCTGTCGGGTTGTGGCCGTCATGCACATCATAGCCATGTCTTTGGATCCTTCTGTACAGACTGATATCCCCCATCCCCTGCAAGACTTTTTATGGATCTGTTGTTGTCGGAAGCTTGCTTCTGTTGGCCACACACTGGGCTAGGAATCCAGTACCTCATCGGAAAGTAAGG
>NW_021025200.1:1356729-1403861 GCF_004153795.1 Camellia sinensis | reverse complement strand
TTTCAAAAAAAAAAATAATTAAACTTGCATTCATTTTCTCTGTCCTTCCATCGCAAAAATCAGATAATTATTTTCTATAAGTTGTTAGAATATCTCCTTTATTTTATATATTATATATTAAACATAACAAACAAAAAGACTAAAAAACTAAAAAAAAAATTTTAAAGTTTATATCTAATATAAGACTTTAAAATCAATAAAACTCAACATGCTATACAATCTCTACTCACATCAATAACTTACCTAAAGATACTAATTAAAAACAAATGGAATCACAGATAAATTAAATTTAAAAAAAAATAAAAAGATAGCCCACAACTCCATCTTAAATAATTGAGAAAAAAAAAATCCCCCGAATAGAAACCACACAAAAAAAAATAAAAAGAAAAGATATATCTATCTATCTATCTATATATTAAGCAAAATGGAGTTTTTAACCCCCAAGACCTATAGGAGCTTCAATATCTCAATCTGAATTTTTTAAAATTTTTTATTTTAAAAAAAAAAACTCAGCATTTATTGATTGGTCAAAATCCTCTGATTAGTATTTATTAATTTTTTTTTCAATTCACATATCTTTCTACATGTCTGCAATTATTGATTTGGTCAAATCTTCCTGATCAGCATTTAAAATTCCTCATACAAATAATATAGATACAATCTCGTGTATAGTTACTTGCAATACCTTTTCACACTTCTTCCATACATTGTGGTAGGAATAGAAAAAAATCTTAAAAAACATAATTTATATATAAAAAAAATCTAAAACAAATATAAATATCTATAATTATCTCTGTATAGCACGGGTGATTAGGACGTAGTATAATATATATAAAACAAAGAAAACATTTAATTTCTTGAAAAACACAGCATGATTTAATTCAAATAATATTAAACCTTTAAATATCAATATAAAAAATGAAAAAAAGAAGAAATTCTTAAAAAAAAAATAAAAAGAAAAGACATATTAGAAAATCTGTAATTGCACATTGATATAGATCACATTGTTAAACATAATTAAATCCATTAATGATAATAAAAAAAAAAGGATCAATTTAAGTTCCTTGAAAATCCAAACACGTCATTCATTATCAAAATATAAAACTTTAATATAATATCATAAAAGGAAAACAAAAGAGACATTTAAAAATCAACAATTCACATGTTATTAATGTAATGCTGTAATTATAATTATAGACAAAAGTGAGGATTCTAAACCACCCAGTCTTAATTGGTGAACGTCCAATGTTTTCCAATCTTAATTCTACTTTAAATCAATTTTTATTTACAAAAAAAAACTCAGCCATTTTATGAGTTGCGTCCAAAATCTCTGGTCAGCATTTATTAACTGTTTTCCAATCTCACATGGTGCGTATTGATATTGATTTAGTTTGAAAATACCCTGATTAGCATGTTAAAAACCCTCAATACAAATGAATTAGACATAGCTCGCATTGCAATAGTTACTAACGTACCCTTAGTTACATTTTTCTGTACACTATGGTAGTGATAAAGATTGTTAAAGTTATTTTTATAAAAAATCTTAAAAAAAACATAACTTAATATTAAAAAGATTAACAATAAATATAAAATATTCTATAATTATTGAGTAGACAAACCCTCATACGTTTACTGATTAAGGGACGATCGATTACCGAATAATCACGAATTACTGCTAAGCGAACTGATAACTGATTGATTAATCAAACTGATGACAAATACTGAACTGCTGACTGAAATATGGTAACCGAATTTGATTGATAATGTTAGTTTAAATGTGCGATTTCTATCTGTTTGCCTGTTGATTATCTTTCATTGCTTATATTTTTAAACTGCTAATGTGAAGTCTATCCGCGGCCGAATTAGAAACCGATTGATTTTCCGTGACCCTCATAATTAATGTGATTTATATATGGTATATATATCTGAAACTGATTAGGTATGAATTAAATTAGATGATTAAAATAAGCAATTAAAGAGTTTGCATATTACCATTTTTGCCACTATCTCTCATACCACACACTTGGCCTTTATACTTGAGATCAAAAACACATTTGCCAGCCATTTTTCTTGTGCTTAACCGACAAGCAGAGGGAGAGGGAGAGAAATTGAGTTCCCACCTGTAGAATTGCTTGGGAAATTGAAGGAGATATTGTAACATAGGTTGCAAATTTAACTTCCACAGCCTATGTAACTAAAGCTCTAGTAAGGGGATTAACCCCATCTTTGTAATGGTTTGAGCTCTTCATGTTGGATCTTGAGCCTTAGTGAGTTCAAGTCTAAGTAAATTGGGTTCATTGTTGTTGATTTGGAAACTCATTTCGCATGCATGATAATTGTAAGTAGATATTTTGAGTTGTTTTTCATGGCAAAGGTTTTTACATCATTCCATTCTTTTGCGTGCATACCCCATGAATTCCATCATGTTCTGAAGAATGAGTCCATTTGAACAAGCTTGAAGATTTATTTGGTTTGAAACTCATGCATGACATTGTTGAATGTTGTATTCTTGAAAGATGGGTTTGAATGTGGTTTTAATTGACTGCACGCTTTGGGCTTGAATTCATAATTAGGCTGTTGAAACTTGTATACATTGAATTAATGAGTTTCCAGGAATTTGGCCCACAGAGTCCGAGATTTTGTGAGTGGTTTGAATGCCTTGTTTGAGCTGTGGGAGATAGGAATCTGGAAATTCCAATTTGGCTTCCCGCGCGAGCGAAAGATTCCTCCGCTCGAGCGAGCACCTTTGTCCAGGGCTCCCTCGAGGCGAGCCATTCCGACGCGACAGGACCGCGACGTAAAATTTCAAGCATCCAGTACTTTTTACTGTTTTGCAGACCGCTCGAGCGAAGGATTCCTCGCCTCGAGCGAAGCCTTTGATTGTGGACTTACGCATCGAGCGGAGAAAGTCTCGCTCCGAGCGAAGCCCTATTACAGCAAAGTTTGCGAAATGTTTTCTAAGTGTATTTTTGCATCCTCATCCCATCCTAGGCATCTTTGGCCTAGTTTAAGACATCTGATGAGGATATCAATGTAGAACACACCAAGCAAATTAGGAATTAAAGTTATGATATTCCCAACTGTTGTAGCTTAGTGTGTTCAATCTGTTAACTGTGTAGGGTTGGCGACTGGGGAGACACGCTCTAGCGTACTGTAGCCCAGAACTCTGTGAGTAACAATTGTGTAAAGATATGTTCAACTGATATCTTTTGAATACTGAACTGAACTGTTTACTGAACTGGTATTATTTACTGAATGAATGTATGTCCTTTGTTTCTGAACTGTACTGTGGCATCCTTAGTACTTACTGGTTACTGTTTACTGTTACTGTTACAGAGATCTCTGTCGGTTCCCTTGTTGGAACCACTACTGTTTACTGATTGATGGCCATCATTACTGTTCGGTCTTTTAAGACCTACTGTTACTGTTATGCTAATGGATGTACCACATATGACTGTTTACTGTACTGAACAACTGAAATACTGATTGAATTGAACTGTTTTCATTACTGTAAGGACATTCATTCTAAACCCCTTTACGCTTTATGTTATTCACTGGGTTTTAGCTCACTGCTCATGTATATATGTAGGTGTACAGGCACCAGACCGCAGCTAGAGGCGTCAGGGTTACTCCAGTTTTGTCAAGCCAGCCTTTGTGCCTCACTGCGAGGTTCCGAGCCTATCTGTTAAGGCTTAGGGGTCTTTTACAATTCCCCCTTCTGTACTGTTTTACTGTTCTGTATAGACTGAGTGTTACTGTACTGTTATATAGGGTCGAGTCCCTAGTCTGAATGGATGTGAATATTGTGTATACTGTTCTGTACTGTTTATGTATAAATGTATGAAAAGCCTTTTTGCATACAGACTGTCACAGCTCAATGGACACTATTTATTTACTGTATTGGCTTCCGCCAGGCCCTGTACTCTGTTTTACTGTATTACTGTTCTGCAGGCCTTCGGTAATCTCGGATTACTGGCCGGTTACGGTGCTAAACCCATAGGGCCGGGTTTGGGTCGTGACAATTATCCTTTGCATAGCACAGGTGATAGGCTATCTATACTATATATTAAATAAAATGGGATTTTTAACCCCAAGCCTTGTGGGAGCTCCAATCTTCCAATCTAATTTTTCTAATTTTTTGATTTTTTTTTTTTTTAAAAAAAACTGAGCATTTATTAACTTCTCCCAACTCCCAAGTTCTACCCTCATAATAACACTTTAATGTATTAAAAACAAACATAAAAAAAAATCTTTGAAATCCAACACATATAAATTTCTTGAAAAATACCAACACATATGATTATTATCCCTCATAATAACACTTTAATGTATTAAGAACAAGCATAAAAAAATTCTTGAAAAGTCCAATACATATGATTATTATCAAAATATTAAACTTTAATATAATATAATAATAAAAAAGACATTTAATTTCTTGAAAAGTTTAACCCATATGATTATTATCAAAATATTAAACTTTAATATAATATAAAAAAAAAAAGAAAAAAAAAGAAGGCATTTAAAAAAAAAGACATTTAAAAATCGCAATTCACATATATAGATAATTGTAAACACAATCCGTGCATAGCACAGGTGATATGTTAGCACTATATATTAAGCAAAATGGGGTTTTTAAACCCCAAGGCCTGTGGGAGTTTCAATATCCCAATATGAATTTTTAAAATTTTTTATTTAAAAAAAAAAACTCAGCATTTATTAATTTGGTCAAAATTTCCTGATCAGTATTTATTAACTTTTTTCAATCCACATATCTTTCCACATGCCTGCATTTATTGATTTGGTCAAAAACTTCTGATCAGCATTTAAAATCACCTCATACAAATAATTATAGATACAATCCGTGTATAATTACTGCAGTACCCTTTTCAACTTCTCCCATACACTATGGTTAGTGATAAGATTGTTAAATTATTTTTATAAAAAGTCTTAAAAAACCTAATTTATATATTAAAAAAATCTAAAACAAATACAAATATCTAAAATTATCTCGTGCATAGCACGAGTGATAGGCTAGTTTAACATAATTGGATAGAATATTGGAATTGATATCTTATTGAAATTTCAGGGATTAAATTAATGAAATAAAAAACGAAGGGTTTTATTTAATTTCATTATTTAATATTTATTATTTTTTAAAATAAATTTATTTAAAATTTTATTTTAAAAATAATGTAAATTTTTATTGATATTTTGTTTATTTAATTAAAAAATATTTTTTTTTAATTTTTAAAAAATAAAATAAAATAAAATTTTATTTAATCTAGCCCAAAAAAAAAATTAAATATTAAAGACATATTTAGTATTGTTATTACTTAGTAACTAATTAAAAATGGTAAAATAGTCTATTGAGTATTTATCCTTCTTCATAATATCTCAATCAAACATTGGATTTGAGATTGGTTTGGAAAGTGGGTTGATTTTTTAGTTTTTTTGGCTATTTTAGCCTGAGCTAAAAAACCTGATTTGGGAAGGACTTTTTGACTTTTTTTGTAAGAGAAGAGTGTAATGATTATGAGTTGGATGTGATGTTTTGTTTTTTGTTGCTAAAATAGCCTATTTTGTCTTTTGTGGCTAAATAGCCAAAAAAGTCCCCAACCCAACTTGCCAAACGGAGGTTAGTCTTTTCCAAATATCTAATCTTATAAGAAAACAAACACGTAATATACATTATTTCTAACCAAAAAGTTCAGGGACTATATATCTTATGATTAATAGTATGATGGATTGCAATCTCTCCTTATTCAGTCTATCCAAACAAACATAGCCTAAATGTTCTCTTTATTGGATTTGATATAATAGACTGTGTAACTTAGGGTTACAAATGAGCCAAGCCGAGCTAAGCTAAGCTAAGCTGAGCAGAGCTTTCGAATGTTTAGTCTGGCTTAGCTTAGCTTGACTTTGTTTACGAGTCTTAACGAGTTAAATAAATTATAAATTTATATTTGCGTATGGGATTAAAGTTACAATTGAAATTTTAATTATATAATTATATATACAAACATATTAAAAGAAAAGCCAATATCTTATCAAAATAATAAATATATTATCTATAGTTAGCTATTATTTAAATATAATTAAATTTAGCTATTATTTACCTTATTTAAAGATATAAATAACATATTTATCCTATTTTTATACATATTTTTACATTATTTAATATATAATTACATATTTATTCTATTATTTAAATAACTGTTAAACGAATAGCTAGCAAGCTGAGTTTTAGTATGTTAATTTAATAAGATTTTAACGAGTTCGAATTTTAACACAATAAAAATTTAACGAACCAAATTCGAACGAGCTCTTACCAAGTCAAACTCGAACTCAGTGGCGACTCCAGGAATTTTTGTCAGTGGTGTCAATCAAAAACTTAAATACCATATATCTTACAGAAAATTTACATTAATCATTATATCACATATGGAGAAAACAGTCAACAAATTAATTTAAATTCTAAAATTATAAACAAAAATATTTCAATATATTGATACTATTATTTAAGCAAAAAGACATGCTAATACACGAGCTTCTACAATTGACCACGACGAGATTTCATATTTTGAAATCATTGCATAATAAACTCATTATCAACACTATCAAATAGTTGGTTCAAAAGAGTAGGATTTAAAACTATGAGTTCAAAGTTGTATTTTAATGGGTTCAATTACTAATTTTTTTTCTAAAATCTAATATTTATATAATAATAATAATAATAATAATTAAGCCAGAGAGTTCGAGTAACACCCTGGCCAAGTCTTGAAGCCGCCCCTGCTCGAACTTCACGAGTTAGTTTATTCATTTGCAGCCTTATGCGTAAGGAAAGCAATGGAATATATAGATTTGGTGGACTCTGGAAGGAAAGCAAGAAATGGGAATATATGGTAAAAGAAGAAATGATCTGGGTGACGAGATTGGGGAGATCACCGAAGTGGTCGGAAGTGGCCGGCGATGGAGAGAGAGAGAGAAAAGGGGGCAGACTGCGTTTCAAATAGTTCGCTGAAAAGGAAAAAGAAAAAACCGAAACCACGTTGTTTTGGGATGCATTACCGAAGATCTGGACTCCATTTGAGTACCCCAAACACCTCTTTAGGAGTTCTAAATAGTGTCATTTTTGGCTCAATCTCCCTATACATTCATGTATATTCTATTCGGTATTAATGTTTGGTGCAATTTTTTCAAGTTAAAAACTTATAATCAATCAATGAAAATTAAAAGCACCCTTCTTCCAATTTCTCAGTAATCATTTTTTTAGCTTTTGTAAGTTATTTTTACTTATAAACTGTAAGCATATATTACACCAAACACTCTTGCACAAATTCTTAAAATAAAATAAAATAAAAACTATGAAGTTGCACAAAAATTTTCAATGAATTTTTTATTTATTTTTTTAGGTTGTGTTTGAATCTTAAATTTAAGTAGAGATTTGTAAATAAAAAACAAATGAAATAATAGATTCTTATAATTTTTCATTTTCCTTCGCAAATCTATCATCAAATCTTACATCCAAATAAACATATTACCCCTTTGGTTGTGTACCAAAACACAATCACATTCTATTCACACACCAAAAATATTCTTGGTTCACACCATCTTATCGATATCAACTTTCAAACAAAAATCAATTATTCAAATATTAATTTTTGAACAAAAGTCAATTGTTCAAAATTCTTTTTCAATAGTTGATATCTGAATAATTTGTTTTTGTTTGAAAATTGATGTCCAAACCAAAAAAAAAAAAATAGTGTGAACTAAGACAAACTATGATGTGTGAATACAAACTCGAGTAATTCTACTTACACAACAAAACCATCTCATTACACATTTCGAAATGTATTTTTTTTATTACAATTTAATCCATCCATCGAATTACCAAAAATTCTTCCATCATCTCACCTCCCTCCACACCAACAGCCGACATACAACCCATCACTGCCCCGTCATCTCTGTAACTCCCCACTGCCTCTTCTCACCTCTTCTTCTTTTTCTTCTTCTTCGTTCTAAAACCCTAGATCTAGAGTGTAGGGTCGCGATTAACGAAGGGAAAGAGGGAGTTTGGTAAAGGCATTCAAGGTGGGGGAGGGAAGTTAGGAAATGGTTCACAATAAGAGGAAGTAGATCGGGGAAAGGAGTCGCTAGTGGAGTTACCAGTTGGGAAATCAGGGTGGAGGTTGCTAGGGTTTGGGATTCGGTGGTGATAATGGTGAGGCTCGTCGCTGAAGGAGGACAGGCTCACCAATTAAGGAAGATGGACTCGTCGGAGGTGGGGGTGAGGTAGAAATGGGGTTTAAAAATGTGGAGTTAAAGATGAGAGTAGGGGTGTAAATCTGGCTCGGCCCGACCTATGTCGGGCCTCGCAGGCTCCCGCCAAAATTCGGGCCGGACCGGCTCATAGGCCAAAAAATTAGACCCAAGCCCTAGTCCAGGCCCAAGGGTATTCAGGCCGAACCGATGGGCCTGGGCTTGGCCTTGAGCTTGGACGGGCTTGACCATTTTGTTTTTTGTTTTTTTTAATTTTTTCTATCAAATTTTTATTATTTTTCATTAAAAAAGACACTAGGCCTCGGGTAAGCCAGGCCTTTAGCAGGCCGGGCTTCAAATTGATGGCACAAGCCCAGACCCAAGGTCTCAAGCTGGGCTTCGGCTCGGGCCCAAACAAGCCTAAACGGGTCAGGCCTGCCCCGGGCCATGGGCCAATTTTATACTCCTAGATGTGAGCAAGTTTGATATTATGGTAAGTATAAAGAGATAAAAGCAAATTTGATTTTGGTGTAATGAGAAAATGAGTGTAAGAACACTAAATGGTGGCGCAAGTAGAATTTTCCTAAAAACTCGTCACATTCCGTTAAAAACGTTGCTAAATTTACTTAAATATCCTCATCTTCTTATCTAAACCACATATCTTCTATCTATCTATATTATTATATATGTAAGCATTGGACTTGGTGTTCAAGTGCTTGGCGACATCTCCTTCTGTCATATGGCAAATTTTGCGTTCTATCTTAAAATAAAAAATCATTATTTAAAGGGGTGCGTAAGGTTTAAACTTAAAATTTTAAGTTTCATTAAGAATACTCTTACTATTTAGACAATATATATGATATTAATTTTTTTTATTATTTATTTTTATTTTTACTTATCTGAATTGTACATGTATCACGTATCTATATAGAAATTTTATATATATATATATATATATATTTTATTCAATATATATATACATACACACACCAACCAACCAATCCCAGGCATACAGTGCAATGTGATTTTTCGTCAATGATC
The DNA here is from genome assembly GCF_004153795.1 of Camellia sinensis. Classification (NCBI taxonomy): domain Eukaryota; kingdom Viridiplantae; phylum Streptophyta; class Magnoliopsida; order Ericales; family Theaceae; genus Camellia; species Camellia sinensis. The sequence continues at coordinate 1,394,561 of NW_021025200.1, read as the reverse complement.
TGCTTGAATAGAGTTTAATGGTTGTCTGGAAAGTTACGCTATGAATAATAAGTGAAGCATATTAATAAATCCCTTTTATTTTATTTTTTCCCCTTGTTGGCACAAGAAAATGAACAAATTGGTAGCAATTCGAAATGTTTGAAGATGTATAAGGAGTATTTTCATCTTGAAAAATGACTCACTCTTGGTATTATGTTTCTTTAATTATTTAAGTCCGTTCTTACAATAGTGGTTGTGTGGTTGGTAGAGCCTAAAACAAGACCGAACATTAATCGGTGTATGAAAGGGTTCAAGAACGTCGTTGGAAAATTTGAATATTTTCGAAGATTCTTGAAGAATAACTTCGAATTCTCTAGAAGATGATGAGATTTAATAGTCTCAACTCAAGAACACAAGAGTAAAGGAGATGATGGAGATAAGAGATTGGGTGAAGAAAAAGGCAAAATGGTTAGAGAGAGAATAATGGTAAGGCTCTCCCATGGATCTCCCACTTTCACTCTCAAGGTTGATAATGGAAAAGGGAAATTAGTTCTTTCCCAAGAGTTAAAAATCTCCAAAATCTATCCCTTGTAAAGCTATGGGTGGGTGATATTTATAGGCACCTCATGATATAGGATGGAGCCCATGTGCAAGGCACATGGGGAATATTCTCTCTAACCACCTTGTCCGAAGAGGTGACCTCTCCGAGGATGAGGAAAACCCCGAAGAGGAGATCAACCTATCGGTGAACCCTTCTTCTTAGCCACACCTAACCGATGATCCCCAATCATCCCAAAGGGTCAGGGGTAGTCCCAGAGGACGTCATGCTGCATAAGGGTCAGGGTTAGTTCAAGAAAACGCCCTGCCGTAAATATTGCCGAGTCTCAGGGACTCCCTAGATCGTGCCATCTCGACCCGGGTATAGACTAGTTTAACCGAAGAGTGAATTTATCTCCACTTACCGTCCTCGGGATCGGGTCCTTTGTTCGGACTCCATTACGCCCATGGTTCTGGTACGTAGATCCCGTAATGCTCCGAGTCCGCAAGTGTTCTGGGACTCATTAATGGAGCGGCTTCTAGATTGCGTCTGAATCCATTCGAAACCAAGTGCTTCGGATCTCTAGATTCGTGGGTCCGAATCCTTTCGAGTCCGAGTGCCTCGGATCTCTAGGCTTGCTCAATACCCTTTCGAGTCCGAGCTCGAGTAAGTCTGTAAGTTCGTGGATCTGAACCCTTTCGAGGCTTAGAGCGATTCAGCCCGCTTGATGGCGATAAATTCGGACCCACCAATCTTGGACTTGCGATAAATTTGGGCCCACAAACCTTAGACTATTGGGCCTAATTAATTTAGTGGACTCAAATTAGCTCCTCTTACATTTGCCCCTTGCGTGTATGAGAAATTTAATTTCCTCGGACATGCATAATTTCACCTTGTCAGCCATGCTTCACATTACGTCTTCGGAAATATTTGGTCTTGATAGAATCTATGGGTAAAGCTGAGGGCTCACCGCAATTTACAGATAAAATCGACAAGTAATAATAAAAAATAAATAAATAAATATATATTTTTTTAAATTTTTTTTTTTTTTGATCTTATCTTGTAAAGGGCCACGAAGCTTTTCTTCATAATTTTGATTCAGGTTCCTTTTTGAAGCCAAATAAACAAATCTCAATAGAATATATGTATTTTGTAGAATTATCTTAGAGACAAACTCTCTTACCCAAGTCAATAAAAAATAAATAAAGCCCACTTCTCTCACTTCAAGGCAAATTCTGGAAGCCTACAATTTTTTTTTGCTTCTCTAAAATCTTGAAGGCCCATTATAAATACATATATACGAATATTTGAAAGAATATTTCATACATTACACCACTTTTTTTTTCTATTTAAAGAGAAAGACGACAACCCTAATCAATAGCCTCTTTCCTTTTTGATTTAGCCATTTCGGCTCTTTCTCTTTCTGCCGAGACCACCAGCTTTCTCTTTTTTTTTTCTTTTTTTTTTCTTTCTGAAATCCATGCGGCTGACTCTCTCTCTCCAATTTTTTTTTTCTTTCTGAAATCCATGCGGCTGACTCTCTCTCTCCAAGACAAACCCAGATTTCAACATTTTCAGAGAGGCTCTGTTTCTACAATAACAGAGGCCGACACCAACTCCTTGCATCCACGACATCTCTTCTATTTATTTATTTATTTATTTATTTTTATGTGCTTCATCTTCCTTACCTCACTACCGAAGGATTTTTTTTATTTTTATTTTTATTTTTATTTTTATTTTTTTTCAGTTTGCACGCTGTTCATTGCTGCAGTTCCAGACCCCGCCATCGTCGGTACTTCAACTCAGCCCAACGACGCATCCACTCAGAGCTTTGGGGGCGTCTGATTTCGGTTTTACTCCGCCGAATAGCACCGCCACTGGTTCAGACGCGACGGAGCAGCGCTGTCCAACCTTCCTAGCGTCGTGCAACACTCCGACGGCCCTTGCGAGAGCAGCTCCGACCCTGCCTTGCATACACGACTGCCCAGCTTGCGTGACCTGTGCACCTTTTCGTCCTGCTCTTGAGACATCACCACTGCTGCAACTTTGTTTTTGGCCTTGAATGCCTAGAGCCGACCGCACCGTTGCCCATTCAACGTGACGTGCGTGGTTGCCAACTCCGCCGGCTTCGGATTGTCCAACGCCGACCACACACGTTTGCCCACTCAACGCGACGTGTGTGGTCTTGCCTAGCACTGTTGAGCCTCAGTTTACATTATTCTTCATTTCTCTCTTGGTCATTGTTGCCTTGAATTGCTCCTCCTTTCTCAGATTTGTGGGTATATGTATATATATAATTGGTGGAAGCTCCTGTGTAAACCTTGGTGTAAGCCTTTTGAAAAATTGGTGGAAGCTCCTGTGTAAACCCCCTTTCCTTCTTATTGTTTTGATGAATTTTTGTGCTCATGAGCTTGGATTTGTGAAATACGTATTTGGAATTTTGCAATCTTGCCTATCTCCACTGATTTATTATTTCTACTGAAAGTACCCACAGCACTATTTTGTTGATTTGGGAATGATGAAGCATTTATCATGCTCTGTTGTTTACTTGCTTTGATTCAAAGGAGATGAACCTTTGACTGGCGAACTTGTGAGCTTGTCGTTACACACTCTTTGAATTTGATGTCCGAGGGGATGAATTTGTTTGTTCGAGGGGATGAATAAAGAAATAAACAATTGATGCCAAAATTATGTTTGAACATTGTTGTTTTACGTCGGCTTGAGAGGAACCGATCCGAATAGACAAAACCTTGATTGTTGTATTTTCAAGAACTTGTTCAGAGTAGTAAAATTGTTGTAACTTAAATAGATCATTATTATTTGTTGGTGTTGCCCCATTCCGATAATGCCTGAATCAGGATATGAAATTGATATTGCTCATCTCATTTGTCGGTTTTACTATTTCAAGCAAATAAATTTTTGTGCGAAATCCACGACCCCGAGGCCTTCAGAATCTTCAATAATGAGAGCAAAGGCTATCCTTCAAAAGTCTGAACGAGAGCAAACTTGTCCCTTAGGAGTCCGAAAGTAGCATACACCCTACTTCGGCAAGAAAGATCCCTCTGGACGGCAACCGAGTCTACCAAGCTTGCACCAATAGAAGTAAAGATTGTCTCTCAGAAGTCCGAGCAGAAGCAAGGCTGTCCCTCAAAAGTTCGAGCGGAAACAAGGCTAGAATCTTCAATAATGAGAGCAAGGGCTATCCTTCGAAAGTCTGAACGAGAGCAAACTTGTCCCTTAGGAGTCCGAAAGTAGCATACACCCTACTTCGGCAAGAAAGATCCCTCTGGATGGCAACCGAGTCTACCAAGCTTGCACCAATAGAAGTAAAGATTGTCTCTCAGAAGTCCGAGCAGAAGCAAGGCTGTCCCTCAAAAGTTCGAGCGGAAACAAGGCTATTCCTCAGAAGTCCGAGCAGAAACAAGGCTGTCCCTCAGAAGTTCAAGCGGAAACAAGGCTCTTCCTTAGAAGTCCTAGTGGAAACAAGGCTCTCCCTCGGAAGTCCAAGTGGATTGCACTTCTACTTCGGCAGCTAATGGAAGCAAAGGCTATCCCTCAGGAGTTCGAGGAGGAGTCCACACTACTTTGAAAAGAAAAATCCTCGGAGCTCGTATTGATAAATGCAAGGGCTGTTCTTCGGACCCGCACTAATAAGAGTAAGAGTTGTCCCTCGACAGTTCAAATGGAAGCAAGGCTGTCCCTTAGGAGTTTGAATAGTAGCACACACCCTACTTTGGCAAGAAAATCCTTGAGGCTCACACTGATAGAAGCGAGATCTATCCTTCGAAAGTATGAGTGGGAGCACACACTCTACTTCAACAAAAGAGATCCTCAAAGCTTGCATTGATAGAAATAAGGGCTATTCTTCGAAAGTCCGAGTGGGAGCACACACTCTACTTCAGCAAGAAAGACCCTCAAAGCTTGCATTGATGGAAGCAATGGCTACTCTTCGGAGGTCCAAGTGGGAGCATACACTATTTCAACAACTAATGAATGCTGTCTCTCGGAAGTCCGAGTAGGAGTACACATTTACTGCGTCAAGAAAAGTCCCTTCAGGTTGGTAACCGAGTCTACTATTCCTCTTTCTTCTTCGAGGGGCAGTAAAAAATTGAAAACTATTTCAAGCAACATAACACAATGAAGATATACAATGTAGAGAAAATAACTTCTAATGGAGATACATAATATAGAGGAAATAACTTTCTTCATAACATAAGAAAGAAAGATAGAAAATTCTTAGACAATGCAGTAAATACAAATTGTAAATGTCATAGATAGACTTTCTCTACGCAATGTTGAAATTTGTCCCTAGAGTTGCAAGATCATTTGGAAAGCTTTCACCAGCTGCTCGGGTTGTGGCCGTCATGCACCATCATAGCCATGTCTTTGGATCCTTCTGTACAGACTGATATCCCCATCCCCGCAAGACTTTTTATGGATCTGTTGTAGTCGGAAGCTTGCTTCTTGTTGGCCAGCACACCGGGCTAGGAATCCAGTACCTCATCGGAAGTAAAGTTCACCTTGAATAATTATGAATTGGGCAAGCTTGGCATAGTCAATTTTCTAACTTTGCTTCTAAGTTGTTCGAGGACTTCTCCTCTCCAGTCCTCCGGAAAGCCTTTGTCTTCGGGTATTATCGAAGGCTCTGTTCTCTTCTTGATAATAATTGTCACCTCCTCCTCTGGAATATCAACTCTTGCCCTTAATCTTGCGAGGGCATCTAAAAACTTGTTGTCGGAGCGAGGCACGTGCTCTATTTCAACCTTCTGAAATTTGTCAAGAAGCCTTTGGACTGTTGTTCGATATGTGGCCAAGGCAGGCTCCTTTAAGACGAATTGTCCTGAAACTTGCTTCACTATCAGCTTTGAGTCCTCCTGAATCCGAATCTTCTTGATACTGTGCTTCTCAGCTGCTATCAAGCCTAAAATAAGAGCCTTGTACTCGGCTTCATTATTCGAACAATGGAAATCCAGTTTATAAGACAAATATAACTTTTCCCCACTTTTGCTTGTAAGGACTATCCCGGTTCCTCCTTTCCCTCCGGCTGCTGCTCCGCCAAAGCTCAATGTCCAAAAGCTTTCCTCGAAAGCCATAGCTGCATGTGCCTCTCCTCTTAATTCTTCATTCACTGGTTCATAGTCACTACTTGGAAATTGAGCAAGGAGATCAGCTAAGGCTTGGCTTTTGATTGCCTTGGGAGCTACACATGTGATCTCGAATTCACCCAGTGCTAACAACCATCTTGCCACCTTCCCGGTTAGAGCAGGCTTGCTGAGGAGGTATCAGATTGGATCATTCCTAGTAACAATCTGAAACTGATGTGCTAAGAAGTAATGTTTGAGCTTTTGGGCAGTGAACACCAAAGCTAAGCAATGTCTCTCTATCGGAGTATATCGGACTTCTGCTCCTTGAATCTTCTGGCTGATGTAATACACCGGGCATTCTACTCTGTCTACATCTTGGACCAATAATGCCCCTATGGACTTGGGGATTGAGGTTAGGTACAACATTAAAGGTACCCCGGGCTGCGGGGCTATCATGGTCTGAGGCGAGGTCAAGACTGCCTTGATTCTCTCGAAGGCCTTTTGGTGCTCTTGGTTCCACTCGAACTGGGCATCTCCTTTTAACAACGAGCCGAAAAGGGCAGAGATCTCTGCAAATGCTAGGATAAACCTCCGAATATAAGACACCTTCTCGAGGAACTTCTTTAACTCCTTCTGAGAATGTGGGGGAGGCATTGCTTTGATAGACTTGACCTTGTCTTCATCTACCTCGATACCATGCCTATGTACAAGAAACCCGAGGAACTTCCCTGCCGTCACCCCGAAAGTACATTTGAGAGGATTCATCCTCATTTTGAATTTCTGGCACCTCTTGAATACCTTCTCAAGGTCTCGAAGATGGTCCTCTTCTTTTTTGGATTTCACCACTAGATCATCAACATATTCTTCCACCTCATGATAGATCATGTCATGAAAGATTGCAGTCATAACCCTTTGGTAAGTTGCTCCGGCATTCTTGAGTCCGAAAGGCATGACTATATAGAAGAAGTTTTCGAGAGATGTTCTAAAAGCAGTCTTTTCTGCGTCCTCTTCAGCCATCTTGATCTGATTGTATCCGCTAAATCCATCCATGAATGAGAACATCTGATGTCCCGAGGTGGCATCCACGAGGGTGTCGATGTGAGGAAGAGGGAATTCATCCTTTGGGCAAGATTTGTTCAAATCTCAAAAATCTACACATACTCTGATTTGACCATTCTTCTTCTTTACTGGTACTATGTTTGCCAACCACGTGGGGTATTGTATTGGCCGGATGAAACCAGCTTGTTGAAGTTTTTCAATCTCCTCATTAATCTTCTCTTCGAGATTTGGATGATACTTTCGAACAGCTTGCTTAATTGGCTTGGAGTTTGGAAACACATCAAGATAATGGAAGACTAGGTCAAGATCTAGTCTGGGCATTTCCTTATATGACCAAGCGAACACATCTGAATACCGGCTTATCAACTTTAACAACTGTTCCCACTTCTCTGGGCTAAGGCTCGAACTTATGAATATCGGCCTTAGAACATCTTGTCCATCACTCAGATCTATTTCAATAAGTTGTTCGGGCTGAGGCTGAGGCCCATCTTGCATGCATTCTTGAGCCACTTCAGGCTTTATCACTATGTTATTGTCAAGAGGCTCTTCTTTTGACTCGGAGTTGGTGACTGAAGAAACCGACTCCCCACACCTTCATATAGTACACCATCTTACCCCCTTCTCGGACTTTTATCACCTTCCGAGGAATAGGCGGACTTTCTGGTCTAGTGATCGTCCGTTTACTTGATTCTGCCCTTGGCTCCTTGTCATCTTTGATATCCTCCCAACGAGGAATTTTGACCCCCCGAGGCTTAGAGGTGGTGGAAACTTCTTCGACAGCCAGTTCGGTGAAGTAGATGGCATCAGAATAATGAGCTTCATGGATCTCGAACGGCCTTTCTGTAGCCTGAATTGTCACCGTCTTCTTTCCCCATTTAGCCTTAACACACTGATGATAACTTGATGGTACAGCCCCATATCTATGCATCCAGGTCCTCCCTAGAATGATGTGATAATTTGCCTCAGAATCGATAATATGGAACTTGGTGGCCGAGCGAATCTCTCCAACGGCTAAATCAACTGTTACGCATCCGATAGTAACTCTCCTTTCTCCACCGAAGCCAGTGATGACTATCGGCTGCTTCACAATGCGTTCTTCAGAGATTCTGGCCTTTTCTAGAGTAGCGCGAGTCATAATGTTGATAAAGGCTCCACTATCTAGAAATGTTCTTTTGAACTCAACCCCGTTAATAAAAGCAGTCACATAAAGCGGGCGGTTGTAAGAAAAAGGATATTTCCGATCAGCCTCGGAGAAAGTAATGGCACTAGATTGCTCTTTTGCCTTCCTCGGGATAGATCCCTCAGTCGACATGTATTCCTCATGGTGTGTCTCGGCTATATTAATGATAGACTTGGTGATTTTTGTTCTTGCCTCCCTGGAAAGTCCAAGCTGGTCGAAGAATTGCTTGAACTTTACACAGTCTTGCAAGGTATTGACATAGTGATCCGGATCTTTTCCTCTTGGAGGCTCGTAGTTAACCATCTCCTCGGTCTCTTCAAAATAAGATGCCACATAAACATGGTGTCTTTCTCTTCCGTAGTACTCTTCTCCTCCTTCTGGATCAAAGGGATCGTCGACATGAGTTGTGAAGGTTCTGCCCTCTAGATCGAGAGCACTTCCGTAGTAAACTTGCTCACCCTCGGGCTTCGAGGATGTCGTCCAGATAATAATCATCGTCATCGAGATTGGTGATAGCCTCAATCATCGGGCCTTCATAAGCTATCATAACAACATTCTTGCCCTTGTCTCGGTGCTGAGGATATGGTTGTTCTCGGATATCTTGAGTCCCTTGCTTTTTGAACCTCAATTCATCTGCCTCGACTTTATCTCTGAAGATTTTCCTGAGAGTCCAACATTTCTCTGTCGGAGGTTTCAATGTACGATGGTAGACACAAAATTCAGGGCTCTCACGGTCCTTTTTTGATGGCATTTCTTCGACATAAGGAAATTTTAGCTCTCCGTCGGCCACCCATTACTTAACTAGAGCTTTCACTTCCTCGATTCCACATGGATAAGAAACATTCCCCTTTTCACCTTTATATTGCTTTCTCTTCTGGCCTCTATGACCTTCTCCTTGTGACTTTCGGGTATCTGGGGCAGAGGCAGCAGCAACAATAGGTCCACGAGACGATTTGAAGCTAGTCTTGTAACTGGCCTTAAATCCAGACTCTTGAGCCTGAGGAATGCTAATGTTCCGAGCTGCTTCTATTAATGCCGAGAAGGTGGGTAGCTTGTGATTAACTAGAAACATTTTGTACCTGCTCAATGCCCCTTCTAGACAAATTTGAACCAAATAACTCTCCTCCACTGCTTCATGGCAATCCACGGCCTTGTCCTGAAACCTTTTGACGTAGTCAAGGATGTCTTCACTTTCTTGCTGCTTTTCTTTACACAATGTAAGTGTGGTCACTTTCTCTGCCACTTGAAAGAACTTAGAGTGGAATTTGTTAACCATTTCCTCCCAACTTCGGACAGAGTTTGGGGCCAAATTAACATACCAACTATATGCTCGGTCGGTGAGGGACTTAGAGAATTCTCCCAGCCAGATGACGTGGTTTGAACCATGAATACCTAGAGTCTCGATGAATCACACAACATGTTCTCGAGCATTTCCTTGTTTGCCATCGAACTTGATGAACTTCGGCACTGTATACCCCTCAGGGTATGGATAGCTCAGCATCTCAGTGGGGTAAGGCGGCTTGACGTCTAGATCAGGCAAAGAGGGTAAGGTCCTCTTGCCCCGTTCGAGATCGAACATGGCCTACACATCGACGAGAGTGAGAAACTGTTGAGGGAGAGAATTTGATGGTGGTATTCCCGGAACTTGGCTTATGGACCCGAAGACTGAGCTAGGGGCGACTTGGCCATTCTGGTGTTGCGGATTCATCATTGGTGAGGACATTTGACAATACTGGCCATCAGCGCCTATAGACAAGCCAGTTGGTGATGGGATATTGAATTGAGGCCCGTAGAGTCCATCGCATGGTGTCGCTATACCGGGTTGTGCTTGCAAATTTGTTGTCGGTACCAAAGGAGGCCCGTTTGGTGCTTGGGTAACATTTACTGGTGGCGTAACAAGATTAGGTACGGGCAGAGCTCTCTTTTGTGCCATCATGCTCCTCATGTTTTCCTGGATACCAACAGTCGCCAGAGCGCCATTCATTACACCAAAACCTCCCCTAGTCACCATTGGATTTTGGCTTGGCACGCCATGGAGCCCGGGCATGGGCAAACTGCTGCCGCCTACTGCGGTTTGAGCATGTGCTACTGTGGCCGTGTTGCTATGAGCCATAGGTTGATTGGGGCCTACTTCTCCTTGGATTTGATTTTGCACTCCAGCGGGAATAACTCCACCACCAGTTTGATTTCCGTTTGGCCCCGGTGCAAAATTAGAACTCATCACCAACATAGTGTGAGTGAGATTTTGAAGAGTGGTAAGAATCTCCTGCTGAGTATTTTGAAGTCCTTGAATGGCCTCAAGCAAAAGTGGTTGATCTGGAGCCATGGTCCTATCATCACCACCATTAGAGGATCCTTGTTGGTGAACTTCATCTTCTCCCGCCATCCTTGTTGGAGTTGTGTGGATTCCAGATCTCGTTGAGACCATTAACCAATCCGCCTCCCCAGCGGAGTCGCCAAAAATGTAGGAGAGGGTTCAATAAAGGAGTTGGAAAATTCTAAGATCTTCGAAGATCCTTGAAGAACAACTTCGAATTCTCTAGAAGATGATGAGAGGCTTAGATTCTTCAATGATCTCAACTTAGGAACACAACAACAAAGGAGATGATGGAAATAAGAGATTGGGTGAAGAAGAAGGCAAAATGACTAGAGAGACAATAATGGCAAGGCTCTTCCATGGATCTCCCACTTTCACTCTCAATGTTGATAATGGAGAAGGGAAATTAGTTCTTTCCCAAGAGTTAAAAATATCCAAAATCCATCCCTTGTAAAGCTATGGGTGGGTGCTATTTATAGGCACCTTATGATATAGGATGGAGCCCATGTGCAAGGCACATGGGGAATATTCTCTCTAACCACCTTGTCCGAGGAGATGACCTCTCCGAGGATAAGGAAAACCCCGAAGAGGATATCAACTTCTCGGTGAACCCTTCTACTTAGCCACACCTAACCAATGATCCCCAATCATCCCAAAAGGTCAGGGGTAGTCCCAGAGGACGTCCTGCCGCATAAGGGTCAGGGTTAGTTCAAGAGAACACCCTGCTGCAAATATTGCCGAGTCTCAGGGACCCCCTAGATCGTGCCACCTTGACCCGGGTATAGGCTAGTTTAACCGAAGAGTGAATTTATCTCCACTCATCGTCCTCGGGATCGGGTTCTTTGTTCGGACTCCATTACGCCCATGGTTCTGGTACGTAGATCCCGGAAAGCTCCGAGTCCACAAGTGTTCTAGGACTCATTAATGGAGCGGCTTCTAGATTGCGTCTGAATCCGTTCAAAGCCAAGTGCTTCGAATCTCTAGATTCGTGGATCCAAATCCTTTCGAGTCCGAGTGCCTTGGATCTTTAGGCTTGCTCAATACCATTTCGAGTCCGAGCCCGAGTAAGTCTGTAAGTTCGTGGATCCGAACCCTTTCGAGACTTAGAGCGATTCAACCCGATTGATGGCGATAAATCCGGACCCACCGATCTTGGACTTGCTATAAATTCGGGCCCACCAACTTTGGACTATTGGGCCTAATTAATTTAGTGGACTCAAATTAGCTCCTCTTACAATCGGAAAAAGGAAAGATTAGCATAATTACTTGTAGAGTCAAAAAATTAAATTAGAATGAATATTTATTAATTATAATATCAAAAAATTTTATAAAAATATTTTACGTAAGTTTGTACGATTGATTTTGAGAAACATTAAAAAAATAATATTATTTGTAACTAGTGTATCATGGATAATACAAAAAAAATATAGATTTAAGTCTTAAAATAAATTATATAATGATAAAAAATTTTTAATACAAGATTTGATTAAAAATTAAATATAATGCTAATACCGCGTCATCATTGATATGTGATATCACTAACTAATAGTACATAAACACATAGAGAGTGAACCTCATATGTTAAATGTAATCAACAATCTAATAAATTTCATATCTTTATAGTGAGATTACTTATAGTTGCATGTCAATAATAATGACATCACCGTTACATTCACAATTTTTCATAGATAATATGGTTTATAACAGTCTCTTCATTTTCAATTAAAATAACTATTATTGTTCTCATAATTTTTAAAATATCATAAACATTTTACTCAAGTAATATTTTTATAATTTTTTTATTTAAAATATTTTTTTTATATTTGTAAAATTTATTAAAAAAAAAATCCCAAAATTCAGAGGACACGTGACCCCCTGACCCTTACCTCTTTTCGCCATTGCTTATGATTAAACAAATATATGATACAAATCCAGTCCAATTAAATAGTTCAAAGATAATATATCTCAAGATTAATAGTATGATGAATTATAATTACTCTCTATCTAATCTGTCCAAACAAACATACCGTATTGGAGCTAGGAAATGGTAGAGGGTGAAAACGAGCTAGGGAGGGTAAAAAAGGATTAAGGTAACAGAGGAGAGTGTGGAGTTGTTGATGGTGTTGATTGATAATGATGATGATGAGTGATAGCTAGATAGAGAGGGATGTTTTGGGGGAAATAGTTAAAAATTATTTATTTATTTATTTTATCTTTTTTGTGAGAGAGATAAGTGGGTTAAAAGTTGAGAAGTGACTTTTAATTCACTTTTTAAAATATGCCATAAGGTTTAGGGTTGAAATTTAGATGGTTAGAGATAAAAGGGAGGAATTAAATTTTATGGGGGATTTATGTGTAAATTCTAATATATAGACTCATTATTCAATGGGTGTCGTGATAATTAATGACTTTTTCACTAAACACTATCAAAAAAAAAATATCATAATTGTTAATTTTCAGTGACAGTTTTAAAATTTTATTACAAAAATCTTCAATAATTATAAGGTTTAGCATAGTTTTTAAAAAATCACAAAAAAAGTCATTAATTTTCAGCTTTTAGTGATAGTTTAAAAAATTCGTCACAAAAAAAATCACTAATTGTAAGTTTTAACAATATTTTATAAAAAGTGATCAAAAAAAGTTAGTAATTGTTAATTTTTAGCGATATATGCATAAAATTGTCACAAAAAATTATTTTAGCTACAATTTTACTAGGATTATGTGACAGCCCAATTATTTATTTATTTATTTTTTTTTTTTTGAAACATCATAGGAAATTAAATAACAAATAACTTATTAAGTTAAAAATTTAACATCTTAATAGGAAATTTTTAATTTTCATACAACCAAATGTTTAACAACACTAAATATAAAGAACAAAAAATTAAAAGTCCAAATACAACATTAAGCAATTAAAAAAAAAAAAAAAAACAAAACAAAACAACCAAAATTCTGAGTACAATTTTGTCCACTTCCGTCATTCCTCCTCACTTGGCACGAGGTCTTCTTCTTCAACGCCCTCGTCTAGGTGGGTCTGGGCCACATCGTTTTCATCAATCTTTACACTGCTGAGGTCCAAGTCTGGAACAACTCTTCTATTTTGCGTTTAAACATCGTCTAGCCATTGTCCCAGTACTCAGCTATCTCGTGCTTGTAGAAGTCCGACCGTTGGAAGCTCTAGATCACTTCATCTTCACTCTTGTCCCCTGCGGTCGCTCCCGACGGGCCAACCCCCCTAGCCCCCTCTCTTGCCAAGTTGCTGGCGACCGCAGCATCGATCACCATCTGGAAGTCAACAGACCCCTTGAACTGCTCCACTACTGCGACGTACAGGTCGGGGTATGCTGCCCTTTTAGAGGCTGCCTTGGTTTTTTCTTTCTCCAACTCCTTCTCCAACCTCGCCTTCTCCTCCATTGCCTTCGCACGCTCATCTTCTAGCTCCTTCTCCAGCCTAGTGATCTTCAGGTCTGCTTCCTCCTTTTCTTTGACCCACTGGGCGCGCAGATCTTCATTGTTGGTCATAGCCTCTTCAAACTGCTCATTGGCAACCGTGCAGGCATTTTTAGCATCTTCCAGCTTCTTCTGCTCGCCAGCCAGCTGGAACTCGAGCGACACTACCTTGCGGCGTTCGTCCTCTAGCTCCAACTTGGTCGCGAGCAGCTCAGCATGGGCTCGAGTAGTAACATTGCGTTGCACGATTGCCAACACTTCCATTGTCTTCACCCTCTGAGCCTCTTCTAACCCTCTAGCATACGCACTTCGCGCGGCCTTTCGCCAACCTGCAGTCTACCTCCTTAAGTTCTCAAGTTGAGCCACCACTCTCTCCAACTTTGCCTTCAACGGCCCCACTTCACCTTTTGTAGCCGTCGCCTTTCTCAGAAGGGCCCTGGCGAAGGAGGTCGCCTCCATTTGGGTAGAACACAACCCCCTTATCAGCTCAACCTCAATAAAATTTGCCACGGAGCTCACGGCTGCCTCCTCCACTACTCACAAGAGGCGATCTGCAACGGCCCTGGCCTCTACTCCTGCTCCTCCTAGCACCCCAGACACGGCTGGGACATGGTAAAAAACGGTCTTCAACCTGGCCTCCTCTCCCTCTCCTTGGGGCACCTCAGGGCCAGTTGACCCACTCTCTACTTGCATCTTGGGGCCCATGGCCATCATGTGCTCTTCTCCCTCTTAGGTTCCTTCACCTTTGTCCCCCTGCACCTCTGGGATAACCACCCCTTCTGGAGTCACCCCCACTCCCCTCTCCGCTGCCTCCTTCGCCGTGGGGGTCTACTCCGCCATCACCTCCTTCCTCCTCTTCAAGGCAGGCTTCTCCTCACTCCTCCCCACTCTCTTTTTCTTCACCACACCCTCCATCTCCTTGTAGGCCCTCTCCTTCAAAGGATCAATTGAGGGCAGTCGTGGCTCAAATCCACCCAAGTCCTTCTCCCCCAGAGGTTTGGGGCATGGTCGAATCCTCTCTCTTGCACTCGGTTTCAACGGCCGATCTGCCTGTGAATCTTTCAATTTACTAGCCTTGATGAGAATGGTCCTATCCTCCGCCTCTTGTGCCTCCCTTCTCGCCTCTAATTCTGTCGGTTCGAGGTCTTCACCGATCGGCTGAAAACCCAACCCTGTGACAAACAAGACCGATGGCTGAACGAGCTCGTCCTATCTGGCGCCCTCCTTCTCCGTCTATTTCTTCACTTTCTTCTCTCTCATCAGCTGTTGCCCCCAGTTTTGGCTCCACAGACTTGGTGGGCACTTTCCAAACTGTGCGCACTCCAACCCCTCCGTTGGCGGACACATAGAACCACTGCAGCCTCCACCCCTTTATCGATGACGGCAACCCCGCCACCTGCCCCTTCCTTGCCGCTGCCTGCAAAGTGACCCAAGTCTCTTGCTGCCCCGACGCCTTGTAGCACGCAAAAAACTCGTCCACCGTCATGGCCGCCCCCTCGTTCGCCCTTGGCCACGCGCTCGCGCAAGCCAGTACAATCTTCTACGCGTTGGGTATTAGTTGACCCGGCGCCACTTCCAACCAGTTTAGGACACCCACTACTACCTCCGGAATCGGCAACCTCAACCCTCCCTTTAACGGCTCCTCGTAGAGGGCAAACTCCCCCGGTCGGGCGTCGGATGACCTCTCCTTCGTGGATGGCAGCTTCAACTCTATTTCTGTGAGAATCTAGTACCTCTCGCGTATACTCACCAGCTCCTTTGCGGTGATAGTCGACTTATCGGCTTTCGTATGCCAGTGATCTGGCTCAACCTGGCTAATTGGCTGCACAGCCGCTATCACCGTGGACGAACGAGGTCGCCCCACCGGCTCCCCCTCGCTTCCCACTCACCTCTCCGTTCGGTATTGTTCTGCCAAATCCACAGCATCGTCATCTCCCAATGGATCAACCCTCGCGGCTGTTCCTTCTTCTTGGGCCATCCCTCTTGTATGTCGGTGAATAGCTTCAGATGCTGGTGTGAGATAGTCTACAAAATGTCACAAGGATGTATCACTAGCAACGAAGGAGTTAACACTTGGAATGTTTTGATTTTTTACAAAAAGGTAGGTAAAACGGATAATACCAAAAGCCCAAGGCTTGCCCGTATTCCAAGGGTCACAATTAATTTCTGCCAGTTTGAAAAAATTTCAATAGTCCGCCAAAATTGTCTTTTTAACACCCTAAAATGCCCTATCGTTTCACTTATTACCCAATGCCTAACCTCCCCCACTACGAGATTCTGCCACGTGTACGACCACGATACACTGCCCCCTTCCCCTTCTATGTCTATTCCACTTCACTTCAACACGTACCATGCCGCCTCTCGAGCCCTGCGCTGCTTCACCACCCTCACGGTCGGCCCTCCTCATGGTCGGTCCCTCCACTCGGCCACCCTTCACGATCGGCCCTTTTCATGGTCGGTCCCTCCACCCGGCCACCCTTCGCCGTCGGTCCTCCTCATGGTCGGTCCCCCCACTCGGCCACCCTTCGCGGTCGGCCCTCCTCATGGTCGGTCCTTCCACTCGGCCGCCTTGCGCGGTCGGCCCTCCTCATGGTTGGTCAACCCTCTCATAACCCTTATTTTCTTCATTATTCCCTTCGTTGGACTAAAGCTGCACTTGGGAATGGGGGACTACTGACATGGGTAGGCCCACAAAGGCTATAGCCCACTATGAACAACCCAAACCTACCACTTAGGACCCAATACATAATTCAATTAATGAAGCCCAGCACTGCTGAAGCCCCACACAGCAATAAGAGCCAATGGCATCAAGACACATGGCAAGAGAAGGGCAAGCCACATCAGCAGACAAAGATCTACAAAGTTATTGCCACGACACATCGCCATTAATGAGGCCCCTTACAGCATTTATTGCGATAACCCCTCTCCATTGGGACGGCACGCCCTCACTCTGAACAAGGTAAGCTACAGCTTAGACTTTCGGCCAAGGTGACAGGTTGAAAGGGACAACGAAATGATTACCAGAAGATATAAGTAGACGCCGAAGACAGGAAGAAGGTTAAGCTTTTCTATCTCTACTCCATCTCTACACTCCACTTCTCTCTCTCTAATTTGCTCATCGGAGGGTTCGCTGGAGGACTCACCGTTCCCCGTTGAACTCTTGTGCAGGTCTTCAGGTGGGCTTGGTCATTCGGACATAGGCTTAAGGAGCGTGGATCAATCCGACCCGTTCTACCATCACAAACTGTATCATCAGATTGTATTCACAGATGTGTTTTAAATTACTCAAAATTATGTGAGAACAAAAACTAGGAAGACTTTCTTCTACCAAGTTTCCAGCTCTTTTAATAGCCATCTCAAGAACTAATAGCTAGTATTGATGTCCTCTCTCTGTCTCTCTCTGTCTCTCTCTCTGTCTCTCTCTCTCTCTTCTTCTTTCACCTTTTTATTTGTGCATAGTATAAAATTAGCCAAGCGGTAGGTATGAAGGGAACTATGAAGCATATATGAGTACTTCAAAAAATATTATCATTGGAGTATCAAGTACTTATCCGGTATGTATACACATATTGGGTATGTAAAACACGTGTTCAGTATATATGCAAGATACTTTAGTTGTGGCATGGATATGATGCAAGTACGACTTGGGTACATTTGTCAATACTTTGGGGCATAAATATAATTTTAATTAAAAAAAAGGGATTGTAAAATAATTATATAGTGTATTTTCTAAACTTTTAAAAATATAGGATATTTTTACAATTATCAAAATATGAAAGATACTTTGAATTCTTTTTTGACCATTACAAAAATACTTTAATTATTTTTTACATTTGATTTTTAATTATTATATGTTATGTGCTAGTACAAATTATATATATATATATATATATTTTAAGAACATATTGAATTGTATCCTTGAATGGCTTCAAGCAAAAGTGGTTGATCTGGAGCCGTGGTTCTGTCATCACCACCATTAGAGGATCCTTGTTGGTGAACTTCATCTTCTCCCGCCATTCTTGTTGGAGTTGTGTGGATTCCAGATCTCGTTGAGACCATTAACCAATCCGCCTCCCCAGCGGAGTCGCTAAAATGTAGGAGAGGGTTCAAGAAAGGAGTTGGAAAATTCGAAGATCTTCGAAGATCCTTGAAGAACAATTTCGAATTCTCTAGAATATGATGAGAGGCTTAGATTCTTCAATAATCTCAACTTAGGAACACGACAACAAAGGAGATGATGGAGATAAGAGATTGGGTGAAGAAGAAGGCAAAATGGCTAGAGAATAGAATAATGGCAATGCTCTCCCATTGATCTCCCACTTTCACTCTCAAGGTTGATAATGGAGAAGGGAAATTAGTTCTTTCCCAAGAGTTAAAAATCTCCAAAATCCATCCCTTGTAAAGCTATGGGTGGGTGCTATTTATAGGCACCTCATGATGTAGGATGGAGCCCATGTGCAAGGCACATGGGAGATATTTTCTCTAACCACCTTGTCCGAGGAGGTGACCTCTCCGAGGAGGTGACTTCTCCGAGGACGAGAAAACCCCGAAGAGGAGAACACTCCCTCGGCGAACCCTTCTTCTTAGCCACACCTAACCAATGATCCCCAATCATCCCAAAGGGTCAGGGGTAGTCCTAGAGGACGTCCTGCCGCAAAATATTGCCGAGTCTCATGGACCCCCCGGGGTCGTGCCACCTCGACCCGGGTATAGGCTAGTTTAACCGAAGAGTGAATTTATCTCCACTCACCGTCCTCAGGATCGGGTCCTTTGTTCGGACTCCATTACGCCCATGGTTCTGGTGCGTAGATCCCGGAAAGCTCCGAGCCCGCAAGTGTTCTGGGACTCATTAACGGAGCGACTTCTAGATTGCGTCTGAATCCGTTCGAAGCCAAGTACTTCGGATCTCTAGATTCGTGGGTCCGAATCCTTTCGAGTCCGAGTGCCTCGGATCTCTAGGCTTGCTTAATACCCTTTCGAGTCCGGGCCCGAGTAAGTCTCTAGGTTCGTAGACCCGAACCCTTTCGAGGCTTACAGCGATTTAATCCGTTTGATGGCGATAAATATGGGCCCACCGATTCTTGGACTTGCGATAAATTCTGGCCCACTAATCTTGGGCTATTGGGCCTAAATAATTTAGTGGGCTCAAATTAGCCCCTCTTACACAAGGGAACTTTATAAAATCTTACATTTGTCTAATTTAGTGGCCATTTTAACAAATATGTAACTGTAGCTAGGGTCTCAAACATTACCCATATCAGATATTGTAATTTTCCTTTCATCAATATTCAATTGGCAATTTTGCCCTACAGGATACAGCCATTGATACTTATCAATATCTAAAAGAAATGATTGAATTGAGGCTTCAAAGCAATCCAAATACCCAGCATGATAGATCTTCACCTAGGCTTATAGCCTCAACAGATATAGGAGAGATAAGGCAATGTCATTCATCAAGACCATTAAAGAGAAATTTAGAGGATTCACTACGAGATTTTTGCAGTAAAGTTGAAGTTGCTCTGAAGAACCTTATTGGTAAGCTTCTACGCTTTCATAAAGTCTTGCTACCAATTTAATGGAAGCAACATAAAAAGTAAGGGCTATTGCATTTTGCACTCTTTTTTTCATAATTACATTTCATATTTTCATTTTAGTATTTAAAATGATGCATAATATAATTTTCAATGCACACTAAAATCCTTAAATTTTGACTGCAATTATCAAAAAAATAATGCGAAAAACAATCCTCTATAAAAAATTCAAAAAATGCATCTATATATATATGTTTTGCTCATGCAATTATGATATCCACCGTGAAGCGCATTTGTAGAAAGCATGGGATCCACCGCTGGCTATTTTGATAAGTATTTTCTAATCTCTCTGTCTTTTTAATTTTTTTTTTTTTTAAAGTTGCAAGTATTATAAAAAGACCACTAATTTTCTCACTAAATCTGTACTACTATAAAAAGAGTGACCGTTAAAAGTGTTTTCTACATTTTTTATTAAATGACATGTTTGCACCTGAATTACAGCTTAAAGTGAACCCATTATACCCACTACAAAAGACTTCTCAGGCAGGAACTTATTTTGTAATTCTAGAATTTGATTCAAATTCAAACACCAGCCATAACTCTTTGTATCTTTTCTAATCATATGAATGGTTGTGACTAATTGGCCTATGGGTGCCCTAGCATCTATAAAGAGTTCGGGCCATATAATATAACACATTTTGTTTTGTTAATTTCTTCTCCTCAACCATTTGAAACACACTAAACTATATTTATTTCACAATAGAAATCATTGTATCGCTACTGATGGCATGTGAAAAATTATGAATTCCCAATTTTTAGTGTCTAATATCATAAAGTCTAAGGCGAAGATTTTGCTATCCTCAATCACCAAGGATCCTCAATAGCAAATATAAAGTCTAAGGCGAAAATTTGGCTATCCTCAATAGCAAATATGCAAGATGTTGACTGTTAGTGTTGCCATAAAATAAACCACTAAAAAAATATTAATTTGTGTTGTACGTTAAGATGTTTGGATCTAATATTTATTTTCATTTTTATTTTTTTGGGTGTGATTTTGAATTTTTTTTTTTTAATCTTCTGTCATTTTTGTTTTATTTAATTTTATATTTGAGTTAATAGTTTTTAGATGCACCTAAATGATAAAAATATATGTGAAGATGTGTCGCTTTACAATGTGCACTAAGAAAATCTTATGGTGTGCACACCTAGCATTAGCCACAAAATGTGTAGCATCAGCATTGGTGTAACAAAATACATTGTAACCAAGTTATGAATTTTTGTTACATGAATTAAAAAATTTTAGATATTTTATTACATTAATTTATAATAAAGTTACATATTTTATAATTGATACTACGAAATTCTCTAATAAAATAGGCTTTCCCCATGCACCATCATAAATTTCTCCGGAGCCAATAATATTTTGATGACTATATTTTTATGAAATTTAAAAAGTGTTAATATTTTTTAAATTTTTTTTAATTATGGGCAAAACCTATCAAATACCCAGAATTCTCCATCCCTCCCAAACCCACCCATGCCCCTATCGGGTTTGAATCCTTAACCTTCAAAGGAAGAAGTATACAATAATTTCAAAGTATCACAACATGATTGTACTCTCTTACTAATCACTATTTATTATATTTATTCATGTTTCTCACTCACTCAATATAAATAATCAATATTTTATCTTCTTTACTAATCATACTATTATGGAATACTATGTGGCCATATTCCAGATGAAAGTGATGCTACTGAACCATAAATTTATGGATAAACTACATTGACACCCCTGAGATTTTTGTTTAATACAGATATTCTCTTACATTTGAAAAATTATATTCCATTCCTTGAAATTTGTAATCTAATTACAAATTCCCTCTTGAATTGCTGATGTCATATCCAAATTTTTTTTAAATGACTATCTTGCCCTTTTTATGATATTTTTTGTATAAAATTTTATATAAGAATATAATTTTTTATTTTTATTTTCTCAATTATATCTAGATTAGATCAATTTAATCTAGATATATTTAAAAAGTGTAAAATTTGTATAATTTTTTTTTATTATTTTAAAAATCCATTAAATACAACAAAATAAGTTAATGTATTGAATTTTTATACTTTTTGTGGGGAAGGTGGTTTCGAAATACTCTTTTGATCAACTGGGGCGCTCGAGATCCTCAGCTAACAACTTGAAAAGGAATAAACACTCTGGTCGAAGGTGCCGGAATTAGCACTCCGATAGACAAGTCAGTCTCTACTCTCTAGATTACTTGTATTTTAAGTTAAGCGTACTGATTCTCACATACCTCTTTCTGGTTGATGTTCTTCTATTTATATCTTTTTTTTCTTGGGCCTTGGGACTGGGTCCACTTTCGATTTGTCGTATAACTATTTACTCAGTTCCTTTTGCTGTAAACCGCTTTCCACTCGGCCCCTTACTCAATCGGCTATTTGGCCGAATAGGGCAGGATTTAAATGTGTAAGATGAGGCCGAATGCGATGTATATATTTCGACTCTCCAAGTCTAATTATTCGGCCTCTTTACGTCTCACAATATTCGGCCCCCACAATTGCCCCCCAAGCACTCCACCAACGATAGTTAGCTGGAGTATTTGGTTTCGAACTCGAAAAGTCAGAGCCGAAATTTGGCGGCTAGCCTCATTCCAACGCAGATGTCAGAGCACACGCCTCTCGGTTATCATTTCAACTTCCCACCCTTTTGTACGCTTCCATTTATTATGATTTAAAATCTTGTCGTCTTTTCAAACACACATTTTTGGATGCTAGTTTTTGGACTGCTTTCCGACTCACCTCTGCAGCTTCCATTTATCCTTCACTGTCCTCTCCGTCTCTTGTATGTTCTCGTCCTTTCTGTTTTGAATCCCTTTTCCTAGTTTGCCTTTAGTTTAATACGCTCCTATAGGCTGACCGAAATGGCAAAGCATCTGAAAGACCTCCTCTCCGCAGACCGAATCTCTGGCTTTTGACGCCATTTTTCTATTCCTGATGACGTCCGTCTATTGCTTGTGACAGACGACACCCTCGATATGGAGAGGGTTGATGAAAGCACCATCGTCTTCCCTCCCTTATCAATTGCTGAGGGCAGAATCCGTTTCCCGCTTCACCTATTTCTTAGGGCTGTCCTTCGCCATTGGGGTCTAATCCCCTCCCAACCCAATGTCAACTTTTTTAGAATCGTAATGGAGATTATAGAACTAAACCGTCACCTTAGGATTAACCTCGGCACACTTGCTATTCGGCATTGTTATGCCTTGGCCAAGTCTTCTGGTCGGCATGGACGTTATTTCCTTAGGGCCAAGGACACCGATCATCAATTAGTGACTTTGCTTTCCAGTTCTGGGAAACGAGTCGATGATGTTATGGTCGTTGTCCGAGATAACTGGGAATTCGGCGAAGGCGAGGATCGCCTTGATCCTATTCCTAGACGGAGGGGCAAACTAGGTGGTCGTATAACTTCTTGCGTTTATTTTTCTTATATTTACAAAGCTTCATTTTTGAGATCTCATGGTTTTGCTTGTGTAGGAAACGAGTTGAAGAAAGTCTTGACTTCAACCGATGACGCCGTTCTTTCGAAAATTAAAGTCACGCTCAAATATTTCGGCCGTCCGAGTCTTCAGAAACAAAGGAGGGCAACCCACATTCTCCTTCGCTGCGAGCCAACATATACGACGTTCTCGACAGCAGAAAACACCCCGATTCTGAGGGATGAAGGGTTTCTTACGGCTCTTATTTTAACCAACTTCAAAAACTTGCACCAAATTGGTTTCGACGGATTCGACTCGGAGCGTGCGGAAGTCGCTGAGGTCGTTGAAGAATCAGGCCAGTCTGAGGCCAAAGTAGACGAGGCTTTAAGGGTAGCCTTTGAGGAAGCCAGCCTCAATTCAGCCAACCCTCCGTCCACCTCGGGCCGAGGGGACGTTTACGACGACGTCTTTATTGGATTAGAAAACCTTTCCGGCGCGTACCCTGAAGACATGGCCGGGTTGTCACTCACACAACTCACCAAAAAGAAATACGCCGAACTAATGGCCGCGCGGTAGAGAGCAGAGGCCATTCGATCCGAAGTGCAACTTGTCGCCGATGTTGAGCCCCCCCTACTTGTTATCAAGGAGGAGACGGCTCAAACCCGAAATGTCGAGTCGGAGCCAGTCGTGCCGGTGAATCAGGATGCTGAACGAAGGGTGGAGAAACGTCCTGCTGAGGCCGAGGCCGATTTGGAAGAAAACCCTGCTGAAAAACGGCCGCGTTTAAAGGAGTCAGATACGGTCTTGTCTTTTGTGGTTCAACCAAAGATAAAAAAACATGCCGATCTCCTTTGATGCGTCAGCTATGAAAGATCCAGCCGTGGCGCTGAGCATGGCTTCGTCGATCTTATTGCCGTCTAACAATGCAGCTTTTCGCTCAGAGCCGGATCTTTTGGCAATAGCGTTAGTCGCTTAATCGGCTCTTCTGGTAAATATCTTGATCTTGCCTTTCCCTTTTATGCATATATTTTGGTTTTAATCTCTTGTTTTGCAGACGGTCAGAAGAATAGCCGAGATAGGCAGTCGCTAGCATGACGCCATCGAACGAATTGGCCATTTACAATCTAAAGTTGAGGGCCAAAGGAGCCGGGCCGAGTTCGAAGCGGCGAGGGCAAAGATGGAAGGTGCAAGGACTGAGGCCGAGATGGAGAGGGCAAGAAATGCAGACTAGCTCAGATTGGCCGCCGAAGAGAGGGCGAACACAAAGCTGCGCTCAAGTTAGCCCAAGAGGCGATCGCCAAACTTGAGGCAAACTTGAAAGAATCGAAGGCGGCGAAGGAAGTAGCCGACTCTGAGGCTTCCAAGGCGTACGAGGCTGGGCAAAGCGCTACCCTCGCAAATTATGTGGAAGAAGTCCCCAAATTCGAGAATCGGGGATTCAAACATAGTTGGCTCAAAGCCCTTGCTGCTGCTAATGTGACATTGGCTATGCCGATTCCATACGAGCAAGTGGATGTTGAGCCGCTGGAGTCTGACTCTGATGATTGATTAGGGCGACAATAGTTATTTTCGTTTAAGGATTTTGAATGTATTGTTACAGCTTTTCGTTTAGTAGTTTTTATGTATGGCTACAGTTTTTAAGTTTTTTGCTTGGTATTTTCATGAGAACTTGTAGCTTTTTGTTTAGTAGTTTTTACATGTAAAATGGCTACAGTTTGTGCCCAATTTACTAATGAAAATTTTCTTTGTAATTTGCTGTTGTCTGTGCTTAACTTTGCTATTGATGAATGGTACTTTGGATAAAACATTCGCGTACACTTGCCGATTAGATGAATAAATCTGCCCTTGTCCTAGCCAATGTATGAACTTTGAAAGTCGAATATCATTAGTTCATGGAGTGGCTGCGGCATAAATCAATCGGCCTCGGGCTTAGATATTTGGCCGATCAGATTAATAAATCTGCCCTTGCCCCAGCCAGTGCATGAGCTCCAAAAGCCAAATATTATTAGTTCAAGGAGTGGCTGCGGCATAAATCAATCGGCCTCGGGCTTAGATATTTGGCCGATCAAATTAATAAATCTGCCCTTGCCCCAGCCAGTGCATGAGCTCCAAAAGCCGAATATTATTAGTTCATGGAGTGGCTGCGGCATAAATCGATCGCCCTCGGGCTTAGATATTTGGCCGATCAGATTAATAAATCTGTCCTTGCCCCAGCTAGTGCATGAGCTCCAAAAGCTGAATATTATTAGTTCATGGAGTGGCTGCGGCATAAATCGATCGGCCTCGGGTTTAGATATTTGGCCGATCAGATTAATAAATCTTCCCTTGTCCCAGCCAGTTCATGAGCTCCAAAAGCCGAATGTTATTAGTTCATGGAGTGGCCGCGGCATAAATCGATCGGCATCGGGCTTAGATATTTAGCCAATCAGATTAATAAATCTGTCATTGCCCCAGCCAGTGCATGAGCTCTAAAAGCCGAATATCATTAGTTCATGGAGTGACTGTGGCATAAATCGATCGGCCTTGGGCTTAGATATTTGGCCGATCAGATTAATAAATCTGCCCTTGCCCCAGCCAGTGCATAAGCTCCAAAGGCCGAATATTATTAGTTCATGGAGTAATCTGATCGGCATCGGGCTTTTGGAGTTTAGCATTAATGAAGTCGCCTCAGGGGCACTGCATGCATTAGGAATAAATGGGGTGGGTTCTTTACGATAGTGATTCCACTTATCATGTTCAGACTCAATTTAAACCAGCTTGTTGTGGAAGGTTAGATAAGTGCGAATGTCAAATAAACTATTCTTCAACAGTAGAGGAGAAGGGCGAACATTGGCTGAGCTAGACACT
Organism: Camellia sinensis; assembly: GCF_004153795.1. NCBI lineage: Eukaryota > Viridiplantae > Streptophyta > Magnoliopsida > Ericales > Theaceae > Camellia > Camellia sinensis. The sequence goes on along the minus strand of NW_021025200.1, from coordinate 1,369,085 downwards.
GAAATGAATCGCAGCAGCGAGCCCACACGCACGAGAGGTAGGACGTCCAGGGAACGGGAAAAACGTCAACCCCCAAGTCGTCGAAGCAGATCACCCAAAGAAAAACAGCAACGGGGAAGCTCCCCGCGACCGCAACCGAGAAATGAACCCGACGCGACGTCACGACCATTGAGTTTTGCGATTTTTCTAGGGAATAAACTGACGACGGAGACAGATTCTATTGTTAACGACCCAGGTGTAGTAGTCGAGTTCGCTCGATAGATTTTTTCACTGGTAGTTCAACAGTCGATGTTTGGTCGATAAGATTTCGAAGTATTTCAAGAGGGCATCCACGGAGCAGTGAGAGGGCTGTATACTGCCTATGAAGTCAGCATGCTTCTACGCGTCGGACAGCGGGAGATAGAGAAAAAGGACGAACGAATTCAAAACTTGGAGGCTCGTGCGGAGAAGGCCGAGCGAGAGCTAAGGAAGGCCTAAACTACCAAGCCGCGTTCGGCGGGACAATCCAACCCGGTCGTGGATGAAAGAGTGACCCAACGGCTGTTAAGCCATGCGATTGCTGATCGAGATACGAAAAGTATGTTCGCAGTAGAGAATGCGAAGGCCGCGGCCTATGAACAAGGATTCCACGAAAGGCTGGAAAGTCGGGATAGAGAAGACCAAGGAGAAACTCGCAGAGGAGATGTGCCGATGCGAGAATCGGGGCTTTAGGCATGGGTGGATTAAGGCTCTCCAAGCTGTAGAGGCACTCCAAGGAGCAGGAGTTGAATCGGCGTCGCCATTATATCAACGCCATCACTTTCTTTTTTGCGCTTTCGAAATCGAGAAGAGCGACGACGAGGGTGATGCCGAATAGAATTAGGCATTGAATATATTGTAAACACTCCAACACAGATTGGGCGTCAACTATGTATCTATTGGTTAACTTAATAAAATACTTTGTTTTAAATGCTTGCGTTTCATTTTGAACGTTTTCATATTTTAATTTGTTTATACGGTTTGCGCCGGCTCAACTTAATTAAGCATTTCATTTTGAATGTTTGTATGCTTTAACGTGTATACAGTTTTTTCCGGCTCAACTTAACGAAGCATTTCACTTTGAATATTTGTATGCTTTAACTTTCATGTACGGCGCTTCGAATTCGGAGTCGTATTCAGCCAAAACGTGTTATGCACGGCTCTGGCTCCAATTGTGATTTCCACGAAAGGCGCTTCGAATCCGGAGGCTTAATTGGCCCAAAAGTGTCTTGCACTAATGGGGCTCCAAATTCGGAGCCTTAAATATTGGCTAATCGTGATATCCACGAAGGGCACTCTGAATCCGGAGGCTTAATCGGCCCAAAGGTGTCATGCACCGATGGGGCTCCGAATCCAGCGACTTGAATTGGCGAATCGTGTTATCCACGAAGGGCACTCCGAATCCGGAGGGTTAATCGGCCCAAAGATGTCATGCACCGATGGGGTTCTGAATCCGGAGACTTGAATTGGCTAATCATGATATCTACGAAGGACACTTCGAATCCGGAGGCTTAATCGGTCCAAAGATGTCATGCATCGATGGGGCTCCGAATCCGGAGACTTGTATTGGCCAATCGTGATATCCACAAAGGGCACTCCGAATCCAGAGGCTTAATCGGCCCAAAAGTATCTTACACTGATGGGGCTCCGAATTCAGAGACTTAAATATTGGTCAATCGTGATATCCACGAAGGACGCTCTGAGTCCGGAGGCATAATCGGCCCAAAAGTGTCTTGCACTGATAGGACTCCGAATTCAGAGACTTAAATATTGGCCAATCGTGATATCCATGAAGGGCGCTCTGAATCCGGAGGCTTAATCGGCCCAAAGGTGTCTTACACCGATGGGGCTTCGAATCTGGAGACTTGTATTGGCCAATCGTGATATCCACGAAGGGCGCTCTGAATCCGGAGGCTTAATCGGTCCAAAAGTGTCTTGCACTGATGGGACTCCGAATTTAGAGACTTAAATATTGGCCAATCGTGATATCTACGAAGGGCGCTCCGGATCCGGAGGCTTAATCGGCCCAAAGGTGTCATGCACCGATGGGGCTCCGAATCCGGAGACTTTTGAACTGAATTGCGCGATGAGGAAACCGGAAACTTTGCATTGCAAAAGTGAAATATGTACAAGTATCAAGCCCCACAAGTCGGGTCAATGATGGAATTTACATAAATGCATGGAATTTCAAGGCCGTGGCAGACTCCTCTCAGACATGTCTTTGAGCCGATATGCCCCTACTCCCGCGACTAAGTCAATCTGATAAGGGCCGTCCCAATTAGGTCCTAATTTTTCGTCGGCCGAATTCTTGGCAGCTGGAAGCGCTCTCTTTAGGACCAACTCTCCTGGTGTGTACCGGCGCAGTTGAACACGCTGATTTATGACTTAGCCAGCTGCTGCTGGTACCGTGCCATGGATGCAAGGGCGCGGTCTCTCCGCTCTTCAATCAGAATCAAGTCCAAGGCCAACATTATGTCGTTTCGGCCCAAATCAAAAACTATTGATTTCAAAGTTAGGAAACCGATCTCCAAGGGGATGATTGCCTGTTTTCCAAAGCACAAAGCAAGTGGCGTTTCCTCGGTGGACCGTCTCGGTGTTGTGCGATGAGCCCATAATACACTCGGCAGTTCTTCAACCCATCGGCCTTTCGCCTTCTCCAGCCTCTTTTTGATGCCGTCTAAAATGGTTTTATTGGAAGCTTCAGTTTGGCCATTACTCTGTGGATAAACCGGGGTGGAGAAGTAGGGCCAAATACCATACTTGCTGCAAAGTTCCCGTAGGCTCCGCAATCAAACTGGGTGCTGTTGTCTGATAAAAGTGCTCTGGGAATGTCGAACCGCGTTATGATATTTCTCCATACAAAACTATAGACGCGCCCGCGTGGGGCCCTCGCTACAGTTCGGACTCGATTTGTGTCACAGTTCTTAATCTGAACCAAAGAGTCCAAATCCGGCAAATCGTTTTGAGAAAACAGATTTTTGAAAGAAGTGCCAAACATGGACTGCTTTGCCAGATACAGAGTCGCCACCTAAATATTTTATTTTGGGGAATTTAGGAATTCCCTGACTCGGTGCCAAAGGCCACGTGTCCGTCATCACCAAAGTTGCCTCAGCTCAGGAACTTGGGTACGATTGGAAGGTCAATATGAGCACCCCCTCTCCGCCCGATCCGAAGATCGGCCTCTACTAACCATGATATCCAATTTGAAAGTGTTATGTGTTCTATTTTCGTTATTAGCCTAGAATTACTATGTTATGTGCACAGCAAACAAGTATAGACCAAATCGCCTAAATTGGAATAAAACATAGCATGTTTGTTTTGAAAATGGTTTGCTACTCGCAAGTAGGTTAAAATGCAGGTTTTGCCACCCTCAAGTGGACTTTTAAAAAAAATGGTTTTGCCACTATCGAGTGGGCTTAAAAACTCACAGTTTTTAATGCATTATCCCAATTTAGGTAATTCAACCTCCATCCACAGGCATTCAAGCAGTTATATCACATAAGCAGCTAGCCTCATGGTAATTATGCTGTTTATGGCAACACTCACACGCATGCGGTATGCTAAAGCAAAAGGACTTACAGAGTACTCCAAGCCAAAACAGAAACTAGTTAGTAATCATATGCATGATCCTAGTTCATGTTTAAGATGGCTAATGCAACACATGCAAAATGCAACTAAGATAGGCTCGGCTAATCTACAATGACATGTGAGATGCTACAACTAGCACGTATTCAACTTGGATTTGAAATACAAGTGCAGTTAGCATGATGTGCCGAGCCCGATGCATGTAAGACAAATGCATGAATGCACGCATGCATAGCATAAGGTATGCTAATTTAGATATGCCCTAATACTAACCATTGAAAGCAGGTAAATAAAAGGGAAGAAAGACGTGGGGTTAGAAGACATTCACACACTCACCCACACTTATTACAGATTTTCCCTCACTCGGAGACCGAATAAATAATACAATTAATTAACCTACAAGCTAATTAATTATTACAAATTGCCTAATTAGCTAACAAACTAACTAAGCTAGGAAAAACTGTAAATCGCCCCGGGAAGAGAGCTCGATGCAATGTGTGCTCAGGTCTTTCTCGGAAGTGCACCGCCATGCATAGGCTGCCTCTGTTTTCCTTTCTTTACTCCTCTGGAGGCTGCCAAAACCTCAGGATTGCTTCTCTGGATACTGGAGAATGCCATCGGCTGGGTAGAATGCTCACCGGCAGTGTAATATAATCACCGGCCATTGGTGGAGCTATCGGCAGAGGGAGGATTGCCGGTCGGCACTTATCACTGCCGGTCGGCAGAAAGTTCCTGCAGAATCTGCAATTGGCAGCAACAGAGGGCAAGGCAGAGCATGTCCATACAATTCAAGGCATATATGCACCAATCATGTCCCTTATCCTGTTAATGACTCAAAGGGACATGCTCCTTGGTTCTCGGACCATCAATCGCGCATTTCCATGCGTGATGGCCCAAAGGACCAAGTGTGCACATTTTGATGTCAAATGCAATGCAAATCAACAAACCAAAGTCCAATTCCTATCACTAGATCAAGGAGCAAGACATGCATGCTAAATGTAATGCAACCTAGGCATACAAGCTAAGGATGCAACATGGAAATGCAAAAGGCACATGCAAGCATGCAAACAAACACGCAAGGTAAGCATGCGAGCAAACAAATAATGGACTTAAATATGATTTGGGCAACTCTAATAAGGCCTAAAACAGTGGCCAAAGTGACCAAAATAAAGGACTAAACACATACACACATGCACATGTTAAAGGGGCCAACACTTAAGCACAAATGGGACCACTCTCAAACACATTTGAAAGAGGGTAATCATGGACATATGGCATGCAAGGTAAGCATTGAAAATCATGTAAAGATGGTGCCAAACCAAGCAAACAAAATATACTAAGCATGCAATAAATGGCCCAAGTACTTGAAGCAAGTCAAAGGGGCTTGAACCATGACCAAGTCAATCAAGCCTCACAAGGCTAAGAGGACTTAAAATAGGTTCAAGGCAGACCTAGACCATGCAAAGGGGACCCCCTAGATGGCATCTAAGTGGCTCAAATTCAAAGGCATGTACAGTGGCCAAAACATGGAACATGCTACACAAGCTTTCAAAGCATTAAAGAGGTGTCCAAGGCAAGCATACAAGCATGTCAAAAGGACTGAAATTACATGACAAGTGGTCCCAACCCACTCAATTAAGGCAAGGATGCATGCTATACATTCACACATTTAAGGCCAACAAGTCAAAAAAGCAAAGGGGCTATACAATGCATGCCATGGCCGACCCAAACAACTATGGACAGACCTCTAGCATGGTAAAATAAGCATAGAAGCTTCACAAAACTAGACCTAAAACAAGCTTGAACAAAGGTTTACAACCCAAGGCATGTTAAGGCAATAAAGTGACATTACAAGGTAGGTATGCTAAGCATGCATGGTGTACCAAAACCAACAATAAACAGAGGCATATAATGATATAATAGGCACAAAAAACAGCCAAGGCATGGTCAACATGAAGCTTAGCTAGATGCTCCCTCAAGAGGCCAAAAATGGTCCATTTCAAGGACAATAAGGAGAGGGGGTGGCCCTCTCCTTCTTGGGACCTCAAGGCACCATCCTCACCTCTGAAATCCCTCAAGATTTCAGTGGTGAGGAGGCCCAAACATCAAGGTCTCGGAGCTCACTCAAAATAGCACAAAATGGGGCCTTTCAAGGCCTAAGAGGGGTCAAACTCCTCCAAACCACAAAACACTCTAAACAAACTATTTAGAGGGCCTAAAAACAGAACTTTTTTATATTATACACCAAGCTCAAAAACAATTTTAAGATAGGTAAAAATACAATGCAAAAATGGGGAATAAAGGGACTAGTTTCTTACCCTTGAAGACCCCTTCAACAATGGTGGACCAGCAGCCTCTTTTAGGTTGAAACCAGCTCCAAAACCTCAAAACCAACCTCTTAGAACCTCAGTAGCTAAGTGAAGGTGAAACACTATGTGTTTGTGTGCAATAGTAAGACACAAACACACTTAAACACACACAAGAGGGAGATATAGAGATAGGATATGTATCAATCCTAACCCTAGAACTCAAAACCCTAATATGGCTGTCTAAAATCTCTAAAGTGTCTAACCCTAAGCAAGGGTGAGAGGGGCTCCTCTTATAGAGCTTTTTGTCTTGTAAAGCTTACAAGACAAGCTTCTAAAGAGAGAGATCCCTCCATACACGTGTATGGAGGGGAGCCAAATGCAAGACAGCTGTAATAAAATATCTGCAAGAGCAGATGAATAGTAGTCGGCTGCCCAAAAATGCCATTTTGGCAAAAGGGAGTGCCGACCGACAACAAAGAATGCCGACCGGCAATATAGATTGCCGATGGCAGCAAAACACTAGCCGGTGGCCTCTGGCCATGGCCGGTGATGTGTGGGGATGTCTCACTAAGCATTCCCTGCCCCTCCAAGGCAAAACACAAGTGTTTGGTGCAAAACCAGACACTAAACAGTCAAGTTCGGAGATCCTGAGGCAAGGCGCGTAGCCGAGACCTCCGGGAACTCCAAACGAACACAAACAAGGGTAATCACCAAGTGTTCCAATGGTGACGTCCAAGTCTTGAGGACGATCAAAAATGGGGTGTCTACAAAAATGCTTTACGTCGGTATCTTGGATGTGCGTTAGTGCCACCGCTTCTACCCATTTCGTGAAATAATCAGTCGCGACAATCAGAAATCACTTGTTACCCGGAGCACGAGGCAGCGGTCCGACGATGCCAAGTCCGCATTGAGTGAACGACCAAGGGCTGGTTATGGAGCTTAACTCTTCCGCAGATAGGTGAGTCAAATGAGAGAACTTCTGGCACTGTTCGCACTTTTTCACGTAACACTCGGCATCGGCTCTTATTGTCAGTCAGTAATACCCTTGTGTCACAGCTTGATGAGCCAAAGAGCACCCGCCAAAATGTGCTCCACAACTGCCTTCAAGTATTTCAGTCAGAAGTTCTTCGACTTTGTCTGGATGCACGCATTCTAGATATGGACCAGAAAGAGATTTTTTATAAAGCTTTCCTTGCGGATCCAAGTAGTATTGCAGGGCTTTGTTTCCCAACTTGTGCACTTCTTTCTTGTCTGCTGGGAGCTATTCGGAAGATAGGAATGCAGCAATGGGGTCCACCCAACTCGGTCCTGACTCTATGACATTGACCTGGACTTCCTCCGAAGGGCCAATGCTCGGCTCCGGGATGAAACCTACTTTGATGGTCCATTTAATCTCTAAGTTAATAGCGGAGGCTAGGCAAGCCAGGGCATCTGCATGTGTGTTTTGATCACGTGTTATTTGATTCAATTCATGATGGTCAAATTTTGCCAGCAAGGAGTTAGCCGTTTTCATGTAAGCCGCCATACGGTCATTTTTGGCCGCATACTCCCCCTTTAGTTGATTGATCACCAGTTTTGAATTGCAAAATACAAGCAAACGCCGAGCACCCAGAAGATGTGCATTCCCAAACCGGTTAGAAGGGCTTCGTATTCGGCCTCGTTATTTGATGCTTCAAAGCCGAGTTTGATGGCCTGCTTAATTATTGCACCGTCGGGAGCCATGATTACTACTCCGGCTCCACTGCCCCGTTGATTGGATGACCCGTCATAATACAGCTGCCAAATGTCCTCCACATAAATTCTCCAATTCGGCTTGGGTTGAGTTTGGTCGATCTTGAAGTCGACAACACCCCTCGTGAATTCGGCTACAAAATCAACAAGCACTTGCCCTTTGATTGAGGTTCTAGGCAGAAATTGAATATCGTACTGACCAAGTTCGAGGGCCCATTTCTAAACGCACCCTAATGCTTCTGCACTACATAGTATTGATCAGAGGGGATAATCTGTTAGTACCCTGATGCTATACCCCTGGAAGTAATGCATCAGTTTTCTTGCTGCCATGACTAGGGCTAGGATGAGTTTTTCCAATGGAAGGTAGCGGGTTTCAGCGTCAACCATTGCCTTGCTCACATAATACACTGGTCGCTGCTCTCTAAGTTCTTCCTTCAACAATACGGTGTTGACAGCTCGGTCGGAGACGGCCAGATATAAAATGAGCGGGTCGCCTGCCGATGATGTCGTCAAAAGTGGAACAGATAGGAGATAAGCCTTCAGACCGTTAAAAGCGGCTTCGCACTCAGAGGTCCATTCAAAAGCTTTACCCTGCCGTAGTGTCTGAAAGAATTGTTGGCAGCGGTCCGTGGGACGACTGATAAACCTGTTGAGTGCAGCGGCCATCCCCATCAACTTCTGAACCTCCTTGACCAATCGAGGGGAGTTGAGTTCCAGGATTGCGGTGATTTGCCTCGGATTGGCTTTGATTCCTCGGTGGTTGACAATGTAACCCAAGAATTTGCCAAAGCCAATCCCAAATGCACATTTGGAAACGTTCAGCTTCATTCTGTATTTGCGTAGAATGTCGAATGTCTCTTCCAAATCGGCTAGATGAGTTTGCTCTTCTTTGGACTTGACCACCATATCGTCAATGTAAACTTCCATAGTGTGGCCGAGTTGCTCCTTGAACATGGTAGTGACTAGCCTTTGGTAAGTTGCCCCTGTATTCTTTAACCCAAAAGGCATAACCTTATAGCAATAAGTTCCTCTTGGGGTAAGGAATGCAGTTTTGTCTTGGTCCTCCGAATGCATGGAAATTTGATGGTAGTCTTTGTAGACATCAAGGAAGCTCATACGCTGATGACGTGCCGTAGCATCTACAAGTTGGTCTATTTTGGGTAGAGGAAAACAATCCTTGGGGCAAGCTTTGTTTAGGTCGGTGAAATCAACGCAGACACGCCAAGTCCCATTTTTTTTCTTCATAACCAAAGTATTCGAGAGCCATGTGGGGTAGGTCACTTCCCTGATAGCTCCGGCGTTAAACAATCGGTCAACCTCTTCAACAACGGCGGCGGTGTGCTCTGTAGATGATCGCCAGCTTTTCTGAATAATCGGCTTGCATTTAGGGTCAACATTTAAACGGTGCTGCAAAACCGACGCATTTACGCCCGGCATCTCATATGGACTCAACGCAAATACATCAAGGTTGCCGAGCATGAAGGAAATTAGTTGCTGCCTGTCATCTTGATTTAGGGAGGCGCCGACCATAAAGAACCTATCTGTGTTGCTATCAATCTCAACTCGATCTAGGGCTTCCGTGGCCTTTTCACTTAGGAGTCGCCCAACATCGTCGAAGCTTTCTCGACCCAGCACCTCAATAGAATTCACTTGCAACTCTTTTGGCGTCTTTGTAGCAAGGAGATAACATGTTTGTGCCGATTTCTGGGAGCCACAGATTTGCTCAATGCTGCGTTCTGTCGGAAAGCGTAGCAGCTGATGATAAGTGCTTGGGACGGCCTGCATAGTATGCAACCAAGTTCGTCCCATGATGAGATTATACGGCGATAGCAGCTTGACGACCAAGAATTCCATAGCGACTGTTCAGGAGCCCACTCGAACGGGTAGTGTGATCTTCTCCAACGGGTATTTTGGATTCGCGTTGAAACCAAATAATGGGTAAGGAACTGGACAAAGATCCAATTCAGAGAAGCCGAGTTTGGTGAATGTCTTGTAATACATAACTTCCGATGTGCTCTCCGGATCAATGAGTACGCGCTCAACGGTGAATCGGTTTATGCGTAACTCGATTACCAAGGGATCGATGTGAGGAAGTGTCACTCCGGCCAAATCTGAATCATCGAAAGCAATGCTCGCAGCCTCATAGGGCCATTTAGCTGGAGTGAGTTGATTTTGAGGGTCGAGATTCGACTGAATCGTATGCACCGTGGATGACATTGGCAAGCTGTAAATCATGTGGATCACACCGAGTGGAGGTGAATCCTGTCGTAAGGCTACTGCTTTGGTTGAGTTGTCTTTTCATACGTACGGTTGTAGCCGACCATCTTGTACCAATTCTTCCAGGTGATCCTTCAATGCATAACAACTCTCAATATCATGGCTGTGATCCTTGTCATACTCGCACCGCATATCCCGTCTTCTCATTTTGGGAGGTCCCATCATTTTGGATAGCCATTTAAAGAACGAAAGGTGTTGGACTTTGGACATAACCGCGCTAATCGGCTCTGACAACTCTGTGTATTTCTTGTCTATGCACCTTGTGCGCCTGCCATCGACTTGCAGTTGTTCATTTGCTCGGTGGGGGCATTGGTCACTTGATCGGCGAGAATCCGGTTTCCTGTCTCGTTTAGCTCGATGCTGTGGTTCGGGTCTCTGAGGTGGTACAGAATTTAACGGCTGAGCAATTTCAGAAGGGGCCGTTGTGACGCCCCAATTTTTTTTTTTTTTTTAAAAGTCATAACATTTAAATAACGATAACTTGCTAGATAAAGTTTTAACTACTAATTAGGAACTTTTAAGTTCTTACATAGTCAAAGTCCAACAACAAAATAAAACTACAAATTCACACCCAACGTCATAACATAGTTAAATCCTAATACAAGGGATAACAGGATTTTATTTCGATAAAATCTTGACTCTAAGTCAGCCAAGGTTCGATATTGGCAGCAGCTCCAATTTCAGCCTCAGTCCCTTCTTCAACATAATCTGGCATGAAACGCCAGGGCAACAAAATATATGCCATGAGTTTTGCAACACAGTAAGAAAACGTAACCAACCTACCATTCTTTTTAAGAGAAAAATAATAATATTCTAAACATGAGATAACAATATAATTATACACAAAAATTACAACCATTAGAATAATTTCAGTAATTTTTATAAATTAGGTGACACTCGAAATCTCACCAAAGAGATTTAACTTACCAACCACTAAGCATGGCAACGGTTAATTTAAAATTGTGTTCGAAGGAACAAAGTGCTGTATCCATGACTACTGCTAGAGGGACTGTGGGCTACATTGCACCCGAAGTATTCTCCAGGAACTTTGGGAATGTGTCATACAAATCAGATGTTTATAGTTTTGGGATGTTGTTGCTAGATATGGTTGGAGGGAGGCAAAATACGGTAACACAAAACATGAGTGAGTGTTATTTTCCGGAGTGGATATACAAACGTTTGGATCAAGGAGAAGATCTAGGAATACAAATTGAGGAAGACGGGGATGCGAAAATTATAAGGAAACTAACAATTGTGGGACTTTGGTGCATACAATGGTACCCAGTGGACCGACCATCGATGAAAGTTGTGGTACAAATGTTGGACAGCTTCCAAGCCCCAACCTATCTGCCTTTCCCTTCCAATTCCTAACAAATTCCTACTACGAAGACGTTAGCTTCATCAATTGTTCCCAGACACAGGATAAATCTTCGATGTATCAGATTGCTTGCCTTAGTGACCAGAGTCACCAAGTCTATGCCATTATAACTTTTTCCAGTTCGCTGCTCGTTTCTTGCACAAAGATGTATAACATGCCACTTCCAGAAGAAATTTTTTATTATGGTTATGACACCATCACATTTGATCATGTTCAATTGAATTGGAATAAACCGGAATGTGGGAAATGTGAAGCACAAGGCAAGAATTGTGGATTCAAGAAAAACAACAACAGCAGTAGCAGCAAAAGCCAATTATTATTAAATGGATCAACTGAATGCTTTGACAAGCCCAGACAGCCATCTACGGGTACACCTCTACTCTAGCTAGTTTCTACCTTCTTACTTCAAGTTACGATTATTACATTTTGTTTACCATCTTATCTCATCTGTAATTATTGCGTTGGCTTTACACTGATGATGTTGTCTTCCACCACAATTTTGAATTGAAATTCGGGCCGAGGTTCTCTCCAGTTTGGATAATTGAACTGGAAATCGAGTTTCGGATGTGCGCAACGTCAGTATTTTCACAAATAATGGTTTAGATTTTGTTTACCTATTTACAACTCAGTAGTATATCCAAATAAAAAAATTTAATCCAACGCCCTCGGGCTACAAGATCATATTAGCTTCAATGCCCTTGTTTTATTTTGTTTTGATCTATTGAATTACCTAGTCTTGTTGATTGTGCGAGGATGATACAGTCTTGCCATATAGATTAGGTTGTGTGGTTTTTTGTTAGAAGTTGTGCACCTAATGGAGCATGTGTTGAGGTCCAAACTTGATTAATTAAGCCTATGTTAATTGCTGATATAGTTGGACTAGTATATGAGAAGGTTTGACCCTATTTGGATATCTGATTGTATCATGTCAGTTTCTTTTACTTAGTTTATTATGAATCTACTGTAAATTTTTTTAATTATATATATGTATTTTAAGAAATCTTCAAACTTTTACAGGTGCATTGACGAAACTAAAGATTGCAGGTGAAGTGGTCCAT
>NW_021025200.1:1245739-1355617 GCF_004153795.1 Camellia sinensis | reverse complement strand
TAGTTGCCATTGATTACTTCACTAAATGGGTGGAGGCGGAACCCCTTGCCACAATTACCGAGCGAAACACAACCAAATTCATCTGGCAGTCGATCGTGTGCTGATTTGGCATCCTCCAAGCTATCGTCTCTGACAACGGCAAACAATTTGACAATGCCAAGTTCAGGAAATTCTATGCTGAACTTGAAATCCGACCATGTTTCTCTTCCCCAGGTCATCCCCAAGCCAATGGCCAAGTTGAGGTTACCAACCTCAGAGTTCTGGGCTACAGTATGCTAGAGCGTGTCTCCCCAGTTGCCAACCCTACACAGTTAACAGATTGAACACACACTAAGCTACACAGTTGGGAAAGATAACAACTTAAACCCTAATTTGTCTCGGTGTGTTCTACATCTATATCCCCAATAAGATGTCTTAAACTAGGCCTAAGAACGCCTAGAATGGGATGAGGATGCAAAGATGCACATTTAAAAAAATTTCAGAAAAACAGAGTCCCGCTCGAGCGCAAGTTTCCCCGCTCGAGCGGTCATGCAACAAAGGTACACGCTCGAGCGTAAAATTTCCCGCTCGAGCGTACTGTAAAAGTACTGGATGGGTGAAATCTCCGCTCGACGCCCGCTCGAGCTTGAGACATGACTCCGCTCGAGCGCCCAATCCTCCGCTCGAGCGGACTGCAAAACAGTGCAGAGAGATGCTGGTTGCTCGGATTCCACGCTCGAGCGTAACTTTCCCCGCTCGAGCGGAAGTGCGAAATCTGGAAAACCCAGATTGCACCTCCAAGCTCAAACTCAAGTTTAAATGCATCAAAGCCGATCCTCTTGGGCTGAATTTCCAGAAAAACACTTGCAAACATGTAGAATATCATAGTTCAAAGCTCAATTTAAGAAGTCAAAGCCCAAGGGTGTTTAATTCAAACCCAATTTCAAACCAATTTCAAGGACATTATGAACATGCAAACATGCATGAATTCAAATCATTTTGAAGCTTCAATTTGATGCCCTAGGGAGCCAATTGATCCAAAAACAAGTTGAAAACATGGACCATTACAAAATTATGAACATGCATGTGAGGAATTGTGAACTACAACCTCAAAACTTCAATATATGTACATGCATGCAACAATTAAGCTTCAATTCAACAACAATGAACCAATTCATGACTTAGTTCTACAATGAAGCATGACTCATGCAAGAACAACTCAAGGACACCATTAAGATGATGAATGATCTACCTTAGGTGTAGAATTAGAAGTGAGGGAGCTCAAATAGGCAGATACACTTCAGTTTCAAGCAATTCTTCAAGTTGACTAAGCCAAACTCCCAAGAACAATTCTATTCTCTCCCTCTCTCCCTGAAGGTCGGTAAGAACAAGAAGAAAGCTGAGGAAAATGTTTTTGGCTCAAGTATAGTGAGCTCAAGGTGTAGAGGTAGTGGCCCACTCAAGGGCAAAACGGTAATTAAGTCCAACTCTTTAATTAGCTTGTTTTAATATAATTTAATCATACCTAATTAGTTTTCAGGTAAATACACCATAAACTCACATTAATTATGACGATCATAAAACATTAATCGATTCCGGATTCGGCCGCCGATAAGGCCTTCAATTAGCAATTTAAGCATATAAGCATGAACAGATAATCATACAGCCAAACAGATAGAATGCAATTTAACTAACATATACTCAATCAATTCGGTTTCCAATTTCAGTCAGTCAGTTCAGTACTTTTAATCAGTTCAATTATCAGTCATGATCAATTCAGTTTAACGGTAATCGATGGTTATCGATAATCGATCAGTCAATAATCAGTAAACAGTATGAGGGTTGTTACAATTTTACATTGAATGGCAAGCTTGGCCTCTTAGGCCATCATGCATCAAAATGCATAATTGATGACCTGAGGGTCGAGAGCCACGCTCCCTTGAGTCCATTGCATGATAGGGAGTGCGGTCACACACACATTTGCTTGAAAATCCCATACCATACACTGTCTGTCCTCTACTGTTGTCAAAACAGATTTCTGCAGGAACATTTGGCCGACCGACTACTTATTGTGCTGACCGACCAAATACAATTAGCCAATAGTTAAACCAACGGTCAGTGACTATTCCCTTTGGCCGGTGATGTTCCCACTTGGTCGGTGATGCTCCTCAGTGTTCAGAGAAGCATCCTTGGGACTCGTGAATTCAGAGAAGCATCCTTGGGACTCGTGAAAATTTTCAGAGGAGCAAGGCAGTGTAAACAGAGGCAACAGTGGCATGGTACGGGTTTTCGGACGAGATGAGTCAAGCATGCGCCATTCGCGCATTCCGAGGCGGGGCTGCGGCCATCTTCCTTCTATATTTAATTCGTTAATTAATTAGAAGTTCTGTAATAATTAATTTAACAGTATTCATTTGGTTGTGTAATATTATTTGGACCCTCCAAGCGAGGGCAATTGTGTAATAAGTGTGTGTGAGTGTGTGTATGTCTTCCAACCCTACTTCTTTCTTCCCTTTTATTTACTAGCTTTCGATGGTTAGTATTAGGACATATTTAAATTAGCATACCTTATGTTATGCATGCGTGCATTCATATATTTGTCTTGTATGCACCGGGCTCGGCGCATCATACTAACTGCATTTGTGTTTCGATTCCAAATTGAATACATGTTAGTTGTAGCATTTCGCATGTCATTTTAGAATAGCCGAGCCTATTGTATTCACATTCTTGCATGTGTTGCATTAGGCATTTCTGTATAGTTAGGATCATGTATGGATTTTTAACATAGCTTTTGTTTTGGCTTGGAGTACTCGGTAAACTTTTACGCTTTAGCATCCTTGCATGCGTGTGAGTGTTGCCATGACAGCATGATTACTATGAGGCTATTTGCTTATGTGATATAACTACTTGAATGCCTTTAGATAGAGGTCGAATTACCTGAATTGGAATAATGCATTAAAACCGTGAGTTTTAAGCCCACTTGATAGTGGCAAAAACCATCTTTTCTAAAGCCCACTCGAGGGTGGCAAAACCTGCATTTTAGCCTACTTACGAGTAGCAAACTGCTTTAAAAAATAAACATGAAATGTTTTGTTCTAACTCAGGCGATTCAGTCTATACTTGTATGCTGTGCGCATCACATAGTAAATCTAGGCTAATAATCGGAATAAGAACGCATAATGTTTTCAAAACAAGATATCATGGTTAGTAGAGGCCGATCTTCGGATCGGGCAAAAGAGGTGCTCATAGCTGACCTTCCCCAATCGTACCCAAGTTCCCAAGCCAAGGCAACTCTGGTGATGACAGACACATGGCCTTAGGCAAACGAGTCAGGGTTTCCTAAATTCTCCCAAAATAAAATATTTAGGTGACGACTCTGTATCTGACAAAGCAGTCCATGTTTGGCACTTCTTTCTAAAAATCTATTTTCTGAAATGATTTGCCGGATTTGGACTCTTTGGTTCAGATTAAGAACCGTGACAATTTGAGTCCGAACTGTAGTGAGCCCAAAATGAACAAAACGGGGGATTCCTCCCTCCCCGGGACGTTCGGGGAACATCTACACTAATGCACAAAATAAAAAGAATGGCAACACCCATGCATACATCCATATTTTCTTACAAACCATAAAGACGAATGCAGTCAATGAAATTGAACAATTCTAGTTGGGAATTCTGCTACAGTAAACATAAACCACGCTTCGATGAAGCAATACTGTATAAAATGTTCGACATTAGGTCCGTATCCATTTACCCAAAACATTAATTTTAATTAACAATACTGATAAGCGAAGCTAGGAAAAACCAAAAATAAAGAAACATAATAGAACAAGTCATGTCCACAAACACCCAAAACAGTTTCCATTTTTCCCAAAAACAACAAACTGCAGGACTCACAGTCCTTTGGAGGCCTTCAATGCCGCAAGCCAACCGACCACATTACCATCATCAGGCATGCACATTAGTATCTCACGGTAATCTGCATTCTCCAATGCAATGCAAGCAAAGTGGAAAAGGGGCATTCTGAGGAAGTCGGGTATAGCCATAATCTTTTGCATGCATGCCTCAATGCCATACTTTTGAGATGCACCAGTTCCATGCCTAACTATAAGGTGCTTCTGTGAACGAACCGCCTCAGAGGGATGGTTGAAACAGTCTGCAAGCACTGATGCGCCACTGGATGGCTTCTTCGACTTTCCACTTGTACTACCCCCCTTCTTGCGCTTTGACCTCTGCTCCGTTTCATCTACCTGGACGATGGGGGAGGATGGTGGTGAGTCCACCACCGGTTGATATGGCTCAGTAAATGACTGCAACCCAGGGGAGTCAACTGAATCGGATTCATTGTCCACAATCTCCGCAACTTGCTCGCCGGGGGTCCAATGATGTTTACCAGTCGTGGTTGCACCTGTAAAAACTCCCCGCATCAAATCTTCATGCTCTAATAGCTTGGTCTTGAATTTGTACGCTAGCTTGTTTGTCTGCAAATGAGAAGAATAAAAATTAGAAAAACCAAATTAAAGTAGTAAAATACAAATAACCAAGTTAATTACGAATATGAAGTGAACAATACACTACAAATATATACAACATATTACATAACGATTTCAAATTTTCCCACCACTCCTCTGTCGCAGTGAACAACCCGGTTGCCCTGTCAAACCCAGTGCCAGTTACACCCTTACTACTATCCATCAACTTATTCTAAGCCTGTCACTCATTTTTCAAAGCAAGGTACTTGTTCTTGAACTGTTTCATGTCATGATATCTACCCGTGCACTGAGCGAATTTCACAGCAATTTCCTTATACCTGGCAACTGTGATAGTTGTACCTAGCCTACGTCTCGCTAAAATTTTCTCTCGCACACACTCTAAGAATATTTCGGTTGATACACTGTCCCAAGTTGCTTTATGTGAAAGATCAATGTAATCAGCCAACTCTTCACTAGGCAAGTGTCCAACACCTTTATGTTTGGACGGTGTTCGAGGGGATGAACATGTTGCCGTCATTGAACTAATTACGGTACAAGGTAGTGTACACATGTTACATAAATTAGAAACGGAAAATAGACAACATCTCACAAGCAAATATGATATGCAAAAGTAAACTGGAAGGAAGGAGAAAAGTAGAACACAACTAATAATAGCAAGTAGCATTTACAGTAGTCCAGTTTTGTAACTTCAGTTACTAGTTAAACAAGCATCCAACGTACATACACGATGTTGTTACAACGTTTTACATGCGTAGTAATATTATGATAACCGTTATGCACAACACAGAAATAACCGTTTTCATAACACACATGGTATTAAAAATTTGCACGATATCAGCCCGTAACTGCATAACTTCGCTTGGGGATGAGTCATGGTCGGGGCTCGGTCTCCCTAATTCATCACACCAACCAATCCAATTTACACATTGCTGATGAGCAACAAACATAACTGTGGTTAGCTATGAATGTTCAATTTTGCCAATCAATGGAGATTCAAATAACATATTTTACACAACTCACCACGGGCCGATGACAAACATAATATGCATGACTAGGATTTTTGTGGGATCTGGAAACCTTAACAAAACAATGGCCATAGCCGCAAGCACACATTCGTCATGGCCATGTTGACGTGCTAGTGGACATAGAGGAAGCCATCCGCTTTTTCTTACTAAGAAATATTTAGTAAAAATAGTAATTTTTAAAATTTTTCTAGTACACTTTACAGAGAATACAGGTTTATCTTTAGTATAAATAATGTTTTTGTGATGTGATTCTATCCAAACAAACATGCTATGTCATCTAAAGTTTGGCCTAGTCCGACATTGAATCATTTTAACTCTTAAATAAACCACTCAACCAATACATATCAGCTATGTTGTTGTCATTTATCTTGAAGAGCTATTAAATAAATTAGACTGTTTTCATAATTATTTGAATATGAAACATTAACAAACTTCATTGTTAAGTAAATGTAGGTCTTTTCAGAAATATTTTACTTTAAGCCCAACTGTGATATATGTAATTATAAATTATAAATTATAATTTATAATATTTCTAACGGATTAAATTAGAATTTCCCATCTTAAGTCCTGTCCAAGAATTTATAAACTACAAATATATTCCAAATGTTAAAATTATGAGAATGAACTGGCCCATGGCTGCCTGTAATTTGATATGCATATGAGGCATGACAAGTTCCACAATGCAACTCTATAAATCAGAATTATAGAGCTGCATATTTGAATAATATATAAAAAAATAAAAAATAAAACACTTTAAAATAAGAGTTCAATCATTTTAGTTTGTTGTATGAAATTTGATTTTGATTGCTCTAATCAAGGTATATTACAAGTGAAGAATATAATTTATTTTCCAATGGCTTGCAGTCTTAATTTATTTTTTCAGGAAAATGACAAAATCAAATTAATTTATTTTAAAGTGTTTTTATTCTACCTTTATTGACAAAATCAGGAAAATGGCTTGCAGTGGCTTCCAATGGCTTTAATTTGTTTTAATTCAGATTAATTAAATTTTTTTTGTTTTAATTCCAATGGCTTCCAATCACGAAAGTCAGATTAATTCATTTTAATTTGTTTTTTTTCTACCCTTAATTCCAATGGCTTGCAATCTTAATTAACAAACACAGATTGACAGATTATTATGAAAAATTTGCTCCATTTCATATATGATGCACAAACACAGATTAACAGGAAAAAAAAAAATGGGAAAAACACAGCATACAAAATCAGATTTCAAGCAACTAGTACGAAGATCAAAATATGGAATGTAATTGTTTTGAACCAAAAAAAAAAATTATTTCCAACTCCAAACCTAATCATCTGCACCTTCGGATTGTTAATTGATAATTATGGAAATCAAGGGGGGGAAAAAACAGCTCAACACAATATTTTGGGTTATTATGAGCCATTTAACTTAAGGGAGGAAAAAAAAAAAAGCATTGTTGTCGGCAATTTAAATTTGGGGAAAGATGGATCATCACCAGATCGGTGTAAATATCCATCGAATACCATCACTATGGGCCAAAACATAGCAAGATCTTGTAGATCGGAATGGAAAATGAACATAATCGAGTTGACAAAGGTAACAAACACATATATAATCAGTTCAGGTGATTTACCTGCCGTAGTTCGTCGCCGGTTGTGTTGTGTAGAAGGTAAAGCTCCGCCGGAGAGAGATCAGTCGCAAACTCGTGTTGCTGCAGTCGATTGTGAGAGACGGAACGAAAGAGATGAGAATAGGGCAGAGGCTTTTGTTTCAGCTGTGTATAAACCCATACCCTTTGAAATAGTCAAAGGATAAAATGGTAATTTGACCCCCTGTTTGTAACCTAGTTGTACACACGCGTGCACTGTTCACACTTTTTGGCTTATTTTATATATGAGGCTACAATAGCCTCAATTTCTTTTTCCCAACCAGCACCATTATATTTTTGTTTGTCATTTTAGTTCTCGTATTTTTAATTTGTTTAATTTTCACTTTCAATATTAAATTTTGCTCCAATTTAATTGAATTAGTAACCACCGTTAATATTTTTAACGGGAATATGCATAAGGATCGCACGTGTTTTGAAGGGAAAAATGGTTCATTTGCCCGAAACCCATCAAACTCGGTGAGATATTATGAGTTCACTCGCTCAAAACAATATAATATAGTTTTCAGAAAGAGGGAAGAGCAGAGGTCAGAGAAAGAGAGAGAGAATGCAGCATGGAGGATTTGAGTAAACAGAGAGAGGCAACGTTAGAGATTGAGAAGGAGATGAGAGCCGCCGTCAGAGATCGTGAAAGGGGTAGAAGGCGGCGTTGGAGGTTCGGGTGGAGGAATGAAGCGACGTCGGAGGTTGTGGGAATGGCAAAAAGACCACGTCGGTGGTTGGCGCAGGAGAGTGAGACGACATTCGAAGGTGGGAAATGGGAAAAAAGCCTGTATTAAAGGTTGGGCGGGAGGAGTAGGGCGATGTTAGGGGCTGGGGAAAGGGAAGTGAGGGGTAGAAGGCTAGGAGAGGGGCAAGGCGGAGGAAGACAGCAACCGATTCATTGTCCTTTTTCTCTTTTTGGCTAACAGATCCAAGTAATTGATGCTTGAAAGATTGATTTTTGTTTTTGATTTCATTGTGGTTGCAATGTTGGTGTCGATTGCGAACAGTGTTGGCGGTGGTAGGGGAAGGGGGAAGGAACAAGCAAGCAGATGGTGGAATTGGAAAGGTGATGGTGGCTGCTGGTTCTGGCAACGACGATGGCGAGTCGTCGAAGATGGTAGTTTTTTTGTTGCAGAAAAAGTGTGAAAGGAGATGGAGATGAAGATAGAGACGGAGATGATGAGATAAAACCATTACAAAAGGTTACGTGCCATCCACGTGTCTAATGTCTGCTTGAAATTCTAACCAACTTTTTTTTATTAGCTCACATTGAGACAAAATTCAAAATTAAAAAATAAAATTGAGCAGATTGAAAATAAAGGAATCAAAAATGACAAGACGGACAAATTATAAAGACTATTTACATAATTTATTCATAAATTTTTTACTTGGATTTCTAAGTTTGTAGTGTTACTATCTTCAAAGGCATATAATGAACAATGGGTTGGTGTTGAAAAGTGTGTAAACAGTATGTTGGGACGTATTTTTGAGGTCGTGCCATATGACTGAAATGTTGTCCGAGGTGTCACGTGGACGAGTCAGATTGCTGAGATATGATACGGTAATATCGAAATTCGAGATATTTTAACAAAGGACAAGAGTCCTAAATAAATGAGACACATAGTTCGGATAGGGATGAGGCTCTTGAGGAATTTATCTACAAGTCCGAAATAAGCATTGTGCTTGAGTCCTATAAATTGAGACTCCTAGGGGACGAGGGCACTAGTGGCTATAAAAGTAAGGTACTCCCGTGGGTCTAAGGTATACTTTTACTTGTGCACTGTTGATTGAGTTGAGATATTGTGAGATTGTTCACTGACTTGATCGTTGGAGTACCTTTGAGTAGACGAGCCACTGCGGTAATTCTTGTCTTTTTGTGGGCAAGTGTTGGCTTAATCTATTCTGCCGCGTGCTCTTCAACTAAGTTTTCTAGATCTCAACAGGAGATCTATTTGGTAGTGAGGTCAAAAATTAACATCCACACAATATATTAAAATGCATTGAAATATAAAAAAAATATTTTGAAATGTATGAAATTTTTTTTGATATTTGATTTTATAAACTTTTGTGATGTTTATTGACAGTTCTTAGGATTGTTATTTGTAAGACCTATGACATTGCATGTTAATTTAAGGGGCTGGCTTCATTCAAGTCCGTGATCGGACTGGAGGGTGTTGTTGGGCCTATGAGAGTCACTACGGGTTCCGTTTCGATAATCTGAACTATTCAATATGTAAAACTCGTCGAGTACTATATGCTTGTAAAAATACACGTTGATCGGATATCGATAGGTACGTGATCAAATCAATATAAAAAAAAATAGACGGTAAAAAAATAAACGGTTAATGAAATATGATCGGATGAAATACATATCGATATCCGATTAATGTGATTTTTTATAAACATATAGTACTCGACAAGTTCTACACATTGAACGGTTCAGATTATCAAAACGAGACTCGTAATGGGTCTCCACGAACTTAACGGTACCTTTCAATCCGATCACAAACTGAAGGGAAGCCCAACCCTCAATTTAATGCAAATTAACAAATTCCATAGACATGTCATCTTCAACAGTAGGAGGAGGAGACACATTGATGTATGAAAGTACAATTTATCTTTGCGTCCACAAGGCAGCTAGCTATTAAGGTCAATCCAAAAAACGAAAATAAAAATTATTATGGAAATGTATAGGAAAACAGAATATATTTGCAATTACAAAAATGTAAATATTCTTTGTCTCATATTTGTGTATTGTGTGTTTAAAACATTTTGTATCACTATTGTTGTATTTTGTATGGCTACATGGGAAAAAATTATTAGGCGATTCAAGACATCACGTGTCATTGCCCCCATCAAACATTAATCCTCTTGTTCTTTTCTTATATTTTAGGGAAAGCTACACATCAATGTGGTTTTTGAAAACAAATTTCAAATCAATAAAAAAAACTATATAAATATTAATAACTATCATTATAATTTTTTTCATTATTGTGCAATTAATATCTCCTGACATCACTACAATGTAATTGTCCCTATATATTAATACAAAATCATGAGTTCCACATCTTTATGAATCATAATATTCTTGAGCATCGTCTGATTATGGGGCAATTTGAAAACCCAACTTTTAATTTTTTACTCATTTTGGGTCACATCACCTTTCATATTTTTTACACACAAAAAGATTAAAAAACAAAAATCAAAAAATTAACTTTAACCAATTTCCCAAATCATCCCAAAACCATTAAAGAACTTCTCCTACAAGAGATATGCACATTTTTCAAATTGGTGCAAACCATTAAATTCTACTGGAGCATCAGATCTAGCTGAGGAAAGTACAAGAAATAATTTAAAAGAATCACAGAAAAAGTTTATGTAAGTAGTCATTATACAAAAATAGCAAGAGAATTACTTTGGTAGGTAAAGTTCTTTGGAGGAATTGGGACTAGCCCAGTTAAGAGGTGAAGGCTTCAAGTTTTGTTGTTGGCAAGATTTTACTTTTCTTATATGCTATGACCTTCAATTTAAAAAGAGAAAGATAAGAAATGTTAAAGGTGTTATTTGGCAATATTTATAGTTTGTTTAATTTTTTTTATTTACAAATAAGCATTACACATGTATTTATTTATTTTAGTAAACAAAAACAAAACATTTATACATATATATATTTGGTATGATACAAGTGTGTTTCAATTTTTTTTTTCTTAAAACAAGTGAAAGGGGTGGCCGATGAGAGGTGATTGTCAATGATCGTAGATGGTAGTCGGAGGCAGTTATCGGCCACATAGAGGTACTTGTCGAAGGTTATTGTTAAACACAAGAGGTGATTGGCCGTGATTGAAAGTGATTGCCGACTGTGAAAAATGGTAATAAAAGAAGATTGTCGATGGTTAGGTATAGTGGTCGGTCGTTGAAAATTGTGGCCGAAGGTGATTTTCAAACAAGAAATGATGGCCGGAGAAGGTCACTAGCCATGGTGGCTAGAGGTTGGGTGGCCTATGGTGATGATGACTGGTGTGGGTGGTGACAAATGACAAAATGACTTTTAAATTATTAAATTAAAAAATATATATATACTAGGTTATTATTTAGGGAAATACTATGGTGTAAATTCTTTAAAAAGTGTGTATTATATGCATCTTATAACTAAAAAAAAAAATAACATAACTTTAATTTTTGAGTCATAATTAAAAAATTATATATATCATAACTAAACACAACATAATTCATAACTAAAGAACTCATGAATTATTACTAAAATAATGTCATAACTAAAGCAAAAAATTGATCTTAACCAAAGAAAAAAATATACACCCTTTTCAAAAGGATATATATCATAACTATATACAACATAATCCATAACTAAAGAACTCATGAGTTATAACTAAAATAATGTTATAACTAAAGCAAAAAATTGATCTTAACCAAAGATGAAAATATACACCCTTTTCAAAAGGATATATATATTAGAATTTTCCTATAATCTATCGTCAAAAAGAGATATCTTAACAAATGAAAATTGTAAAAAGAAAGAAAATGATTTAGAGAATCTGATTAAATGATTATAATTTTTTTTTCTTTTGGCTTAGTTTAATGCCTCGTTTGGGGTGTGGCCTTTTTAGTAATTTTATTAATTTTTTTATGAGATGAAAATAATAATTGAGAATGGATTTTTTTAAATTTATAAGAAAACATGAATGATTAGTGTATATGATTTTTTTTTTTTTTTTAGGGTGTGGCTTTTAAGAGTATGCCACAATTGAGTCGAATTTACCCTAAATAAGATTATTTCTCTACTTATTTTACCGCAATTGCCCTTTATCTTGTTGTTTGTCATCGCTTTAGAAATGGTTTGGCCTAACATAACCAAATCAACCTTGTAAATGAGGTGAAAAAAGTAACACGCTTGGATGGCGAAGAGTTAAATAAAGAAATGAACAATGTGTCACGACTCTGCAAAACAAGACATTATTGGTGCTATTGGATCAATTGTTGTCCGCCGAAGGATAGTCCAACCAGTTCAGTGGAGCAAAAATGATCTAGAAACGGAGTTTTAGGTTATGTTTGGTATAGTTTTTGAATCATGATTCTATCTTTTAGTTTGAGTGCGGCGCTTGTTTACAGTTTTCAAAAATTATTTCCACACTCGCTTTTGAAAATTTGTGTACCCAGTCATCCCTCGGACGTCCGGCCAGTTGACCGCTACAGTGTTCGTATTTATTTATTTTTTTGCACCTGTAATTTTTATATTTTAAATAAAAATATTTTTGATTTTTTTTTATAAATTTTTTATAAGCTTTGAATAGAATTTTGAGTTGTGTACTTGGTTATGAATTTTATGTTTTTGTATCAAAAATTATATCACATCACTCAATTCAAAAACTCTTTTTAAAACTCATTCACTAAACAAATTTTCTACACTTAAATCATAATTCCAAAACTTACAAACTCAAAATATAATATTCTTAAATCATATTTAGAAAACTCTACCAAACGCTACATTAAGTATTCCTCTTCTTTCAAGGACTTATCTCTATTTATAATAGTAGATGTTTTTATCATAAGCTACGCAAATCATTTTAGATTGCTTAGAGGGTGTTTGGAATGATCTAAATAATTTTACATTTTGAATTTTTATGAAAAAAATGTATAAAAAAAAATAGAGAGATTATGTGACCCAAAAAGATAAAAAATAAAAATAAATAAAAAAGTGTGCTAATATAAGGGATGCCAAATAGTGTGATTTCAAGAGATCTTGAGTAAAATCATTAATTTATATATATATATATATATATATAAGACAAAACTTACGTACTGAAAATCTTATGAACTAAAGCCTACGATGACCTATATAAACTGGACTAGATAGTAAGAAGTGAGAGAAAAGAATATACAAAGTTACTAAGATAAGAGAGAGGAAAATAAATTTTTTTAATTAGGTTAAGTGCAGATTGAAGAACTATTTTGAGAAATTGTTAAATGAGGAACATGGAAAAAGGTCGAAATGGAAGGAAATAACCAGTAATAAGGAAAATCAATACTACAAATTCTACTGCAGGATTAGAAACTTTGAAGTGAAAATTGTACTTTAAAAAATAAAATCGAATAAGGTTTTAGAACCCGATAATATCCCTATTGAGGTTTGAAAATGTTTGGGTAAAAAAGGAGTTGCTTGGTTGACTAAATTATTTAGCAAGATTTTGTTAACTAGGATAATGCCAAAGGAGTAGAAGAAGAGTATTTTAGTGTCAATCTATAAAACTAAAGGAGATGTCTAGATTGTAACAACTATAGAGGAATCAAACTGATGTGTCATATAATGAAAGTGTGAGAGCGAGTGATGGAACATCGATTGTGAGATATAACAAAGGTGTCAGAGAATCAATTTAGATTTAGATGTGGTAAGTCAACAATGAAAGTGATCTATTTTTTGAGAAGAGTAATAGAAAAGTATAGAAAAAAGAAAAGAGGCATTCATATGATTTTTATTGATCTTAAGAAAACATATGATAGTGCATCGAGATATAATTTGGTGGATGTTAGAGAAGAAAAGAGTGACAAAAGGTTACATGAATGTGATTAAGAACATGTCCGAATGTGTAGTGACCACTATTAGATCGTCTGCTGAAGAGACAAGTGAATTTCCAATTACTGTGGGGTTACACCAAGGATTAACCTTGTAACGCTCCAAAAAAATGTAACAACAAAATAACCCACAATATACACCATATATGCAGAAAATTAATAAGGTAACGATCTTTCATTAATTCTCTACTAAACATTACAAAAGGTGCCACGGGCATTATACATTCATAAATACTAAATTTTGAATCTATTGTATGTGATACATAGTGCAAAAATAAAAATGAAAGGAAATACAGATAAATTCATGCCATGATGGCTACATATTTCCAAGACGATACTTGGTTAACAAAAGTGGGTCAAGCCCAAAATAAATAAAAAGCCCGAAGTTTGTGCAAAAGATATTTACAATACAAAAACAAATGAGCCCTCAGCTCCAAAATTCTCTCAAGTTAAGTCCTTGGCGAAGTCATACTATCAGCACCTGAAAGTTGGCTTCCACATAGAGTAAGCTAAAATCTAGTAAAGAATATCTGAACACACTATATGCATGTCATTTACCAAAATATCTTACCAAAATATTACACTTTACTAGACCTTACCGAAATATCACCTTACCAAAATATGGTGAATGCATATGCATGCCATTTACCAAAATATTACACTTTCTCTTTCAAAACAATGTCATGCCATGATTATAAATCAATTCGTAAAACAATACTTTTTAAATCAGAAAACAGAGCAGTTAATACACAACATTAGGAATTTCTAGGTACATGTCTGCCAGTAGGCTATACAAACACTACCAAAGCCATTTTACCAGTACTAACCGGAAGGATCAACGCCTAACCACACGGGTTTCTGGACTTTCACTAAGGACACACAAGCCAACATAGATAACACCACAACTACATCCCCTAACCAGATTCACCATGGTATTCACCACTTTTTTTTTCAAAACGACACATTGTCAATGTATAAATATGAAACAATGTTCAATGCAAGATGTATGAGTAATTGGTCTCAATTAACCTAATCCTCATGCAATTTCTACAACGATCAAAGTTATCCTCCACTGATAGCTCAAAATAAATATCTCTATACAAAAGATAAATCTCCAAGCAATAGATATAAATTTCAAAATCCAAATAGAGGATTGATAATACATATTCAACTCTACTATCATCATCAATACGTATATTCATGTTATTATTTCAAAATCTCAACATCTTTTCCATCTTTCCTTAGTTCAAAACCAATGATTTCCAAGATTTCCAAAAAAAACATTTATTCCTTTCAAAACACATTTAAAGGAGAGATCTTCCATATTTCACCGAATAACAATATACTCATTTTCACAACATTTCCCATGAATCCATTTGAAAACCTCTCTTTTACACTCCCAAAACCAAACCCTAAATCAAACCCACAACTCCTAAATCACTATACTTTCAAGGAACATATAACAAGGTTAAGAATCATACAAAGAGGTTAAATAAAATCCCTACCTCAAGATTAGAAGGAGAGAAGAACAAGACCCAAAGTTTGACGGAGCCAAAAACTAGAACTTTTTCTATTAGAATATTTACCTCTACGAGCTCTACATTTTTTCCCAAAGCACTTTGACGGTGAGACCAACGGATTTGAGTGTATAGGGGTGTTTAGAAAAAAATTAGAAAGACATAGAGTAAAGAAATTTGATAAAGTTACATTTTAGAGAGAGAGAGAGAGAGAGAGAGATCAAAAAATTAAAGAAAAGATCCTTTTCCCATACTGATATAAGCACAGACCACTTGAGCAACCAAAACACTGCACTACAAGAAATTTCACTTTTGCCAACTAAAATTTTAGTTGCCAAAAGCCTTAAATTAGTCGCCAATTATTTTTGGCGACTAATATATTTGGTCGCTTGTTTGGTCGCCAATAGTTCATCGGGGAAGACAATCAGCGACTAAAATTTTTTTGGTAACCAAAAGTGACCTATCGGCGACTAAAACTTAGTCGCCATATATTTTTTAAAAATAATTAAATATATATATTTTACTTTTAGCGTCTAAATTATTTAGTAGCCAATTGAGTATGTATGTTTGGCGACTAACTATTTGGTAGCCAAAAGCTTCACTTTTTGAGAATTAGCGACTAAAAATTTAGTAGCCAAAAGTTTCCTTTTTACAATTGGCGACTAAAAGTTTAGTAGCCAAAAGTTTTACTTTTTGATAATTGGTGACTAAAATTTTAGTAGCCAAAAGCCAACCTGTGATATTGTTTAGTCGCCAAAATGTCTCATTTAGTTTTTATAATTTGTTCTGTAATATTTTTTGCGCCACCTGTAACCTGTGCATATACAAAATTATTCATCCATTCATTCATTCAATTATTAGTCGCCAATTATTTTTGGCGACTAATATATTTGGTCGCTTGTTTGGTCGCCAATAGTTCATCGGGGAAGACAATCAGCGACTAAAATTTTTTTGGTAACCAAAAGTGACCTATCGGCGACTAAAACTTAGTCGCCATATATTTTTTAAAAATAATTAAATATATATATTTTACTTTTAGCGACTAAATTATTTAGTAGCCAATTGAGTATGTATGTTTGGCGACTAACTATTTGGTAGCCAAAAGTTTCACTTTTTGAGAATTAGTGACTAAAAATTTAGTAGCCAAAAGTTTCCTTTTTACAATTGGCGACTAAAAGTTTAGTAGCCAAAAGTTTTACTTTTTGATAATTAGCGACTAAAATTTTAGTAGCCAAAAGCCAACCTGTGATATTGTTTAATCGCCAAAATGTCTCATTTAGTTTTTATAATTTTTTCTGTAATATTTTTTGCGCCACCTGTAACCTGTGCATATACAAAATTATTCATCCATTCATTCATTCAATTCTCAACCATTCAATAAAAATATTTCTCCATAACCTGTAGCATTCAATTTTCAACCATATACAAAACTTAACTACTAACCATGCATATCAAAGAAAATAAGAATCCATAAATATAGTATAATCCAACAAATACATATACTATTCAAACCAACAATTAAAATCCAAATTAAATAAAATCTTAATAACAAAACATATCAAGTGTACATGCTTTCTATAAACAAAAATATTATGTAATTTGCGCCCATGCAAACATCATCAATCTGTCCCAAGAACATCACTGTATCCATGCCAACATTATCAATCTGTAACAAAAACATAATATCCATCAATATTTTATTGAATAACATTTGCATTTACAATTATAAAAAATGAAGAGTCTATTTCCAAACTCATATATTGTTTATTTTTTAAAAATAAATATGTGAAATATACAACTACAAATAGAGAGACATTTTAAATAATTAGACAAAGAGCCTACAAATTCAAAACAAGTTGTATTTTATAAATAATTTTTGAAAAATATCTAGTTTTTTTTTTATAACTCTTTTGAATAACTTTTCAACAACCCAACTAAGGCATAACCTCAAGTCAAAGTGAGACTCAAAGAAGGAATAAAAGCAGCAACTACAATAGATGATCATCAGGACTCAAATTCATTTAAAAACACCATGAGATCAAAGGCCTAGGTTTTGTATTACTTATATTCGAAAGCAGAATAGAGGATTTGTTCAGATCAATGGACAGTACCTTCAAAGGTGACACTCACGATTTTCCTTCGTGTTATCTTTCTCTCATCTCCAATGGTTCAATAGCTAAATGGCTAGCTATTGTTATATTTTAGCAATGAATAGTGACAAAATGCTATATTTCAACAATGTTGCCCAAATGGTGACTTTACTATTTTTTGGCATAACACTCTCCTTCAATTTATTCTCCCATTTCAAAATAACACATTACATACTATACTACACAATCAAACTTTATTGACTTAATTTAACATACAACGTACTATACTCCACAGTGTTTCTCAAATACAGTTGGGAAGAAAAATATGATTCTAACCAACTTTGTTGAGTAATTAAAGAGCAAAAATTTGAACTTTTGCTATTTTTTAACAATCTATCACAAAACAGACATATATATAGGCAATTGGTATCATGATTAAGTACAAATACAAGTATGAAAGTGGGTAATTAATGAAATTACCAGATTGGACTTGGATAGAGACTTTGGAGCAGTGGTAGAAGAATATGAAGTCAAAGCAAACGAAGAATTGCGAGAAGAACCCGGAATTGGGCCTTTGATAGGGAAGTACCTGTTCTTCTCCACATCAAAATAGAACCCTGGAAGATTTACACCCACATACATACATACATATATATGAAATTAATTTTTGAAAAAATCACATAGACACAGAAAAGAAGATAGATGGAGAGAGAGAAAACCTTGTGGCATCTTTGGAGAGAGATAGAATGATGACAAAACAGAACAGAGACATAAAAACAAATACACAAAGAGAGAGAGAGAGAGAGAGAGAGAGAGAGGAAGGAAGAAGGGGATAAAGAAGGGGAAATACCAGGGTGTGCTCCAATGGTTGCTGCGAGCGAGAAATAGAGAGAAAAAGTAACTGCAGTTGTGCACTAGAGGAGACACAAATCAAAGTAGCTATTGTTGTCCGTCGCTAGTGGGGAGATGGGTGGTACCGTCGCTGGTGGAGAAGTGGGTTATACCATCGCTGGTGAGGAGGTGGGTGCTTGTGTGCGACAGTGGTGGCCGGTGGCTGGTAGGAGGGTCGCCTGCGATGGAGTGAGAGAAAGAAAGAGAGAGAAGAGGGATGATGAGAGAGTGAAATGGGAGAGAACTGACAGAGTAGTCTAATATTTTAAGGGACAAAGTTTGATCGATGCAGACTAAATTTTTTTAGTCATTAAAAGTATTTTACAAATCCCTCCAAAATATTTGAAATGTCTCCCTCAACAAATTTTAGTTCTTCAGTGACTAAAATTTTTTTTTGTCGCTAAAAATAAACTTTTGGCGACCAAAAGGTAAAAAATAATTTTTTATTTCCCATTCGGCGACTAAATGGTTTTAGTAGCTAAAACTCAATATACGACAATTAATTTTTTTTTTGTCGCTGAAAATAAACTATTGGCGACCAAAATTAAAGGTAAAAAATAATTTTTTTATTTTTCATTCGGCGACTAAATGGTTTTAATAGTCGTTGAAAATTTGGTCACCAAAGGTAAAAAATAATTTTTTTATTTTCCATTCGGCAACTAAATGGTTTTAGTAGCCAAAACTTAATATACGACAACAAAAAAAAAATTGTCGCCAATTTTGGCATTTTTAGCGATTAAATATTTTTTTAGTCGCCAATAACCTATATACCCTGACTAAAAAAAATTAGCAGCTAAATATTTTACTTTTGCCGACTAAAAAAATTTTTGATCACCAATTCCACAACTTTTGGCGACTAAATTTTTTTTAGTCGCCAATTTTAGCCGCCGAATGTGCATTTTGTTGTAGTGTCGCTTGAGCGTCAGACACAAAGAACCACTCAAGCGACCAAATCATGGTTCAAGCGCACAATGACCCTCTCCTAGTAGTTCAGACCTGCAAAAAGATTGCTCAAGCTTCAAACACAGAATATCGCTCGAGCAACCAACCCATGGCTCAAGCAAAGAACACCCCACTCCCAGAAGTTTAGATTACAAACACAGATACTGGGAGGAACCAAAGATTGCTGGAGCAAAAAAAAGACCGCTTAAGCGAGCTCAACAACAAACAGACATCAATTCCTTTGAAATTCTAATTCCTAACCTGTTCAAAAGATGACCAACAACTCCAAACAACCAATCCACATTACAACAAGACAACAAAGAGTATAAACAACAACCATGAGTACTGAATCCAAGACCAAAGAATATAAAAGGGTCGTGTCTTAAACCGAGCTGCTATAAATCTTAAGTCCTTATCTTTTTTATTTAGTTATGGATGAGTTAACGAGGAATATTCAGGATGATGTGCCATGGCGTATGAGTTTTGCAGATGATATTGTGTTAGTGGATGAGACTAGATAAATAGTTAACACTAAGTTACAGACTTGGAGAGAGGCACTTGAATCTAAAAGATTTATGATAAACAGAACTAAGACAAAGTACATAGGATGTAATTTCAGTAACAGTAAAAATGGAAGCAGAGGAGAAATGAAGATTGAGAACCAAGAACTACCTAAGAATAAATATTTTCGTTATTTAGGATTGATTATCACAACGGTTGGGGAGATTGGAGCGAATGTAGTCTATAGAATTAAGGCAGGGTGGCTCAAGTGGAGGACTGTGTCTAGGATATTGTGTGATAAAAGAGTACCCACTAGACTAAAATGAAATTTCTATAGAACAGCTATTAGACTAACAATGTTGTATGAGACGGAATGTTTGGCAACTAAGAAAAACATGTAGATAAGATGAGTATTGTTGATATGGGGATACTAAGGTGGATGTATGGTAAGATTAGAAAAGACAGTTAGGAATGAGTATATTCATGAATGGATAGGAGTAGCACCGATGGAAGATAAGTTGAGAGAGAATAGATTGAGGTGGTTAGTCATATACAACGGAGGCCAACAGAGGTAATAGTGAAGATATATGATACAGTGACAGTCAGTGGCGAAGCCAGGAAACTAGATCAGAAGCGGCACTTCTTAATTACAACTTAAATTTTTTTTCTTTTTCATAACCAACAATAAGAAGATAATAATAATTTTTGAATTAATATTAAATACAAAAACTTAAATAAATTATTACAAAAGTATTTCACATAAAATTTTATAATTAACTTCGAGTAAAATCGAAAAGAAAGTATTGCATGTAACTAGTGTATCATGGACAACGTAAAAACAGTCATATATTTAGGTCTTAAAATAACTTATATAATAGTAAGATAAATTAAATTTTTACAAAATTTAAGTAAAATTTTCATATAATAGTGATATCACGTCATTATTGACTTATGATTTTACCAACCAATAGTGAAGCAACATATGAAGGGTCAACTCCACATGCAAATATAACTAACACTCGTAGTAATTTTTACATATACTATGTGAGATTAATTATATTTGCATATCAATAATAATGGATATTACCTTTATATTGAGATTTTTTCATAAAATTTTCATACATAAAAATATAATTTATTATAGTCACTTCATTTTCAATAAAACAATCACTATTATTTTCATAAATTTAAAAATGCTATTGACATTTTATTCTAAATATTATTTTTGTTTAAAATTTTATTTATATACATATGAAAAAAAAAATCTAAAATCAAAAATCCAGGGGTGCATGTGACCCCCCTAGACCCCATGTGACTCCGCCACTGGTGACGGTAGATGGAAGTATTAGGGGAAGGAACAGACCTAGATTAACGTTGACTAGTGTAGTAAATAGATATATGAATATCCTGAATTTGACTAACTAAATGGCCGTTGATAAAATAGAATGGAGAAGAATAATTTATGTAATCGACCTATTTGATGAGAGTTAAAGTTTAACTTGGTTCGATAACCAGTTTTTTTGTTTTGTTTTTTTGGCTCAATCTATCGCAGTCATGTTAGAAGTCTTGTGAAGGTCACGACTTGGAAGTGAGAAATTAAAAGTGCAGTTATCCCATGCACGCCCACAACATGAAAGCCTAACAACCTGGCTGCCCACACTCAATTTCTTTTCTTAACAAAATATTATGCACCAGAAAAAATAAAAATAAAAATATTTTGTTTTAGTAATATTTTAAGTGTAATTTATATTTATACCAAGTTTAGATCAAGATTGAGGTTTTTCCTTCCCAGTCAAGGACCGGAGAGTTCAATCTACCTCTTGTATGCCCACCATAAAACTTGTTTTGTCAATACATTTTGTTTATGTTCTGGATCTATGTGAAGATTATTTATAAATAAAAAATAGAAATAGATTGATTTGATAATAATAATCATATGATTTTATTATATGTAATTTTTTTTTTAAAAAATAAATAATATGTATGACTTTAAAGTATAAATGAATTCTTCTTAATTTTAAGTGTAATTTCTATTTATACCAAGTTTAGATCAAGATTGAGGTTTTTCCTTCCCAGTCAAGGACCGGAGAGTTCAATCTACCTCTTGTAGGCCCACCATAAAACTTGTTTTGTTTTACATTTTGTTTATGTTCTGGATCTATGTGAAGATTATTTATAAATAAAAAATAGAAATAGATTGATTTGATAATAATAATCATATGATTTTATTATATGTAATTTTTTTTTTAAAAAATAAATAATATGTATGACTTTAAAGTATAGATTAATTCTTCTTAGTCCATGATCAGATTGGTGATGAAGATGATCAGTCCGATCCACTGTGGGCCCACCTAGGCACACATTGATGATTCAAAACGTTCACCTAATGAAAAATGCAATTCGATTAAGTAATTATCGATATCTAATTAACTTAATTTTTTATATGAATAACGCGTTTGGCGAGTCAAAAAAAAATGGCTGACAGTAACCAATGAGATCAAGTACTAGAGAGGAGTTGTGTTCTCCCACAATAATGGACTAGAAGTCATCCTTTTTTCTTAAGATTAATATAAAATCACGAGTCAAGCTTGCCGTCATAGGGTCAAGTTTGCATGGTTGTGGGTCTATTTTTGATTTGTTTTAGTGATTTGAATAATTTAATTTGTAAGTCCTGTTAAGCAAATTATTTATACAAAACTTTAAATTTATTGGGAATTCATAGATATATGATTGGTTTATATTTCTATAAAAATAAAAGATTTATTTTAAAATCATACTTCTTGTTTATTTTTTTAGGAAAATTGTAATTTGATCAAGTAATTTTTGATATTTCATCATTTTTTGGGGGTGATATGGATAATTTGCTTGAGAGACTCAACAAAAACATTTCATATCGTTGAAACGGGTTTTGAGTGGGTCCATAGTCATACAAAATGTACCATCCAAGGCAAGCTTGCTTCTAAAATCATATGGCTATTAAATTAATTTAATTTTTCATTAATAATTTACACAGAAAAAAATTAAAGAATGAATGATCAATATGAAATCCAAGCTAGATGGCTCTAATTCTCTCCCCCAACTAGAGAAAAGTTGAACCCTAATTAAATAATGTATATATAAAAAAACTAGTTTCTCTATAATTCATTAATGTAGACTAGTGGCCTAGCCAGATTCTTCGATTTGACAATTTATTCTATTTATTTTTTAGATCCTCATATATAGATCATTGATCAGACAATCATAATTAAATGATTTTAACATCTTTATCTTTAATAAAATCATAAATTAGTTTAAATTATTAAAAAAATAACTTTTTTATATGAATAATACATAAAGATTATATAGATGTGTGTTGAGCCAAAGTGAACAGTTCAATCCATATTAGTGGACCAGTCCAGTCCCATATACATACACACTTTCACTTTCAAAGGTTTTTTTTGCAAAAACGACTTTACATAGCATAACTTTTCCAATTTTCTTTAAAAAACATCATCAACATCAACAATCAAGTCACTGAAGTGAGCTTGCAAAAATACCATACTAATGAGTCTATCACAATCTTCATGATAAGAAAACACAAAGTGTGACTTTTAATGATTGCTAACACCACATGAGTGAGGTTTTTACCAAGTGCAAAAAAGGCCAACCTCCCAGCCCCTCCTCTCTCTATTAAAAGTTCTTTGGGAGGAGGAAAACACAACAAACACAGCACCAGGAAAGAGAGAGAGAGAGAGAGAGAGAGAGAGCGCACTACGCAACAATACAACACCACACTGTTACTATAAACCGCAACATATGGCGATGCTTCTGTCAATCACACATTCCTACCTCCTAGCTATGCTTCCCACTAGCATACGCTCCCCAAGCGCACCCCCTAAAACTTCACTAACTCGTCATCTCATCCATGTCAACGGCTACTTTCCTCTGCTTCGCCGCCGTGCTCTGGTTCACCGCCTTATCTTGCTCCGTCATCGCGTTGACCGCCGAGATCCAAGCTCTATCGTCCTTCAAGTCTAATCTCGACGATCCACTTGGTGCATTGGACGGCTGGGATTCGTCAACTCCCTCAGCTCCCTGCGACTGGCGCGGCATTGTCTGTTTCCAAGGCCGTGTTCGAGAACTCCGCCTCCCTCGTCTCCATCTCTCTGGACTTCTCACTGACCGTCTCTCTAACCTACGCCAGCTGCGCAAGTTAAGCCTCCACTCCAACTCCTTCAATGGCTCAATCCCACCCTCCCTCTCTCAATGCGCCCTATTACGCGCCGTTTATCTCCACTCCAACTCCTTCTCCGGCGGACTCTCGCCGGCGATTTTCAACCTCACAAACCTTCAAGTCCTCAACCTCGCTCACAACTCCCTCGCTGGAAAGATCTCCGGCGACCTTCAACCTACTCTCCGGTACATCGATCTGTCCTCCAACAACTTCTCCGGCAAAATTCCGGCGAACTTCTCGGCATCTTCTCGGCTTCAACTCATTAACCTCTCATTTAATTCCTTCTCCGGCGAAATTCCGGCGAGCATCGGAGAGCTTCAATTTTTGGAGTATCTATGGCTGGATTCGAATCAATTGAAAGGTACTTTGCCTTCGGCGATCGCGAACTGTTCTTCGCTTTTGCATTTGAGCGCCGAAGATAACGAGCTTGAAGGTGTAATTCCGGCAACGATTGGTTCGCTTCCGAGGCTTCAGGTAGTTTCGCTTTCTCACAACCAACTTTCTGGTTCGGTCCCCACATCAATATTCTGTAATGTCTCTATCAATACTCCTCCGACTATAAGAATCGTTCAACTCTCCTTTAATTCGTTCACGGGCTTAGTCAAACCACCAAACCTCTTGTTCTTTTCTGTTTTGGAGGTTTTAGACCTTCACGAGAATCACATCAACGACGTGTTTCCATATTGGTTGACGAATGTATCTTCGCTCAAAGTTCTAGATGTTTCTGGAAATTCATTTTCTGGATTGTTGGGTAATGAAATCGGTAATCTTGCTACGTTGGAAGAGCTTAGAGTTGCCAATAATTCGCTATCCGGTGAAATACCTGGTGGAATTTTGAAATGTGGGTTGCTCAATGTGCTTGATGTTGAAGGAAATCGGTTTTCGGGTTCGATTCCGCCATTTTTGGGGGTTTTGAAGAGCTTGAAGACTCTATCTCTCGGTGGAAATCGGTTTTCGGGTTCGATTCCATCGAGTCTCGGGAGCCTTTACGAGCTTGAATCGTTGAATCTGAGTAATAATAATCTGACTGAAACTGTGCCACAAGAGCTCATGAAGCTGAGCAACTTGAGTAGTTTGAATTTGAGCAATAACAAGTTTTCTGGTGAATTTCCAAGCAATATTGGGGATTTGAAGGGATTGGTGATTCTGAATATGAGTGGATGTGGGTTTTCTGGGAAAATTCCTGCAAGTATTGGAAGTTTAATGAGGCTCACTACTCTTGATCTGAGCAAGCAAAATCTATCTGGGAAGTTGCCATTTGAGCTTTTTGGGTTGCCAAGTTTACAAGTTGTTGCTCTTGAAGAGAACAAGTTGTCTGGGGCTGTTCCTGAAGGATTCAGTAGCTTATCAAGCTTACAGTATCTAAATCTGTCATCCAATACTTTCTCTGGTGAGATTCCAGCAACATATGGTTTTCTTCAGTCATTGGTTGTTCTCTCCCTATCGGATAATCATGTTGATGGTTCTATTCCGGCACAGTTGGGCAATTGTTCTAGCCTTGAAGTAATAGAGCTCCGTGGTAATCGCTTAACGGGTCATATTGTGGATGATCTCTCACACCTTGCTCATTTGGAAAAGCTTGATTTGGGTCAGAATGTTTTAGCAGGCTCAATCCCCGAAGATATCTCCAAATGCTCTTCTCTGAATTCTCTGTTACTTGATGCAAACCAACTTTCAGGCCAAATACCAGACTCGCTGTCAAAGTTATCAAACCTAACAATATTGAATCTTGCTTCAAACAGATTGAGTGGGGCTATTCCCGCGAACCTTTCACTCATCTCTGGTTTGAAATACTTGAATTTGTCAAGTAACAACCTCGAGGGTGAGATTCCAGTGGCGTTGGGCTCTCAGTTCAATGATCCTTTTGTGTTTGCAATGAATGAAAATCTATGTGGGAAGCCATTGAAAAAAAATTGCAAGGATGTGATATGGCGAAAGAGGAAGAGGTTGATCTTCTTGCTAGCTGTGGCTATTGGAGGAAGTTTGCTTTTGATGTTGTGTTGTTGTGGATACATATTTGGCCTATTGCGTTGGCGAAAAAAGCTTGGACAAGGAAGAAATGGAGAGAAGAAACGAAGCCCAGCTCGAGCAAGCTCGGGAGGGGAAAGGGGTCGTGGAAGCGGAGAAAATGGAGGGCCAAAACTTGTTATGTTCAACAACAAGATAACATATGCAGAGACAGTGGAAGCAACGAGACAATTTGACGAAGAAAATGTATTGAGCAGGGGAAAATATGGGCTTGTGTTCAAAGCCACTTATCAAGATGGGATGGTGCTTGCAATTCGTCGCCTACCCGACACATCAATCGACATAGGCACCTTTCGCAAAGAAGCTGAATCTCTAGGCAAAGTCAAGCATCGAAATTTAACTGTCCTGCGCGGTTACTATGCAGGACCACCCGACATTCGCCTTTTGGTGTACGACTACATGCCCAATGGAAATCTCGCAACATTGCTCCAAGAGGCATCACATCAAGACGGGCATGTACTAAATTGGCCAATGCGACACCTAATCGCGCTTGGCATTGCTCGCGGGCTTGCATTCTTGCACTCAGTTTCCACAATTCATGGCGATGTCAAGCCACAAAACGTGCTTTTTGATGCAGATTTCGAAGCCCATCTTTCAGATTTTGGGTTAGATAAATTAACCATAGCAACCCCAGCAGAGGCTTCTTCATCTTCAACCCCAATTGGGACTCTCGGGTATATATCACCCGAGGCTTCATTAACGGGTCAAGCGACGAAAGAATCAGATGTTTACAGCTTCGGAATTGTATTGTTGGAGATACTAACTGGGAAAAAACCTGTGATGTTCACACAAGATGAAGATATTGTGAAGTGGGTGAAGAGGCAATTGCAAAGTGCTCAAATCACAGAATTGCTCGAGCCGGGTTTGCTTGAGCTTGACCCGGAATCATCGGAGTGGGAAGAGTTTTTGCTTGGAGTGAAAGTGGGTCTGCTTTGCACAATGCCTGACCCGCTCGAGCGGCCTTCAATGGCGGACGTAGTGTTCATGCTTGAAGGCTGCCGGGTCGGCCCGGAAATTCCCTCCTCAGCCGACCCGACAACCCTACCATCCCCAATTTGAAATTTTTTTTTTTAAACTCAATAAACGATTAATTTCTGTATTATTCATTTTTTTTGGGATGTCAATTATATTTTTGATCTCCCATGTTTATGTCATTTTAATTTCTAATGTTTAATTTGATTTTGAATTTAATTCAGTCATCATACGCCATTAAAATTAAATAATTATGAAATTTCATTTAAACACTAAACTTTTAGTCTACAAAGCATGTAATGTGTGTTTTTAAAGTGAAAATTCACTCAATAAATCACAATTTTAATTTTAAAATATGTGATATGCGTTATATAATCTATAAAATAGCACTCTTAAACCTTGAATTTAACAGGCACAACATCTATTGATGTAATTTGATTTAGGATTAAATTAAAATACTTTTTATATGTTAAGAATTTAATTAACATAATTTAAATATTAAAATAAAATAACAAAAATTACATATTTTGAGACAAAAAATACAATTATTAATACTATGGGAAATTATATTTAAAAAAATTCAGATTTTGACCATTATAATAAAATAAACCCTGAGATTTTAGTTTTGTTAATTAAGATTCTAGTCTTTTAATTTGTTTTTAATCTAAACAATCTATTTATTTTTGTTAAATAAAATTGACACAAAAAATGAAATTTTAGTTATGAAACTCAACGAAAAATGATATTTTAGATATTCATATACCTACATTAAGTTTAATAGTTATGAAACTCAACGAAAAATGATATTTTAGATATTCATATACCTACATTAAGTTTAATAGTTAAAATATTACTTTTTTGTGGGTCTTAGAGCATCTCTAACGATTCACCAAAATTTTCATCAAATTTGAGTAAAACAATGACTTTTTTCTCATTTTGATACGGAGGGCTCCAATGGTTCGTCAAATCAAATTTTCATCAAATCTGTGCCGAGACAATCGGTTGGTCAACCGGCTGGTCGACCGGTGAATGTAATTTTTTTTTTGAATTGTTTGAACCTTTTCAGTGAACTGTTTGAACCTTTTTCCGGGTCGACCGGTAAGCCAAAAAATAATTTTTTTTTAACTGTTTGAACTTTTTTTTGAACTTTTTGAACTCTTTAGTGGTCGACCGGTTGGTCAACCGGCCGGTCAACCAGCTGGTCGACCGGTTGGTCTCCCCCAACGGTCAGGAACAATGATTGGTGAAATGCTGCGCTTGTTCTCATTTTGGTGAAAGGTTTGGTGAATTCTCGATTTGATATCGATTTGATGAAATCGTTGGAGCTAAAAAAAGTGACTTTTTCACCAAATTTTAAATTTGATGTCAGGTTTGGTGAAGCGTTAGAGATGGTCTTACTTAACAAAAATAGATGAATAATTTAGATTGAAAACAAATTAAAATATTAAAAATCAAAATCAAAATCAAAATTTAGTTTATTATAAGGAAAAAATTTAATTTTTTAAATAATTTTTCTTATTATTATATCTGGTTTGATTTACACTGTTTTTTAAAAAATTGAGTTTTTTTTTATTTTTCACATTTTTTTTTATTTTAGTAACTTTTTTTTAATATTTTACGTAAATTTTTTATTTTTATTTTTAAATACACATAATCTAAATATACTTAAAAAGTATAATATTTGTGAGAAAAAAATTAAAAAATTCACTAAATATAAAAAATATGATTAAATATTTTAAAAAATTGTTAAAATAAAAAAACATTAATTAAAAACTCAAAAAAATTGTTTTTAAAAAATTTCAAATCAAACATACAATACTATTTTTGGGATTAAAAAAAAAAAAATTAAGGTTAGCAAGGTGGATGTGGTGATTTGAATGATTTCATGTCACGTTGATATTTATGATGCGACGGCGTCGTTGGGCAACCAACCAACAAAGAAAAGATTCCCGCCAAAAGAACAAAAGAAAAAAATGTTTAGTTAATTCCTTGAGGAAAGTAGCCGTTAGGTTTGTGTCCCAGCGAGCGAGCGAACATGAAAAAGTGGTATTTATCGGAAAAGGAGGTAATAGCGAAAGCGTTAAATAAATAACATCCGTGAATGTGTCAGACTGCGAATAATAATATCAATCCACAGACTCATCACTGACTGCCCGACTCTCTCCCTCTCTCTCTCTCATCTCTTTACAAACA
Source organism: Camellia sinensis (assembly GCF_004153795.1). Lineage (NCBI taxonomy): Eukaryota > Viridiplantae > Streptophyta > Magnoliopsida > Ericales > Theaceae > Camellia > Camellia sinensis. The sequence goes on along the minus strand of NW_021025200.1, from coordinate 1,326,552 downwards.
AAGTCCCACCATAACGTCCGATTTTCCGGACTCCACTGTTTGACCTGCAATGGAAATTTTTATTTTTATTTTATTTTTATTTAAAAAATATTTGGTGATCCGAATTTTTATACCTCGAATGATTTAAATGTGTTAAAACGATATCATTTTATATTAAAAATGACATCATTTTAAATGTTTTGAACCATTCAAATTATGATTTTTCGGGCCATCAATCATTGTTGTTTTTATTTTAAAACCCGTAATAAAATTAAACAAACAAAATTTCAATACGTATTTATATAATTTTAAATTCCACTTTATTCCTTTTATGTTTAATTATTATTTTTTTTTTGTTTTACTTTGATATTTTATGTTTTAATTTTTTTTTACTTTGCTCCGAAGATTCACTTATGTTCAAAATTAGACAGAAAATATCATAATAACTATCACATAATATAAAAAATGTATTATTATATTAGTGTTTAAATTTAGAGTTTAAATTATATATAGCCTTCGTTTGGGAAGTGGGTTGACTTTTTGACTTTTTTGGCTATTTTAACCTGGGCTAAAAAGCTTGGTTTGGGAAAGACTTTTTGACTTTTTGGCTTTTTTGACTTTTTTTGTGAGAGAAGAGTGTAATGATTATGGGTTGGATGTGATGTTTTATTTTTTGTGACTAAAATAGACTATTTTGTCTTTTGTAGCTAAAATAGCCAAAAAAACCCAGAAAAGCCCTTCCCAAACGGACCCATAATAAAATATTTTTGTGCTACATGACTGTTATGCTGTCATTTTTTTGTTCTAATTTTTAACAAAAATTAAGTTTAAAAATAAATTAAAAAAACTTGAAATATAAAGAGTCAAAATAAAAATAAAAATAAAAAACTTTAAAGGCCAAAAGTCACCAAAATAAAAAAATAAATTACACTTTACTTCTTCTTTTTTTATAAATATTTTAGCCATTAACATTTTTTTTAATTTAGTTTTTTTAACTTTACACTTTCATTTTTTAAGGTTTTTTGAATTTACTTTTGAATTTAACATTTGCCAAAATTAGACAAATTGTACATTAACAACTACCTGATAATATATCATTATATAACGTATGCCTCTAACCCAAAATTTAACCTAAATACAATAATATATATTTGATATCAAGTGGTTGCTAATGTAATATTTTCTGTCTAGTTTTTAGGGGTGTCCGCGGTTCGGTTTAGGACGGTTTGCGGTTCGGTTTGGACCCGCCCGCATCTATGCGGTTTGGAAAAAAATCAACCCGCAACCGCCCACAATGCGGTTTGCGGTTTGTGCGGATAGGGTTCGCGGGTGTGCGGACGGTTGCGAGCGGTTTGCGGATTGAATTTTTTTTCTCAAAAATTTATTTTTAAACCTTTTTTTTCTCCCATTTTGTCAATCTTTATTTTGGACATTTTTTCTCATATTTTCTAAAATGCTCCAACATTAATAATTAATGAACTAAAACTTATAAAAATTCAGAATTAAATAAACAGATTCAATTCAGAATTAAACAAACAGATTCTACCTATTTTTTCTGAATTCCACCTAGTTGGTCAATCTGAATTCCAAAATTAAATAACATCCAGATTCAGATTTCAGATTTAATACAGACACAATTAATAAAATAAACAGATTCAACTAAGACACAACTAAGATCAAAACAGATTCATATTTACATTCCAAATAGAGGCCAAAACAGAAATCTAATCGGTGAGACTGAAATTTATGGTCCACAACAAAAATCAGATCATAAATATTTCGAACTAAGATCATAAAAATCATATCACAACTACGATCATATTTCGAATCAGATCTATTGGTCCACAACAAAAATCAGATCTGTTGGTCCACAAAAAATCAGAGATGAGAGAGAGAGAGAGAAAGAGAGAAAGGCTTACCCGTGTGTGAGTCGATCGGTGCAGTGCAAAACCAGAGAGTGAGTGTGAGACTGATGAGATGAGAGAGTGAGGGAGACAGATCAGATCAGATCACAGACATATATATCTGATATATATATATATATATAAAACAAAAAAAATCAACGATCGGGAGAGAGAGAGAGAGAGAGAGAGATTAAGAGAGTTTACCTGTGAAGTAGATTGATCGGCTGTGCGATGATGATCGGTAGATGAGAAAGAGAGTGATCGGTGCAGAAAGTTTCTATGTTGAATGATCGGCTGCGAGAAACAAGAGAGTGAGAAAGAGAAACCATGATCGTGGTGAATGAGGGATGGTGAGACTGAGAGAGAGAGTGAGGGAGCCGATTAGATTTGATTAGGGTTTTTTTTTCTTTTGTTTTGTTTGTTATAGGTGAGTGAGATGGTGAGTGAGAGATGAACGGTTAGATTTGAAAGAGGGGGGAAAAAAATTAATTAATTTAATGCGGGCGGGTTGGGCGGGTGCGGGTCAAACCCGCAACCCGCCCGCAATCCGAAATTTATATAAAATCCAAACTGCACCCTACCCTAATGTGTTTGCGAAACCGCCCACATGCGTGCGGTTCGATTCGGGTAGGGCGGTTTGGGCGGGTCGAATGACCCTATGCTCAGCCCTACTAGTTTTAGAGATAAATTATCTTTAAGAATAAATTGAAAAAATTTTAAAATGTAAAGTGAAAAAGTGAGAAAAAAAATGGATAAATTACATATACACCTCCTGAGGTTTGTTTAAAATACGATTTGTCCCATAAAATTTTAAAAATTACATCCCACCCCTTGAAGTTTCTAATTTCATAACAAATTACTCATTTTATTAATAACTCATCAAATCAATTAAGAGTTTTTAATGACATCAGAAATTTATTTTCATTAATAATTTAGGTAATTTTATCATTGTATAAGAAAGTAGTTAATAATTTTATTTTTTCAGTTAATTCTGTTAAATAAGAAATTCTGACAATGGAGGCATTTGTAATTTTTCAAATCAGACAGGACAATTTATATTTTAAGTAAATCTCAATGGGTGTGTTTATAATTTACTCAAAAAATTTTAAGGTCCAAAGTGAAAAAAATAAAACATAAAGGTGACAAAGTGTAATTTACCCTGCACTTTAAACTAAGGCTTGGTTTGGGAAGTAGGTTGGCTTTTTGGCTTTTTGGCTTTTTTGGCTATTTTAGCCTGGGCTAAAAAGCTTGGTTTGGGAAGGACTTTTTGGCTTTTTGGCTTTTTTGACTTTTTTTGTGAGAGAAGAATGTAATGATTATAGGTTGGATGTGATGTTTTGTTTGTTGTGGCTAAAATAGCCTATTTTGTTTTTTGTGGCTAAAATAGCCAAAAAAGCCTGAAAACCATCTTGCCAAACAGAGGCTAAGAAAATTACACTCACCTCCCTTGAAATTTTTAAAAATATAATTAATTCCACACTTTTGATATAATTATATTGGTTTTCATTGATATTTTAATTCACATAATAATTAAGTTATTTTTTTATCAATAATTCATTAATTATATGAATAAAAAAATAATATGTAACGCCCTCAAAATAAACCCAAAAATCATACATTCGTGACATCCATAAACATAAGAGAAATAAACATATTTTCATTAATCAGAGTATTTAATCCAAAGGTATTACATGTTGATAACAAAAGTAAATGCTCTACGGGCTTACAACTTTCTCAGCCAACACTTGGTTACAAAAAAGGAGAGTACTAACTCAAAACACAAAATAAGCCATTGGCTTGAATTACATGTAATACACAAAATAATTACAAAAGTAAGCCTTCCGTTTCTAAAACCTCCCAAGCTAAGTCCTTGGAGGCGGCATATCACCTGCACCTGAAAATGATGTCCCATATAGGATGAGGCAACGCCCAGTAGAGATATGCTAAACATAATATGAACAATGACAAAATAATAGCATTTGATAAATGTTTAACTCATATAAATCAACTCATAACACATTTCGGTTCCATGACACACATGTCCATACTTCATTCCATTTTCCTTTACTTAACAATTTCGATTTATACACATGGCTCAGAACCTGGCCAAACAATTCCCAAGAGACTACGGCTCATGTTAAAAACCTTTCCAATATCAACAATTTAAATGAGATTATAACTCATAATAAACACTTCCATACTTCACAATAGATACACATATTTGCTATATTAATGTCATATTAAAACACTTTCATACTTCACAAATGATACACAGATTCACTGTATCAATGGAGTCCATCCCCTATCTCCTCCCAAATAATATCCGATTTAGGAGTCCATCCCCTATCTCCTCCTAAACCGTAGAGTACATCCCCTATCTCCTCCCACACAATACAATGTATATAAATAATTATCATATACACGATCAATCAATACACAAATTCGATGTATTATTCCAACCGTCATATTCAATGACATATTTAACCGATTAGTTTTAATTCACCTAATCATCATGCAGTGTCTACAACAATCAAGACTATCCTCCACCGATAGCCCAAAACAATTATTTCTAAACAGATAATAAATGCCTCAACAGATAAATTACCAATATTTTCAAAGGTGAGTGATTAATAAATCCAACTCCACCATTCAATCTCATGATAAGCCAATTTCATTATTTCTAACTCAAATTCATATTTCCATGACTTTCCAAATTAATTATGCAAATTAATTCATATCATAAAATTAGGGCTTTCCTCCATATTTTCCGAATAGTGACCCAAAGGCTCAAATATTAACAACAACATCAATAAGCTCATTTTAAGACCCAAGATATACATATATTGGTCAAAATAGCAAAACTCCTCATTATTCAAGTTGAAACCCTAACACCCAAAACCACCCAACTTCAACATTAAATCAAAATGACCAAAAGTTTATGTCAAAGATTATAAAAATGAGTAGTTATCCCTACCTCAAATTCGAAGCCCAAAGGAGAAGGTGAAGAAAATCGAAAGTGCTCCAAATCCCAAGATTTTTCGGATTGATAGGTAGCCCATGCCAAGCTCTACACTTTTTGCAAAGGAACTAAGGTAGAAGATCACTCAAACTAGATCAAACCTTAGAGAGAAGGTGAAATGTAGTGAGAGAAACTCTCAAAATAGATTTTGAAAAGTAAGAGAGAGAATGAGAGTTAAAAAGTGATCTAAAATGACCCAGCTGCCAACTGATATACGTATGACCCGCTCGAGCAGAGAATAGGACGCTCGAGCGTCAAACACAAAAACTTAACCCGCTCGAGTGCAAAAATACCGGCTCGAGCGCCAAGGCACAAAACAAGACACCACTCGCTCGAGCGCAAAAGGAACCCGCTCGAGCGTAGATTACACTCTTCCAAAACTTTTACATACATCAAACACCCGTTCGAGCGCAAGGATACTCGCTCAAGCGCGACCCGCTCGAGCGTAAGGAAATCCGCACGAGCGTAAAAAACACATCTGCAGTATTTTTGCAGATAGACAAACTACTGAAGGTATGCAAACTCCGCTCGAGCGCAAGAAGATCCGCTCGAGCGGATCACTAAAAATCTGGGCAACAAGAGTTGAGACAAAAGCTCAACCAACCTGTTCGAAACACGCCCAAGACAATTCTAAACTCAAATACAAAGAGTTAAAGGGCGGAAATGAAATACAGACAGCAACAACTATCAACGGAACCGAGTCCGAAATACAATAAACATTGGAAGAAAACCGGGATCGCTATATAATATTATCATTTTTTCTTAATAAAATAAATATTTATTTTAGTTTATTCAGTATTTACTCACCATTTGCATTAATTTCAATTTTTTTACCTTACTAAAAAAGAAGTAAGTATAATTATGTAAAAAATGTAATACTAACTACAATTTTTTTAAACCTCAATGGAGTTGAGTGTAATTTACATCTTTAAAATTTATTAAATTTTCAAGTTAAACTTGAATATTGGACATTTATATGCTTTCAAACACTTCGACACACATGAAACATATTACAAGTTCACATAAAATAACTTGAAATCAATGGTAAAATAAAAATTGTGTAAATTTACATATATTTCCTCTTTGAAATTTTTAAAATTATTATATTTGACTTAAATACTTATATATATATATATCATATATAATAATTATTTGTTCTAATATATAATATATAATAAATATATAAAATTATATATTTTGTACATATTTATCACACATCGTGTCTTATTTTTTTTTGAAAAATTTAATATTATTATATCAGTATCATATCTGTGTCGTATAACTTGTACCTGTCCACATTTCTTACATCTCATTTCAATCTTACGGTTTTGTGTAATTGTGTCTTATGGGGTAATTTTCAAATAAGTTCTGTGGGGATATATTTTCTGAGTAACAACACGTGGCAAGATGATGCCGATGTGTCAGCCGAGGTGCCACGTGTCCTGGTCGTGACGCCAAGGTGATCTCGGAAAGGCCGAGGTTATCTCGAAGATATCGGAATCCGAGATAAACGGATAAGGGACAAGAGTCATAAAATGAAGAGGAGACTTAGTCAAGATGAGGATAAATCTCTTAGGGAGTTTATCTTTATCTCTTAAGGAGTCCAAAGTAAGTACTGAATTGGAGTCCATAGAAGTCAGGCTTCCTGTGGGACTAGGATTAAGTAAACTATAAAAGAGAGGCACCCCCGTGGGTCTAAGGTACGCAATTTATATTCTAAGCAGTAAGTTTAGCACTTGATTATCTTTGAGAGATATACTGACTTGATCGTCGGAGTGCCCCCGGGTGGAATAGCCACCGTCGGAGCCTTTTCTTTCCGTTGCAGGATAACTGAAGCCATCTATTCTGCCAGTGCTCTCAAGCTGATTACTAAGCGGGCAGTGTGATCAGAAAGTCACTCACACAATTTGGCACCGTCTGTGGGAACTTAGAAGAATAGATGGCTAGTAACGGACAGAAAGAAAACATTGGGGGCGACACTCCTGCTGGGAGTGGTAGACCAATTGACCTTGACGTTGAAGGAGACAACCACAATGCAGAAACTCATGACTAGGGCCACGGAGAGAAAGACGTCGGCCAGGAGGGCGACACTTCGAAGATGACAGACCAAAGCAAGTACTATAACGAAGATAACCTTCAGGTATGGAGGGATAGGTGCCTACGAAGGGATGAGGAAGTAAAAGACTTGGCAAACAAGTTATCAGACCTACAGTCAGTCGTCAACTTCATGATGCAAAACAATGTCATGCAGCCACCATACCCACTGCAGGATACGCCGATGCCAGCACCTAATACCCAGAAGGGAGAAAGAAGAACAATCCCCGAAGTCCCTCAGCACACCAGGAGCGGAAGGCACTCTCACCGACCTTCCAGGGAAGGCGAACGAGAGGAGCCGAGACGAGAGGAGTCCCGAAGAACATATCACACGAAGGACCCAGAGCCCAAAGAACATCGGCATGTTCAAGGGCAGGCGCTTTGCTTTGACACAACACATGGAGAGAGATCAAAACGAGCCCACCACGAGGCCGAAAGTAGTGTGCCGAAAAGATTGAAGTCCAGAGATAGCCGAGCCCCAGGGAGGCGCAAAGAAGACTTGAGAGATTACCTCAAGAGGAAGCAACAGAATGCTGAAGCCGAGGTAACTTCCCCGGTTAAGCTGAAGACACCATTCTTGGTGGAACTGGACAAATTTGAAGCACCAAAGAGATTCAGTATAGGTCCTCTACTTTGACACAACCCATGGAGAAAGATCAAAACGGGCTCACCACGAGGCCGAAAGTAGTGTGCCGAAAAGATTGAAGTCCAAAGATAGCCGAGCTCCAGGGAGGAGTAAAGAAGACTTGAGAGATTACCTTAAGAGGAAGCAACAGAATGCTGAAGCCGAGGTAACTTCCCCGGTTAAGCCGAAGACACCATTCTTGGTGGAACTGGACAAATTTGAAGCACCAAAGAGATTCAGTATGCCGAGGTTCCAAATATATGATGGTAAGTCAGATCCCAACTTTCACGTTGGACTATACCTGAATTCAATGGCATTATATAGTGGGAACGAGCCGTTGCTCTGCAAAGTATTCCCCTCATCCTTCGGGGAAATTGCATTAGATTGGTTCCGTAAACTACCGAATGGAAGCGTAAAGACTTGGGAAGGCCTGGCCGAGATGTTTGTGGCCAGGTTTGTGACAAATAAACTACAGCCCTTGAGGGTCGACGCACTGATGGTTTTAAAAATCACCAAGGATAAAGGCCTTAGGGCCTACGCAAAAAGGTACTACGAGGTGTTCAATCGAATACCCGAATGTAACCAAGAGATGACAGTCATGTCTTTCAAGAACAGCCACAAAGATGACTGCCCACTACGGAAGTCCTTGGCAAAGACATTACCAAAAAGCATGGAAGAACTCATGGCGAGAATCGAGAAGTACGCCAGAGTCGAAGAGGATGCGTCAGGAAACAAAGAGACAAAGCAGGAGAAAGGAAACGGCTCGCCGAAGCGAAGCCGAGGTAACAATGGATTGACCAAACAAGAAACGAAATTGAGGGCTAAACAGGCAGTAACGACTATATTCCGAGTCCCGATCCACAAAGTCTTGGATCAAATACGAAACCAACCCTATTTTAGAGGACCGACAAGAACACCAGGGGAATTTATGGGAAGAAACGTCAGTAGGCGTTGTGCTTACCACAATGAAGAAGGGCACCCAACTCAGGGCTGCAGAGCCCTAAAAGCACACTTAGAAGACTTGGTAAGGCAAGGATATCTGAGGGACCTTGTTGATGAGGCCAAGACTAGAGAAGAACAGGCAAGATTGCCTCAAGCACCAGCAGCTCCGCCTCTCCCAGCTCAGCAACCACAGGTAGAAGGACCACGGGTGGTCAATGTAATTCACTCAAAGGTGAACGAAAACAACATACGAGGGGAGACTCAGAGGGTAAAACACCTACAGCACATAAACCAGGTCGGACATAAAAGACCTCAGCCTGAAGAATGCCAAGGATCGACGATAGATTTTACTGAAGCCGACCTAGAGATGGTCCAGCATCCACATAATGATGCCTTGGTAGTATCCCTCCAGGTTGGGGAGTGCCAAGTGAAACGCATCCTGATTGATCCAGGCAGCTCTTGTGACATCATGTATGTTAGATGTTACAAGGAGCTGGGCCTTCATCCTGATGACTTGGAGCAATCCAATGGCCCGATGGTCGGCTTTAATGGAACGCCGACGTGACCACTGGGCGCAACAAGCTTGGAAGTACAAGCTGGCACTAAAAAGATCAAGACAGAATTCATGGTGATTGACACGCCTTCGCCATACAACATCATCTTAGAAAGGCTATGGTTGCATGCAATAGGGACAGTTCCCTCAACATTGCATCAACTACTGCGATTCCCAATAGAGCATGGGATAGAGGAAGTTAGAGGCGATCAGCTACAGGCGAAGAGTTGCTCCATGGCAGCAATGAAATCTACCTACAGCGTGCGAGAGCCAGAGAAGGTGGAAATTGAAGATGAGGACTTGGAAGTCCTAGAAGACGTCGGCAAAGAACCAGCCGAAAAGAGCGAAGAGGCGCTAAAGAAAATCCTCATCCAGGAGGGGGATGAAGAACGCTTCTTTCTTCTTAGCTCCGGCTTAGCCGAAAAAGAGGAAAGAGAGTTTGAGACTTTTTTAAAAGCAAATATTGAGGTGTTCACTTGGACACCTTACGAAATGCCTGGCATTGACCCCGAGGTCACTTGCCACAAACTGAATGTTGACAAGTCGACCAAACCTGTAATTCAGCAAGCCAGAAGACCGACGTTGATACACGTTGAAGCAGTAGAAAAAAAAGTAGACAGACTTCTGGAGGCCAGGGCCATTAGAGAAGTACACTGCCCAACATGGCTATCCAATACAGTGGTGGTAAAAAAGAAGAACGGTAAATGGAGGGTTTGTGTAGACTTTACCAGCCCCAACAAAGCCTGTCCCAAAGACAGCTTTCCCCTTCCCAAAATTGATCAGCTAGTAGATGCCATTTTAGGGCATGGAAGAATGAGTTTTCTAGACGCCTACAGGGGGTACCACCAGATTGCCATGTACCCCCCAGACGAAGAAAAGACAGCGTTCATCACCCCAAAAGGCCTGTACTGTTACAGAGTAATGCCTTTCGGGTTGAAAAACGCAGGAGCAACTTACCAAAGGCTGGTAACCAAAATGTTCAAACACCTAATTGGCCGAACAGTAGAAGTCTACATCGATGATATGGTCGTGAAGACCAAGGAACCTAAGGGTCATCTTGTCGTCCTAAAAGAGGTCTTTGATATACTCAAAACATACCGGCTCTGACTCAACGCATCGAAGTGCGCATTTGGGGTTGGATCAGGTAAGTTTCTGGGGTACCTGGTAACAAGAAAGGGCATTGAGGCCAGCCCAGATCAAATCAAAGCCATCCTAGAGTTGAAGAACCCGACATCGGCAAAACAGGTACAGATGCTAACTGGAAGGCCGCAGCCCTAAACAGGTTCATCAGCAGAAGCTCAGACAAATGTAAACCCTTCTTTAACCTGGTGAAGAAGGCCACGGACTTTCTATGGACTGAGGAATGTGAGGCCGCTTTGGCCGACCTAAAAAAGTATCTGACCACGGCTCCAATCCTCTCAACACCTGAACCTAGAGAAGAACTGTTTCTGTATTTGGCAGTTTCAGAACACGCAGTAAGTGCAGTGCTAATCCGAGAGGAAAAGGGGGAGCAAAAGGCTGTTTACTATATATGCAAAACCCTAGCCGATGCAGAAACAAGGTACCCACCACTAGAGAAATTAATGCTGGCCTTAATAATGGCTTCAAAGAAGCTGAACCATTACTTTCAAGCGCACAAGATTATAGTGCTAACAGAGCACCCACTGAAGTCCTTGTTACAACAAGGAGACTTAACTGGAAGAATAGTAAGATGGACAGTGGCCTTGGGCCAGTATGACTTGGAGTTCAGACCGAGAACAACAATTAAGGGCCAAGTTTTGGCTGACTTCGTGGCGGAATTCACGCCAGAATCCATCAAACATCGGGCTCCGTTGAGCCAAGATGAATGATGTCCAAGAAAACAAGGAGAAGCCCAGTCAGAGGCAAAAGAACAAGGAAAGGAAAAACTCAGACCCTGCAGCATTTACATCAACGACTCCTTTCGCCTGTTTGTCGATGGGAGCTCAAACTGGCAAGGAGCGGGGGCAAGAGTAGTGTTGATATCCCCTGATGGGGAGATATTGGAACAGTCTATTTGATTAAGGTTCAAGGCCTCAAACAATGAGGTAGAATACGAAGCATTGATTGCAGGACTAAAGCTGGCAGTGGCAGCAGAAGCAGATGAGGTAATAATTTTTTTGTGATTCTCAACTTATAGTAAATCAGACAACAGGAGAGTTTGCAGCCCGAGATAAAAGAATGTCGGCATACGCAAAAGAAGTCATCAGGCTGGCAGCCTTGTTTCGCAACTGCCGACTTCTGCAAGTTAGCCGAGATGATAACAACCACGCCGACGCATTGGCTAATTTGGCAAGTTCAATACAAACTGGAAAAACAAGGACAATCATGATTGATTATTTGTCAAGCCCAAGCATAGAACCACCGATTGCAGAACAAGAAGCAATATGTGTGGACTTAGGACCAAGCTGGATGGATGCAATTGTTGTATTCCTGAAAGAGAGAAAGCTGCCAGAAGACCATAAGGAAGCACACAAGGTCAGATTGAAGTCGGCAAGATTCAATTTGACAGCGGACAGACATCTCTACAGAAGGTCCTTCACTGGACCCCTTTTAAGGTGCGTACACCCTTTGTAGGTTGAAGATTTTTTATATGAAATTCATGAAGGGATTTGTGGAAGCCACACTGGGGAGCAGATCACTAGCTCACAGGGCCATTACCCAGGAGTATTGATGGCCCTACATGCAAAAAGATGCAGAAGCCTACGTAAAAAAGTGTGAACAATGCCAGAGGTTCGCACCTTTGATACACCAGCCAGCTGCTGATCTGAACCCTGTATCCAGTTCATAGCCATTTGCCCAATGGGGCATGAATCTCATTGGACAGTTGCCCCAAGCAACTGGGCAAAGGAAGTACTTGCTGGTAGCAACAGATTACTTCACGAAGTGGATAGAAGCAGAACCTCTTGCCAAAATCTGAGATGTGGATGTCAAGAACTTCATATGGAGAAGCATCATCACTAGATTTGGCATTCCAAGAGCAATAGTTTCCGACAACGGAACGTAGTTTGACGACAAACTCATCAAGAACTTCTGTGCGAAATTCAAGATAAATAATTACTTTTCAACACCAAGTTTTCCCCAAAGCAACGGGCAAGTAGAAGCATCGAACAAAGTAATCTTGGATGGGATAAAGAAGAGACTGCAGACAGCAAAAGAAAAGTGGATAGACGAGTTGCCCAATGTACTCTAGGCATATCGGACTATGCCAAGAAGATCAATAGGGGAAACCCCCTTTGCCATGGCCTACGGCACAGAAGCCGTCATCCCACTGGAGATCGGCATCCCAGGGATCAGAACCCAGGGAGTAGAGAATGGGACTAATGACATACTTCTAGCCTGAGATCTGGATCTCTTAGAAGAAAGAAGGGAGAAAGCTGCAAATTAGCTCGCAGCATACCAGCAGCAGCTTGCTACAACTTACAATAAAAAGGTCAATCCAAGGGAATTTCAGGTCGGCGACCTAGTCCTGAGAAAAGTTGTTGGCAACAAGAAGGACCCCAGAGAAGGCAAGCTTGGACCAAACTGGGAAGGACCCTGCAGAATCACTTCGGTATTAGGCAATGGAGCATACCGGCTTGAAGATAATGAGGGCAAAGCATTGCCAAGACCCTGGAACACTTGTAATTTGAAATTTTCCAATCATTAGATGTTCCTTGTTATTTTTTACCGACGTCATCAATAAAATTTTAGCAAGATTCTCCAAAGACTTGTGAATTGATAAAAGATGCATAATGTTGTTTCTGAATAATGAGAACCCAAGTGGAACTCAGGTTCACATTAGAGGCAGAGAGAAGACAAAAATGCTTAACGCTTGTTGAAATTTGTAACAATTTACAAGCTAAAGTTAAGCCGAGATAATTGTTTATCTTCACTTGTTGAAATTTGTAGCAATTTACAAGTTGAAGTTAAACTGAAGTAATGCTTAACGCTTGTTGAAATTTGTAGCAATTTACAAGTTGAAGTTAAGCTGAGATAATTGTTTGTCTTCACTTGTTGAAATTTGTAGCAATTTACAAGTTGAAATTAAACTGAAGTAATACTTAACGCTTGTTGAAATTTGTAGCAATTTACAAGTTGAAGTTAAGCCGAGATAATTGTTTATCTTCACTTGTTGAAATTTGTAGCAATTTACAAATTGAAGTTAAGCCGAAATAATTGTTTATCTTCACCTGTTGAAATTTGTAGCAATTTACAAGTTGAAGTTAAGCCGAGATAATCGTTTATCTTCACTTGTTGAAATTTGTAGCAATTTACAAGTTGAAGTTAAAACCAGAGACAAGAACTTGCCGAGGTATATCATCGGTTGGCATAACCGAGGTGTGTCACCCCGAGAAGGTTACACAAAGGAGGAAGAGTATACATATACAAGATATTCTAAGTATAGAATCATGCAAAGACAAAAAAGAAAAGACAGGAGTGCAAGCACTTAGAAAAGAAAAGTTATATTCATTCACCAAGAAAAGGGCACATCGGCCATACAAAAAGCATACATTGTTCTAAAAGAAAAAGAAGCAACAAAATACAAATAAGCAAAAGAAAAAAATGAAGCTAAGACTCCTCTCCCTCAGTTGGTTGAATTTGAAGATCAGATGCTGATTGAGAAGACATCCCAGCAGCCTTATCCGCCACTATCTCAGCATCAATTTCTTGCAGAGTTTCTTCAACACTCTTTTCCGCAGATGAGATGTCGGCTAGTACATTCTCGAGAACAGCTTCTATGGGAACCTCATCGCCTTCCTCATCCTGAGTCAAGTCTAGGACTTGCTCATTCTGAGGAGGGGACTTGGCCCCATCAGCATCCTTGGATTTTCTCACCAAGGCCTGATCCTCATCCTCATCATTTTCCTCGGATTCGGATTTGCCGACGTCTTGATTTGAAGGTTGAATTGGAGGAAATGGCAGAGGAATGGCATAAGCTTTTCTTAATGGCGAGTCTTCTGGGACGTTAAGTCTCTTCAGAAAGGACATCCAACCAAGGGGAAAACCCTTGTTGCATGCCTTCTTCACTTGCTGTTCGTAAGCATCAGTGACGTCGACCATGCCTTGGGCATATGCCTTTTCATCAGCTTCTTTTATTTCGACGTCCTTGGTGGCCAGAGCCTCCTGAAGCTCATTTTCAGCCTGGGCCATTTTTTCTTCTGCTTCTCTCTTTTGAGACTCAGCCACTTTTCTGATGGCTTCAGCGGCCTCAGCCTTCTCTTCGGCATTGGTCTGGCTTTTATTACAGCCTCGGCTTGGTCCTCCAATTTTTTCATCTTTGATTGAAGACCTTTGTTGGTCTTTTGGAGGGAAGAGAACTCCCTCTTCATCTCAACAAGCCTTTCCCGATTCTCAAAAGATTGCATTGAAAATGAGTGGGCATGTTGGATGGCCTGAAAGAAAACAGAGGTGTTAGAGAATACTCAAAGTATAAAATAAATGGAAGGAAAGAGAAAAAATACCAAATAGAAAATATTTACCTGAACGGAGTGCTGAAGCATTAGAGCGTAGTTCTCATACTCACTATACTGGGCGTTTCGCTCCAGGTCGCCTGGAAGAAGCAGGACGGTACTGAGTGCGACACCGACGTTTATATCATCGGCACTATCACTTGCCATGATAGGCTTGTCTTCCAAAGTAATTGTGGGGGCCCAAGGGGCATCGGGCTTTTTTGATCCCAAAGTTGTTGCGGAAGAAGACCTCGGCTTTTGGTTGTTAGGATTTTGGTGGTTGAGACTCAGAGCGCCTTTTCCCAGTAGAAGGTTGAGATTTATCACTCTCAGCCAACTTTGAGATAGGCAGGGTATCTTCAGACTCTATCTGAGCTACCTTAGGCTTTGGTTGAGCCTTTTTTATTCTTTTTGGCTTCGATGGAGGAAGGGTTTGGGTTGGCTTCTCATCAACAGATGATGGAATGCTGGCCAGAAGATCTTTGACAGCAGGCTTAGGGCGACCCATCTTGGCAGTAAGGACAAGTCGTCGCCGACGTTTTCGTTCAGAAATTGGAACCAAGTATGGAGCTGAAGAAGATAGTTGATCTGCTGGATCAGATGTTGATCCTTGATCTGTTCGTGATGTGGATACAGTCAATGGAGTTGTAGCAGAAGGAGGAGAGAGGCTTTTCTTCTTCCTCTTAGGGACGTCGGGCAAGGTTGACTTATAAGTTGGGATAAAATTGAGGAGCAGAGGCGCCTTTCTTTTATGGATTGACAAGTCCAGAAGTTTCTTCAAATCCTTGCTGGGAACAAAGGATTGACGAAAATTTTTTGGTGGCTGACGAACAGCTGCAAGGAGAACAGACGTCAAAAATAGACAAAGTATTTAAGACTTCAAAAGAAAACAGGCAAAGCTGAATATTGGGCTCTTACCCTTGCCTTCTAAAACTGAACGAGGAAGAGGGTAGAGATGAACGTCCTCATCTGGAGCAAACTCTCAATTTCCCGAGGTAATGAAATAGTCATCTCCAACCCCCTTGTTGGAGTCTGGAAGGTCGACTACAATTTTGAATTCTGTAGACCTTGGCTTAAGGTAATAAATGTAGCCTTTTTCTTTCAAATTAAGGGCACACATGGTATAGCAGTACTGGATATCGGCTAGGGTGATCCTAACATTTTCTTGTTTAGCTAAGGCAATAATGCCGTAAATCACTCGATAAGAGTTAATGGCCAGTTGCATGGGATTCAACTTGTAGTAATGAAGAATCTCGCGAAAAAAGGATGTTAAATGGAAATCAGAGTCCACACTCGATAAAGGCAACCACAGGGAAGGGCATGGAGTTTTTGGTAGGCATGATGGAGACATCATCCCCAGCCAACCTCAGATTGACATCGGCTGGGATTTCAAACTCTTGCCTAAAAAATTCCAGCTTAGAGGGGTTGTTTACCTGATGTTCCCACATACCCATGATGTCGGGATAACTAAAGATATTGGGTTTCAATAAGAAGATGGTTCAAATAGGGTTATTAGGACCTCGGCAAAAAAAAACCTAGGTTTTAGTTGATGAAGAAATTTGAAAGGGATGTTTCAGTTTTGCCCTAAAAATGTGGGTTCTACATACAAATCCCAAACCTAAAGCTATGAAGATGAAGATCAAAGACACAGATTTGGAAAAGATACAAAAAACAGAAAACAAATACGAAGTTTTAGAATCAAGAACAGAGATGGACTATCAAGAACATGAAGAATACAAAGGGTTGAAGGCCAAAAACAGTGGCAAGGCATGCAAAAAGAACTATGAACAGTACATGTATTTAAGGCATAAGCAAAAAGCAAAATCAACACATTCAGGTATGTGAATCGCAAATTAAAAGTTTCAACAGATGTAGTAAAGACAACAAGTAATGAAGAATATTTAACAGAATTGAAAACAAAAGGAACAGTAGCTTACCAGAAAAGAGTGAAGCCGGTATAAATATTGCCGAAGTCAGACGATGGTTGCAGGAGTAACAGAGTAGCGAAAGCTTCACAGAAAGGAAGGACGGAAGACAATTGCAGAGCTCGGAGCTTGAGCAATAGCGGATTCGAAAGAAAGAGTTTAGAGAGAGAAAAAGCAATCAGATGCAAAAGTGGAAAAATAAAGAAAGGGGGAAAGTTTTTGTCAAAAATGAAAACGGCGGCAAAAAAATAATCAATACGCCTAGAAGAACGCATACGTCAGACAGCGCACGTGAGAAAGAGACGACTTACGGGCGCGTCACAGGTACGAACCAGTGAGAAAGAAACGCATGGTTAAAAACGGTTGAATTATGGTATATGACAGCTCATACGCGTGGAAGGGTTCTTGAAGTTCTTATTCTTCAATAAAAGGATATCGGGAAAACTAGTGATATCGGCTGAGATACAGAAAATCGACGTACTGAAAAAACGGAATGATATAGGTTCCATCACCTCAGAATTCAGGATGCCGAGGTAATAGAACCTAGGGGGCAGTTGTGGGGATATATTTTCTGAGTACCAACACGTGGCAAGGTGATGCCGACGTATCAGCCGAGGTGCCACGTGTCCTGGTCGTGACGTCGAGGTGATCTCGGAAAGGCCGAGGTTATCTCGAAGATATCGCAATCCGAGATAAACGGATAAGGGACAAAAGTCATAGAATGAAGATGAGACTTAGTCAATTTGAGGATAAATCTCTTAGGGAGTTTATCTTTATCTCTTAAGGAGTCCAAAGTAAGTATTGAATTGGAGTCCATAGAAGTCAGGCTTCCTGTGAGACTAGGATTAAGTAAACTATAAAAGAGAGGCACCCCCGTGGGTCTAAGATACGCAATTTATATTCTAAGCAGTAAGTTTAGCACTTGATTATCTTTGAGATATATACTGACTTGATCGTCGGAGTGCCCCCGGGTGGAAGAGCCACCGCCGGAGCCTTTTCTTTCTGTTGCAGGATAACTGAAGCCATCTATTCTGCCAGTGCTCTCAAGCTAATTACTAAGCGGGTAGTGTGATCAGAAAATCACTCACACAAGTTCCAAGGGGGCATGCTAGGAGAGGTTGATTAGGGTAGAAGAGGTTGGTCATTTGATGGTGGTTGATCTAAGGGTTTGTTTGGGATGCGGGTTGATTTTTTAATTTTTTGTCTTTTTTGTTATTTTAGCCTGAAATTAAACAGCCTCGTTTGTGATAGGTTTTTTTTGATTTTTTTGACTTTTGTGAGAAAAAAAAATAAAATAATTATGAGTTGGATGTGATATTTTGCCTTATTGGGTTAAAAAACTTATTTTGTTTTTTATGACTAAAATAATAAAAAAGTCAAAAAGTTTAACATGCCAAACGAAGGCTTAGGGATGGAATTTGGGAAACTGGGATGCTGCACAACAGTAATTGTTGTAAGTTTATGGGGGCTTATTCCAAATATATTTTGGTAATTTAAATTATTTATATTGTAAAATTTGTTAAGTAGATCATTTGTATAAAATAAACAAAAAAATCAAACTAATTGAATATTTATAATTCTATAACAAAATCATACCTTTTTTTTTTTGTAAAAAAATAAACTGCTATCATAATTTTGATAATATTTTTAAAAACAAATAGAACCTGATCATAATGCTACAAATATCCGATTAACTTATTTTTTGCATTTATGATAGGGTAAATTACACTCATAGTCTATACATTTTGTCTCTTACATCATTTTAGTCCATGCACTCTCTATTGACTCAATTTTTACTCTTAATTTTAGATTTTGTGCCAATTTGGTATAAATGATTTTGCCTTTAAAATATGATACGTGTCATTTATGTGCATACTTTTCATTAAAAAATACTAACAATTGTAAGCAATTTGACTAAATTGTGACAATTATAAATTTTTAATCAAAATCAAGCCAATTAAAATTATAGAAACTAAAATGATACAAAGACTAAAATGTAAGAATTATCAGCATAGTTTGCTCATAATGATATGTTTAACAAACTTTATAATATGAATAATTTAAATTATCAGAATAGGTTCAAAACAAGCTGTCTTATACCTCACAACTGTTGCTGCTGTAAGCGCATCTCCAACCCATTCTCCATATCTTCAAATATGGAGGATCCTCTCCCAAAAACAACTCCAACCCATCCTCTATATCCTCTTCCATTTGGGAGGAGGATGAATTGGTCCTCCAAATATAAAGGGAGGATGAAAAAATAGAGGAGACTCTAAAACACTATTCACTCTATATTTCTTAATTATATTCGAAATAACTTTTAATGTGTAAATTTAATTTTTATAAAAATGACATCAATAAAAAGTATAAAATCATACCTTTAAAATGAGTATAATATTAAATATGTTTTACAAAAATTTTAAAATTAAATATTTATTAATGAACAAAAATTACTTTTTGATTGGAGTTTGAATGAAGGAAATGAAGGTTTGTGATTGGAGTTTGAATGAATAGTGACCTCCTCTATATTTACTTTTTGAATAAAAAATATTATTTTCATCCTCTTGAGAAGAGGATGTGATTGGAGATGCTCTAACAGCACTCCGGATCCCGAGTTTGGTGGTAGCCAAAGTGGCTCATTCTTATTTTTGAAATAATTGGGCCTTCTATAAATTTTTATACTGTAATTTTTAATTTTTTTGTACTATTGTTTTATTTATTCTAATTTTTATTTATTTGCTTGACCCAAATTTTCATCCTCTTGAGAAGAGGATGTGGTTGGAGATGCTCTAACAGCACTCCGGATCCAGAGTTTGGTGGTAGCCAAAGTGGCTCATTCTTATTTTTGAAATAATTGGGCCTTCTATAAATTTTTATACTGTAATTTTTAATTTTTTTGTACTATTGTTTTATTTATTCTAATTTTTATTTATTTGCTTGACCCAAATCAACTAGTATTCCTAACCTTCACAATAAAACAACTTTGATAATTAATAGGGAAAATTACTAGAAATATCACAAAATTATTACAAAATCATGAAAATATTTGTAATGTTAATTATTAATGTGTATAAAGTTTATCATTTATTTATAATTTTTGTAAAATATTTACACTGACTTAATTTTTTTCCTAATTAATGAAATCAGATAAGATAAGACAGCTTTGATAATTACTAAAATCATATAAGATTTCAAACTCCTGTGGAAAATAAGAAATAAAATATACTACAAAAATAAAATAAGCGTTCATATTATGATTTTGATAATTATGTGAATAAAAATGACTACTTTTTATAATTAAGATAAAAATTTCATTGCAATGAAGATGGGAAGAAATATACAGTACAACTAGTTATTTTATTTTAAATAAATTAGAGCATCTCCAAGATTATTAGGCAACAGAGTAACGTGAGCAATATCAAAAAATTTATCAACATTTCTATCAAATATTTTACGTGAATGTGGGTCTCTAGTCATATGAGACATTTGGTAGATCTCTGTGTGTCCCTTTGTAAAAATATACAGAAAAGTATTCTTTTTATTTTGCCTAACTAATATAGTTAGCCTGTGTTTCAATCATGCTCTTTATTTTAACTAACCAATCAAACTAACTTAAGTAATTTTTTTTAGAAAAATACTATAAACATAAATAAAAATATACAATTTGTTTTTATTACATATGACATTTACAAGTATTTATTTTTTAAAATATATTATTTAGTTATTTTTTAAAATAACATTTTTACATGGTGGATAAATCACAATTTATCCCTTTTATGGTTGGTCACTTTCCTACTTTCACCTTTAAAGTTTTTTTTTATTTTTTAATTTTTTGAATTTGACCCTTTATGTTCTAAGTTTTTCCAATTTACTCCTAAAACTAACTTTTATTCAAAATTTGACAAGAAATGTCTATCATATAAAATATATATATATATATATATGATTATATTGGCGTTTGGGTTTAAGTTTGTACCGAGAAATGAGTTATATATAATAAATTATTTTTATGCAATGTGACTGTTAATGTGTCATTTTCTTTCTAATTTTGAACAAAAATTATTTTAAGAGTAAATTGAGAAAAACTTAAAACATGAAAGACCAATGTGAAAAACTTGAAGGATCAAAGTGATAAAGTGACCAAATATAAAGAAAAAGTGTAATTTACTCTTTAAACAATCATATTCTTTCAACAGTAATAGTTTTAAACGATCAAATAATTTAGAGCGAAGAAAAAATGTAACGCTCTCAAAATAATACTTAGAAATCCACATTATAGACATGCTGTGACCACCCTCACTACTGTTTACTGATAACACCACTGATTACTACTAAACTGAGACTGATCATGATAAGTAATTGAATTGATTGAAATTCTGAACTGATTAATTGAGTGTATTAGTTTAAATGCATGTCTATCTGTTGATTGCTAAATTATCTGTTCGTGTATTATGTTTAAACTGCAGATTGAAGGCCTTATCGGCGGCCGAATCTGAAATTGACTAGTGTTTTGTGCTAGTTAGAATTTATGTGATTTTATGGTATATTTAATTGAAGTGTGATTTGGTATGAGTAAATTAGATTAATTATTGATAAATTACATTAGTTGGCGTATTTATCCTTTTGCCATTAAGTGGCCATTTCCTACAACTTTGACTTGGACTCAATTGTTGCATTACAAACACCATCTCACCCTTTTCCATCTAGAGCTAGCCGACTAGAGAGAGAGAGAGAGATAGGAGATAGAGTGATTTCATTTTGTTTTGGCTTGAAAATTAAGAGATTTGAAGGCATATTGCATTGTTGAGCTTCTACACTTGAAATACAAGGTTTAAGGTAGAGAATTGTGACAACCCTCGCCACTGTTTACTAATAAGACCACTGATTAGTGCTAATCTATGATTAAGCATGTTAACTGACTGATTGACTGAAATCCTGAACTGATTGATTGAATGTATTAGTTTGAATGCATTTCTATCTGTTTGTCAGTGAACTATCTGTTCGTGTTTTATGTTTAAACTGCTAATTGAAGGCCTTATTGGCGGCCGAATCCGAAATTGCTTGATATTTTATGCTCGTTAGAATTTATGTAATTTTATAGTATATTTAATTGAAATGTGATTGGGTATGATTAAATTAGATTTAATAATGGTAAATTACAAGAGTTGGCCTTAATTACCAAATTGCCATCTAGTGGAATTATCTAGGCAACCCCTCTCCACTTCATACATGTTGATACAACATTTCTTCAGCTCATTTCCTAGAGCAAAACCGGCTAGAGAGAGAGGGAATTGGGAGAAAATAGAATTCATCAAAGATTGCTTGGAGAATTTCAAGGAGAATTGCATATTGAGCTTCTACATCTTGAACTTAAGACATAAGGTAGAGAATTTCCCTTCTTGATCATGAAATTTAGTAGATTCTTGCATGGTACATGGTAATTGAGTGAGTTGAGTCAAGAATTGGATTAAATTGTTGAATTGGAGATTGATTCATGCATGTATGTGCATATCTTGAAGTTTTGAGGTTGTTTTCATGGGAATTGCTTCATGCATGTCCATCTTTTGACCATAGCCCATGATTTCATCTTGTTTTTGAAAGAATTGGCTCTTAGGAGCATTAATTGGAAGCTTTGAAGTTGGTTAAATTCATGCATGTTGCATGTTCATCATGTACTTGAATTATTGTTAAATTTGTATTTAATTGAACTACCTTTGGGATTTGATTTCTCAAATTGACCTTTGAAACATGTAATATTATGGGTTTTAAAGTGTTTTCCAGAAAATTAGCCCAAGAGGATTGATTTTGGTGCATTAAAATTGAGTTTTGAGCTTGAGGTTCAAATTTGGAATTTCCAGATTTTAGACTCATGCTCGAGCGGGGGATTCCACACTCGAGCGTACTTACTGAATTCATGAAGTCCGCTCGAGCGGGGAAAGTGATGCTCAAGCGTGAAATGCGCGTATCCAGGACTTTGCATGTTTTTACAGTCCGCTCGAGCGGGGGAATGCACGCTCGAGCGAGGACTTGTGTCTCACGCTCGAGCGGGGGTCGAGCGCCTATCGAGCGTGAATTTCGTGCATCCAGTACTTTTGCCATGTTTTACAGTCCGCTCGAGGCGGAAAAGTGACGCTCGAGTGGGGAACCTTTGTCTGCATGTCCACTCGAGCAGGGAAAGCCACGCTCAAGCATGGACCCTGTTTTCTGAAAATTCTGGAAAGTGTTTTAAAGTGCATCTTTGCATCCTCATTCCATCCTAGGCATTCCTAGGCCTAGTTTAAGGCATCTTAATGAGGATATTGATGTAGAACCACACCGAGTCAAGATAGGGATTAAGTTATTATTTCCCAACTGTGTAGCTTAGTATGTGTTCACTCTGTAACTGTGTAGGTTTGGCATCCGAGGACGCGTACTAGCTTATCTGTAGCCCAGAACTCTGTGAGTAACAATGTTGTAAAGATATGTTCAATTGAGACTATTTTCTGAACAAATGACTGTACTGCTTTATGAAATGACATTGTTTACTGAATGAATGTTTGTCCTATTTGTGAACTGTATTTGTGGCATCCATAGCAATTTACTGTTACCGAACTATTACTGCTACTGTTATAGAGATCTCTGTCGGTTCCCATGTATGGAACCACTACTGTTTACTGATATGATGGCCATCATTGACTGCTCGGTCTGTTATGACCTACTGTACTGTTTTGCTATCAGATGTACCACATATGACTATTATATTTTCTGAATGACTGTTATGGCATGAATTATGAGCCACAAACTGAACGACTGATATACTAATAAATGACTGTTTTTCAATACTGAAGGGACATTCATTCTTAACCTCTTTACGCATATGTTATTCACTGGGCTTTAGCTCACTGCTTATATATATATATATATATATATATGTAGGTGTATAGGCACCAGACCGTTGCTAGGAGCGTCGGGCTAAGCTCCTGTTTTGTCAAAGCCAACCACCGTGCCTCACTGCGAGATTCCAAGTCCTTCAAGCTAGGGCTTTTTGGGGTGTTTTAGTTTTCCCCCTTTTTGTATCTGGTTTTGTAACACTGTATAGAATGACATGTATACCCGTACTGTACTATTATGGTAGGGATTTGGTCCCTAACCTGAACGTCTGTAAATGATGTGTGTATGTATGTATATACTGTTTTGTTTCTGAATGTGAATATATATGAAAAGTCTTTTTGCATACAGACTATCACAGCTCATTGGACATCTTTTAATTACTTTTTTGGCTTCCGCTAGCCCCTGTACTCTGTATTACTGTTATTACTGTTAAGCAAGCCTTCGGTAATCTCGGATTACTAGCCAGTTACGGTGCTAAACCCATAGGGGCGGGTTTGGGTCGTGACAAGAATTCAACCTCTCATTGATGTATTTATATTTTGTCTTGCATGGTTCATGGGAGTTTAGTGATCTAAGTCAAGTTTTGGTCTAAAAATGTTGAATTGAAGCTTAATCATGTACATGCTCTAAAAATGCATGCATGTACATGCTCTAACATTTTGAGGTTGTTTTCAAGAGAGATTGTTGCATGCATGTTCATATCTTGAGTAAAGTTCATGAATTCATCATGTTCTTGAGGAAATTGACTCTTTTGAACACATATTTAAAGCTTTAAAGTTGTTTAAATTCTTGCATGTTGCATACACTTCATGTTCTTGAAGTTTTGTTTGAAAATGGGTTTAATTGACTCACCTTTGGGCCTTGATTTTACAAATTGAGCTTTGAATCATGGTATACTATGAATTTACAAGTGTTTTCCAGAAAATTGGCCCAAAAGGATCGAATTTGATGCATTAAAAGTTGGTTTTGAGCTTGAGGTTCAAATCTAAAAATTTCAGATTTTGGACTCACGCTCAAGCGAGGAACTTTACGCTCGAGCGTACACCATGAATACATGAAGTCCGCTCGAGCGTAGAAAGTGACGCTCAAGCGTGAAATGCGTGTATCCAATACTTTGCATGTGTTTACAGTCCGCTTGAGCGAGAGAGTTCACACTCGAACGTGGATCGAGCGCCCGTCGAGCGTGATTTTTGTGCACCTAGTATTTTTACTGTAGCTTACAGTCCGCTCGAGTGATGGAAGTCACACTCGAGCGGAGCTCCTTTGTCTGCATGTCTGCTCGAGTGTAGAAAACCACGCTCGAGCGAGACCCCTGTTTTCTGAAAATTTTGAAAAGTGTTTAAAAGTGCATCTTTGCATCCTCATTCCCTCCTAGGCATTCTTAGGCCTAATTTAAGACATCTTAATGAAGATATTGATGTAGAACCACACCGAGGCAAATTAGGGATTGAGTTATTATTTTTCCAACTGTGTAGCTTAGTGTGTGTTCATTCTGTAACTGTAGGGTTGGCATCCGAGGACGCTCTAGCTGCTTATAGCCCAGTGCTCTGTGAGTAACAATGTTGTAAAGATATATTCAACCATGAATATTTTCTGAATGATCAACTGTACTATTTTCTGAAATGATATTTCTTACTGAATGAATGTCATATTTGCGAACTGTATTCGTGGCATCCATAGCAATTTACTATTACTATACTGTACTGCTACTGTCACAGAGATCTCTGTTGGTTCCTATGCTTGGAACCACTACTGTTTACTGATATGATGGCCATCAATTGACTGTTCGGTCTGATAAGACCTACTGTACTGTTTGCTATTAGATGTACCACATATGACTATTATAGTTTCTAAATGACTGTTATGGCATGAATTATGAGCCACAAACTGAATGACTGATATACTGATAAATGACTGTTTTCAATACTGAAAGGGCATTCATTTTTAACCTCTTTACACAACTGTTATTCACTGGGCTTCAGCTTACTATTCATATATATATGTAGGTGTTCAGGCACCGGACCGGAGTTAGGAGCCTTGGGTTTAAACTCCCTTTTTGTCAAGCCAACCAACATGCCTCACTGCGAGGTTCCAAGTGCTGCCAAGCTAAGGCTGCTTCGGGGTGTTTTAGATTCCCTCTTTTTGTCTTTGTTTTGTATAGACTGTATAGACTGTTATTGTACTGTTATGGTAGGGATTTGGTCCCTAACTGAATACCTGTATATGATGTATGTACATACTGTTATGGTTTGAATGTATTTATGTTTAAAAAAGTTTTTTTGCATACAGACTGTCACAGCTCATTGGACGTCTTTTCTTACTGTTTTAGCTTCCGCCAGCCCCTGTACTCTGTATTATTGTTATTACTATTAAGCAGGCCTTTGGTAATCACGGATTACTAGCCGGTTACGGTGCTAAACCCATAGGGGCGAGTTTGGGTCGTGATACATGCATAGACATAAGTAAACAGAACTTAATTCTATTCATCAGAGTATTCCTTACAAACGTATTACATGTTGACAACAAAAGTAAATGCCCAACGGCTTACAACTTTCCAAGCCAACACTTGGTTACACAAAAGAGAGTACTAACTCATATCATATAAAGCCCTTGGCTTGAATGTACATGTAATGCAACAAAAGATAACAAAATAATAAAGAGTCTTCAACTCCTAGAACCTCCCAAGCTATGTCCTTGGAGGTGATATATCACCTGGACCTGAAAATGCTGTCCTACAAAGGGTAAGCCACAGCCCAGCAGAGATATACTAAACCAAATATAAGTAATGACTAAAACAATAGCATTTGATAGATGGTTAATACTTAATAACCAGTTTATGTTATCATACAGTTCCATGACAAACATGTCCATGTTACATTTCATTTCTCCTTTACTTAACCCAATCATTTCATAAGCATGGCTCGGAACCTGGCCAATCATTCAGTGAGACTATATCTCAGGTTATAACATTTCCATACTTTACAATTCAAATGAGATCACAACTCATATTAAAACACTTCCAATACTTCAAATAATACACATATTCGCTGCATTATCACTTCCATTCAATACACATATTTGTTGTATTAACACTTCAATCTGATACACGTATTTGCTGTATCAATGGAGTCCATCCCCTATCTCCTCCCAAACAGGTTTGAGAGTCCATCCCCTATCTTCCCTCAAACCATGGAGTAGATCCCCTATCTCTTCTCACACAATATACATATTCCAAGTATATAAATAATTATCATATACCAGGATCAATCAATACACATATTTGATGTATTATTCCAACCGTCATATTCAATGGCGTAATCAATGTGATTAGTTTCGGTTTTCCCTAATCAACATGCAGTGTCTACAACAATCAAGACTATCCACCGATAGCCCAAAGCAGTTATTTCTAAACAGATAATAAATGCATCAACAGATATAATATCAACAATTTCATTAGTGAGTGATTAAATTATCCAACCCCACCATTCAACTTTATAATTCTCCAATTCAATTTCATAATCCCACAAATTAATTATTCAAATTAATTTATCACATAACTAGGGCATTTTTCCCTAATTTACAATATCAACCCTAAGGTTCATTTTCATCAATAATACAACAATAATTCCACTTCTCACTGTTTTACACACATATGGGTTTTATTATTTGAAAATCCCTCTTTTATAAATTACACAACAACTCTAACTTTTTCCAAAATTACCCAACATCACCAACTAATCAAAATGCCAAAATTAAACACAAAACTCATAAGATGGAGTAGGGTATCCCTACCTTGAAATGAAGAGACCAAAGGAAAAGATGGTGAAAATCCAAAGTGCTCCAAATCCACAAATTTTCAGATTAAAACGTAGCCCAAACAACCGTCTATCTTTCTTACAAAGGGATTAGGGTAGAAACACACTATAAGTAGATCAATCCCTAGAGATAAAGTATGTAGATAGAGAGAGAGAGAGTCGGATCTAGCGTTTTGAAACCAAAAGAGATGAAAAAGTGAAATTTTTACCCGCTGCTGTCTATTGATATAGCACAGGCTCGCTCGAGCGAAGGATTGGTCGCTCGAGCGACCAAACACAAAGAACTCTCGCTCGAGCGTAGAAAGCCTCGCTCGAGCCAACAATGCGAAGCTTCAGGTCTGCAACCCAGAAGAACGCTCAAGCGACAGAATTCTCGCTCGAGCGACAGAATGCTCGCTCGAGCGAAGAAACCCAAAACATAGACCTCGCTCGCTCAAGCGAAGGAAATCTCGCTCGAGCGAAGAATTACAACCTTCAGGTCCAAAACCAGATGCAGACGCAAGCTCGAGCGAATGACTTCTCACTCAAGCCACTAGATACAAAACTCAACTCTTGTTCGAGCAAAGGAACCCTGGCTCGAGCGAAGGATCTAAAACACAGAGCTCACTCGAGCGATAAAAGGCTCGCTCGAGCGAAGGACCAAAATTCTAGGCAACAACCATTTGCTCCTAATCACACCCAACCTGTAACAAACCTGCCCAACACATCCTATAACTCAAAAATAAGGAATTAAAGGATGACAACAAGATATATTCAACAACAAGCTCCACGGAACCTACGTCCGGATACAACAACCAAATGGGGAAAGACCGAGATCGCTATAAAAAATAACAAACATGAAACAAGTAGAGATGCAATAAAGATGAAAATATCAAGCATATATGAGTAAAGTGACAGGAAAATCCTTTACCTAACAATGGACTCTAGTTACTTATGAAAAAACAAAATAAAAATAAATAAACGCCGGAGATGGGAACTGGTTCGTGAGAAACAGACAGGGAGAGAGAGAGAAAGACGACGGCAGATCTTCATCTTCATCAACGAGCAACCCAGATCCCGTCGTGTCGTCGTCCCCGTCACCATCGCGCTTCCAAACCCTATTGACCCAACCATGCGCAAAGAGAGAGAGTGAGATTGTAGATCGAGAGAGACAACCCAGATTTTCATCAGATCGAGTGAGATTGCAGATCGAGCAACCCAGATCTTCATCTTCATCAAGAGAGAGAAAAAGAGAGCACAACGCCGAAAATTGCCTCCACACGTCGAAAATCGCCAATCACTCTTTGAGAGGAGTAAACAGTATTTTCATTGTTGTTTATATAGTGGGCATTTGGTAATATTTGAGATTGATGAGGGGCATTTTAGTCATTTTACCCCTCAATTCCAGCTTCCCGCTTAAGCTGCTTCAAAAAAGCACCTCCTCACCCACTCACAAAATAATCACTTTTTTGACTTATTTTAAGCTAAAAATTGATTACTTTAGCTAGACCAAACACTCAAAAACTACTTAATTTAAGGTAAAAACTGAAATAAGCTAGCTTTAAACTCTACCAAACGGGCACATAGACTATTGCTTTATTTGATGATAGAGAGTGAAAAAAAGTAGAAAGATTATGGCACATATCTTTTAAAAGGTAGGTATTATATTTGTACAAGAAAATGATATAATTTCATGCTTTTTAAATTATAATTAAAAAAATAAAAATAAATAAAATTATAACCAAATACAAAAAAAATTATAATCAAATCTCAAAATAATAACATAAGTAAATAAGAAATTTAATCATAAATAAATAAGAAAATAGTGTAATTAAATATGCATATAATATGTATAATAAAATTTTTCAGAAAAAAATATATATAATAGCTTTATATTTTGACATAAGAGCAAGAAAGATTAATGATGATGACTTTCAAAAGAAACTTCTTTTTTTTTTTTTGTTTTTTTGGTCTTGATTGAAAGAATGGAAGGGACATAAATCTGATGATTAGACAATTCTTTATCACATGAGAGATTTTTTGTTTTTTTTTTTGTTTTTTTTTTTTTTTAAAAAAACTTAACAAAGATTAAAGTGATCAATAGCCAATTTTGGATAGTTGGTTAAAAGTCATTTTTTAAATTTTAACTTAATTTTTCTCTAAAAAACAGAAAATCAAGAAGTTAAAAAAAAATTAAAAAAAAACTCCAATGTTTACTTTTATGTACATACACTCCCTATGAGGCGTTTTGACAAGGTGGTAAAAAGTCAATTTTTTAGTTTTTTATTTTTTTAAGTCATGTCATTTTTTTAAATTTTTATATAAAAAAAGTAAAAAATTAATTAAAAAATTAAAAAATTAATTTTTTACCAACTTCTTAAAACACCACACAATATTACAAATGAGATTCTCATCAACTTAGGAGTTAGACGAGCACCTAAATTGTGTACTCTTCGCCACTAGTCGTAGCTAGTTTTAAGCATGGTTAAGCCATGCTTTGAGAAGTGGATTTATTTTTTAATTATTTTAATTATTTTAGTTTAAGGTTAAAAAATTTAGTTCCATTTTTTAAATTTTAACCTAATTTTTCTCTAAAAAAAAAAATCAAAAAGTTAAAAAAAATTAAAAAAAACTCCAATGTTTACTTTTATGTACATACACTCCCTATGAGGCATTTTGACAAGGTGGTAAAAAGTCAATTTTTTAGTTTTTTATTTTTTTAAGTCATGTTATTCCTCTAATTTTTTATATAAAAAAAGTATAAAAAAATAAAAAAATAAAAAAATTAATTTTTTACTAATTTCTTAAAACACCACGCAATATTATAAATGAGATTCTCATCAACTTAGGAGTTAGAGGAGCACCTAAATTGTGTACTCTTTAAGTCGCCGCTAGTCGTAGCTAGTTTTAAGCATAGTTAAGCCATGCTTTGAGAAGTGGGTTTATTTTTTAATTATTTTAATTTAAGGTTAAAAAATTTAGTTTGAAAAGGACTTTTAATTTTTTTAATTTTTTTTGTGAGAGAAAGAATATAATGATTATA
This sequence comes from Camellia sinensis, assembly GCF_004153795.1. Lineage (NCBI taxonomy): Eukaryota > Viridiplantae > Streptophyta > Magnoliopsida > Ericales > Theaceae > Camellia > Camellia sinensis. The sequence goes on along the minus strand of NW_021025200.1, from coordinate 1,296,354 downwards.
GATTGAATGTAATATTTTATCTTATTAGATTAAAAAATCTATTTTATTTTTTGTGATTATTTCAGGCAAAAAAATCCCCCAAACCCGCTTCCCAAACCATGCCTAAGACTATTTGATTTGAGTATATAATATATAAATATGGAATATAGGTATTAGATGTAAGGAATATTTGGGTATACATTTTCATTTATTAGATTAAGGTCTCGTTGGATAACTTTCAATTATACTTAAAAATTTATTATAAATTATCACATAATTTTTTCTATTTTTTTACATATTTTTTTGTAAATAGATAAAAAATTTATTAAAATAATTTATTCCCAAACGAGACCTAACAAGAGTGATGAAAGTTATGCATTTTTAAAAAAGGGCAAATTACATATACACCCCTCGAGGTTTGGTAAAATTACAGATACCCCCCTGAGGTTTCGAAAATTACATCCCGCCCCCTGAGGTTTGTATTTTCATAACAATTTACCCCCTGAGGTTTATATTTCATAACAAATTACCCCCTAATTTCTTATGTAAATATAGTATTCAGGGGGGAATTCGTAATTTCTCAAACCTCAGGGGGTATTTGTAATTTAACCAAACCTCGAGGGGTGTATATGTAATTTGCCCTTTAAAAAACTACAAAAAATAAAAAAAATAAAAAAATGTTTACACACCACTCATTCTACATCTGTGTAAGTGATCGGTTGAATTTGAAATAGTTTAATTGAGATGTCTAGCAAAACTAAAAAGGAATAGGATAATTGATGCCTAATCTATATAATAAAATATTTTGGTGCTACATGACTGTTATGTTGTCATTTTTTTGTCTAATTTTTAACAAAAATTAAGTTTAAAAATAAATTAAAAAAACTTGAAATATAAAGAGTCAAAATAAAATATAAAAAAACTACAAAGGCCAAAAGCCACCAAACATGAAGGAGACAAAAAAGTGTAATTTATCATAAATTATACTTTACTTTTTTTATATATATAAATATTTTAGCCATTAATTTTTTTTTTTAATTTAGTTTTTTTAACATTACACTTTCATGTTTTAAGATTTTTTGAATTTACTTTTGAAGTTAACATTTGCCAAAATTAGACAAATTGTACATTAACAGCTACCTGACATAAACGTATACCTCTAACCCAAAATTTAACTTTGTGGGGATATATTTTCTGAGTACCAACACGTGGCAAGGTGACGCCGACGTGTCAGCCGAGGTGCCACGTGTCTTGGTCGTTGTACCGAGGTCATCTCGGCTAGGCCGAGGTTGCCTCCGAAGATATCGGAATCCGAGATAAGCGGATAAGCGACAAGAGTCCTAGAATGAAGAGGGAACTCAACTTGGATATGGACAAGAGTCCTAGATTGGGAGAAGACTTCAGTTTGGGTAAAGATAAGATTCTTAGAGAGTTTATCATAATCCCACTGGGAGTCCCAGATTAGCAGTAATCCTAAGTCCATTAGGGCCAGGCTCCTTTTGGGACTAGGATTGTATTGGCTATAAAAGAGAGGCACCCCCATGGGTCTAAGGTATGCTTTTGATACTCAAGCTTGTGAGTTTAGTACTTGATTTATCTTTGAGAGATATACTGACTTGATCGTCGGAGTGCCCCCGGATGGTCGAAACCACCGCGGGATTCTTACATTTTTGTTGTAAGTCAGTCAGGTGTCATCTATTCTGCCAGTGCTCTCCAGCTGGTTACTAAGCGGGCAGTGTGGTCGGAAAATCACCCACACAATTTGGCGCCGTCTGTGGGAAAGAAAGAAGAATAGATGGCCAATAACGAACAGAAGGATCAGACTGGAGACAACGCTCCTACTGGGAATGAGAGATCTATCAACCTCGACGTTGAAGGGGACAAACGCAACACAGAAACTCGTGACCAGAGTCACGGAGTGAAAGACGCCGGCCAGGAAGGTGACGCACCAAAAACAACAGATCGAAGCAACGAAGATGACCTTCAGGTATGGAAGGATAGATACCTGCGGAAGAACGAAGACCCTTCCAGAAGGGATGCAAAGACAGGGGGCATGAGCGCTCCCAAGGAGATAACATTCAAGAATAGAAGAACTCATCCTGAGTGAGCAGATCCCGGATTCCAGATCTTGGATCCCGGATCCGAGAAGACATGATCTCAGCCTAGACAAGTACGCCCGAGAAGACGAGAGCTCAACCTGAGTGAGCAAATCCCGGATCCCAGATCCCAGAAGACACGATCTCAGCCTAGATGAGTAGGTCCGAGAAAAGAAGAGCTCAACCTGAGTGAGCAGATCCAAGATTCCAGAAGATAAGATCTCAGGACCTGAGTCCGAGAAGAGAAGAGCACAATGAGCAGATCCCAGAAGATAAAAGGGAAACACACAAGATCAAACTAAAGTTGGCCAGAAGTATGCTAAGGCCGAGGAAGACATGCCAGGAACAAAGGCATCGGAACAAGAAAAGAGAAACGGCTCGCCGATGCGAGGCCGAAAATCAAACTCAGGTTGGAACCAAGTAAGATCAATAGAGAAACCAAGGCCGACAACCTCGGATTGAATTCAACCTCGGCGACAAGGTCGAAGCTACATGATGAGAACCCAAGTGGATTTTAAGTTCACACTGGGAGGGCAGAGAGAAGAAGAATGCGTTTACCACTTGTTGAAATTTGTAGCAATTTACAAGTTGAAGTTAAGCCGAGATTACTGTTTCTCTTCACTTGTTGAAATTTGTAGCAATTTACAAGTTGAAGTTAAGCCGAGATTACTGTTTCTCTTCACTTGTTGAAATTTGTAGCAATTTACAAGTTGAAGTTAAGCCGAGATTACTGTTTCTCTTCACTTGTTGAAATTTGTAGCAATTTACAAGTTGAAGTTAAGCCGAGATTACTGTTTCTCTTCACTTGTTGAAATTTGTAGCAATTTACAAGTTGAAGTTAAGCCGAGATTACTGTTTCTCTTCACTTGTTGAAATTTGTAGCAATTTACAAGTTGAAGTTAAGCCGAGATTACTGTTTCTCTTCACTTGTTGAAATTTGTAGCAATTTACAAGTTGAAGTTAAGCCGAGATTACTGTTTCTCTTCACTTGTTGAAATTTGTAGCAATTTACAAGTTGAAGTTAAGCCGAGATTACTGTTTCTCTTCACTTGTTGAAATTTGTAGCAATTTACAAGTTGAAGTTAAGCCGAGATTACTGTTTCTCTTCACTTGTTGAAATTTGTAGCAATTTACAAGTTGAAGTTAAGCCGAGATTACTGTTTCTCTTCACTTGTTGAAATTTGTAGCAATTTACAAGTTGAAGTTAAGCCGAGATTACTGTTTCTCTTCACTTGTTGAAATTTGTAGCAATTTACAAGTTGAAGTTAAGCCGAGATTACTGTTTCTCTTCACTTGTTGAAATTTGTAGCAATTTACAAGTTGAAGTTAAGCCGAGATTACTGTTTCTCTTCACTTGTTGAAATTTGTAGCAATTTACAAGTTGAAGTTAAGCCGAGATTACTGTTTCTCTTCACTTGTTGAAATTTGTAGCAATTTACAAGTTGAAGTTAAGCCGAGATTACTGTTTCTCTTCACTTGTTGAAATTTGTAGCAATTTACAAGTTGAAGTTAAGCCGAGATTACTGTTTCTCTTCACTTGTTGAAATTTGTAGCAATTTACAAGTTGAAGTTAAGCCGAGATTACTGTTTCTCTTCACTTGTTGAAATTTGTAGCAATTTACAAGTTGAAGTTAAGCCGAGATTACTGTTTCTCTTCACTTGTTGAAATTTGTAGCAATTTACAAGTTGAAGTTAAGCCGAGATGGTTCCTTATCTTCACTTGTTAGAAATTATGAAAAGTTGCAGGTCAGTATCTTGCCGAAGTAAAAGTTTTTATACCGAGGTATGTAACCCCGAGAAGATTACACAAAGATGGCAAAGTATGAAAGGCATACAAAATATTCTAAGTATAGAATCATGCAAGAGTAGTTAGAAGAAGATCAAAACAGAATTCGTCGTGCTTGACACGCCTTCACCTTACAACATCATCTGGGAAGGCCATGGTCGCATGCAATGGGGGCAGTTCCCTCAACGTTGCATCAACTATTGCGGTTCCCACAGAACATGGGATTGAAGAAGTCAGAGGAGACCAACTGCAGGTAAAGAACTGCTCCATGGCAGCAATGAAAACTACCTGCAACATTCGGGAACCAGGGAAGGCAGAGATTGAAGACGAGGACATGGAGGTCCTAGATGATGTCGGCAAGGAGCCAGCCAAAAAGAGTGAAGAGACACTGAAGAAAATCCTCGTCCGGGAGGGCGACGAAGAGCGCTTCATTCAGAGAAGGAAAGTTGAATTAGACATTCAAGAACAAGGAGGCACATCGGCCATATGCAGAGCTTACATTATCTAAAGAACAAAAAGGTACAAGAGTACAAGCGACAAAAACAGGAAAAACTTCAAAAACTGAGATGATACTTAACCGAAGTTAAACCGACATGATGTTTAACATTTGTTGAAATTCTGAGAGAATTTACAAGTTAAAGAGTGCACAAAGTTAAATGTCGGCAAAAGATTCGCTGGAGTCAAACGTCGTTTTGATTAGAACAGAACCACTAAGTGCACGCCAGAAGTGGTGACCAGAATTGTGAAAGGAATAAATGCTTCAAGAAACAGCGATGATAGTTTGCAAAGGCCAAGAGAAAGAGGGTCTAAAAGGGGTGAATTAAATACCATAAGTTTTAAATACATCGGCGAAAGAAGAACACATCAGGTCTGTGACTACAGCACGAAGCCCACTTCCTTAAATGTGATCCTAAGTACAACTTACGTTCACATTAGGGGGCGGGGAGAAGGTGTAGGGGGAAGGAATGATAATTAAGGAGCAAGGAATGTTAACACTTGTTGAAACTTTTGAGCAAATTACAAAATGAGTTAACCAAAGATTATGAAGTCTACCACTTGTTGAAATTTGTAGCAATTTACAAGTTTGGTATAGCCGAGATAAACACTGAAAGACGTTTCCGAGATATGATCAACCGGGATGACCAACTAGCTTGTTAAGAGCTGAGAAGGTTGGCAAATAGAAAAATGAAGACCTTAAAGAACTAGGGACTGAAAGCAAGAACGTCGGACTAATCTGCTTCGACGGACGACAATGGTTCAGCCTCAGTAGTCAGTTGGAGGAGCTTCTCTACCGCTACCTCGGCATCAATTTCAAGAAGGAAGCAAACTACTCGGCATCAGCGGTAGGTTGTGTCTCACCCCCAGAAGACAGTTGGAAAGAACTTCTCAGCAGCCTTCTCAGCCACGAGCTCAGCATCAACCTCCTGAAGAGTTTGATCAAAGCTCTTCTTGGCGATTGGCACCTCGGAGTTTGAAGGCAAAGATTGAAAGCAAGAATCTGGAAAAAGACACAGAAAAAATAATATATATTTTATATCAAGTGGCTGCTAATGTAATATTTCCTGTCTAGTTTTAGAGATAAATTATCTTTAAGAATAAATTGAAAAAAGTTTAAAATGTAAAGTGAAAAAGTGAGAAAAAAAGAGAGGGATAAATTACATATACACCTCCTGAGGTTTGTTTAAAATACAATTGTCCTATGTAATTTTAAAAATTACATCCCACTCCTTGAAGTATTTAATTTCATAACAAATTACTCATTTTATTAATAACTCATCAAATCAATTAAGAGTTTTTAATGACATCAGAAATTTATTTTCATTAACAATTTAGGTAATTTTATCATTATATAAGAAAGCGGTTAATAATTTTATTTTTTCAGTTAATTCTGTTAAATAAAAAATTCTAACAATTGAGGTATTTGTAATTTTTCAAATCACGCAGGGCAATTTATATTTTAAGCAAATATCAAGCGGTGTATTTATAATTTACTCAAAAAAATTTAAGGTCCAAAGTGACAAAAATAAAACATAAAGGTGACAAAGTGTAATTTACCCTACACTTTAAACTAAGAAAATTACACTCACTTTGTAACAACCCTGACCTTTGAATAATGTTAATCCGTACTTAATTATGCCTAATAGTAACTTAGGAGGGATTTGGAATTAATTTGTGTGTGTGTTGCATTATTTTTGTGTCTCTATCTATTCGGTGTAGAAAGATATGTTCATGTTTTAGTTTCGGTTTGTGAATTGGAAGCCTTATCAGCGTCCGAATTAGAAATTGACTTGGTTTATGTGTTAATTAGGATTTATATAAAATTATGGTAGATTTAATTAAAATTCGATTTGGAATGATCAAATTAGAATAAACAATGTTAAATAACATTAGTTGAGCTTATTTCATAAATGCCACTTAGTGGATTAATTCAAGGCCCATTTCTTCTCACACCTTACACTTGTTTGACACACCATTCTTCATTTCATCTTCTTGCCAAAACCGTGAGAGAGAGGGAGTGTAGGAGAAAATTGATTTCATCAAGAGTTGCTTGGAAAATAAGAGGAATTGAAGGAGAATTGCAAAATTAAGCTCTCATACTTTGAATTCAAGACTAAAGGTAGGAAATTCTTTCTTTTAATTGTGGATTTAAGTTATTCATGCATGAATTCAAGTAAATTGAGCTATAAGATGTGAGAACCAAGCTTAAGGAGTAGGGAAGTAGATCAATCCATGCATGCATGCATGCTTCATAGCATTTTGAAGATTGATTTTCAAGAATTCCTTCGTGCATGTGTTGAGTTTACTCTAATTTTGGAAACAAAGCGAGTTTCATGTTATTTAGTTGCATTTGATCATGTTTTGGAGGGCCTTAGCTTAAGAATGTACATGCATGTTATGTTCATGAATTAATTTCAAGTTTCAAGTTGAAATGTTGCACAATTGGTATACTTCTGGGCTTTGATTTTGTGAAACGATCTTCAAAACATGTTGTTTTATGAGTTTTCATGTATTTCCTCAAGCTTTGGCCAAGAAAAATGAGTTTTGGATGCTTCAAAAGTCGAATTTGAGCTTGGTGATCAAATCTGAAAATTCCAGAAATTTGATCCACGCTCGAGCGGGGAACTTTACGCTCGAGCGGCTCAGAGTGCACGCTCAAGCGTCGAGGTTTACGCTCGAGCGTGAAATGCATATACCCAGAAATTCTTGTGTTTTGCAGTCTGCTCGAGCGAGGGAATCTATGCTCGAGCAAGGGTCTGAGTCTCACGCTCGAACGGGGGTCGAGCGTCTGTCGAGCGTGAAAAACTTGTATCTAGCACTTTTTCAAGAGTTTACAGTCCGCTCGAGCTGGGAAAGTCACACTCGAGCGGAGCTTCATTGTCTGCATGTCCGCTCAAGCGAAGAAAGCCACGCTCGAGCGTGGACCTTATTTTCAGCAAGTTTCAAGAAATGTTTTCCAATGCATTCTTGCATCCTCATTCCATCTTAGGCATTCCTAGGCAATGTTTAAGATTCCATAATGGGGATTAAAGGGTAGAAACACACTATGGGCCAACGAAGTAAGTTATGTACAATTAGAACGTGTGTTTCAAGTGTGTGTCTATTATGTGTTATGTAGGTCATGTGTCGTGTACCGTTTGACCGATCTGCTTCGTCTATCTGTCTCAAGGCCAACTGTGAGTAATAACATAGTAAAGTTATGTTTAACTTTACTTATTTTTTGTGTGATGAATTAAGATCTGTTTTCTGAAATGATATGTTCTGTACAATGAATGATTGTCCAAATTCTGATATATATTTGTGACATCTTTAACATCATGTGATATCTGTTGGCTGTTACCCGGTATCGGAGGTTCCATCATGGAACTTAATCTGTCTGCACTCTGTTACCCGTACCGGAGGCCCCGTCATGGGGCTCAGCGTGTTTATTCTCTGTTACCCGGATCCAGAGGTTCCTTTATGGAACTGATTATTCGTAACCCTCACGTGTCTGTATATGTTCTGTATCTGCTTTGTTAATGCTAATAGATGTATCACATATACTTAAGCATACCTCATGATTTCTGTATATGATCTGGACAAATTATGAATTTGATACAAAACTAAATTATGATTTCTAAATCTGTACAAACTCATTCATTGAAACCCCTTTACTCTGTTATTGTTCACTAAGCTTTCGCTCACAGTTTATATTATGTATGTGGATGAACCGGCACGTGGTTAGGGCCAGAGTTGACGACCTTCATTTCCATTTTTGTCAGCCAACGGTTGTGCCTCCCGAGGAGGTTCCGATCGAAGTCTAGTTACATAGTTGTTTTTGTACTTATGCTAGTCTCTGTCTATTTTGTAAAGTCGAGTCCTGGGAATTACACTCTTGTAAATGTTTTGTAAATATTGATGTCCTCTGACCAACATGCTTATGTATATATATAAGTTTTGAAATATTTTGTCCCATATATGTTATCACAGCTTATCGAACCTTGTCTATTTTGTATAATTGCTTCTGTAGCCCCTTATTATGTGCTTATCTGTTAAGAGGCCTTCGGTAATCCACGGATTACTGGTCGGTTACGATGCCAATCCTACAGGGGCGGGTTTGGGTCGTGACACACCTCCCTTGAAATTTTTAAAAATATAATTAATTCCATACGTTTGATATAATTATATTGGTTTTCATTGATATTTTAATTAACATAATAGTTAAGTTATTTTTTTTTATCAATAATTCATTAATTACATGAATAAAAAAATAATATTATCATATGTTTTTAATAAAATAAATATTTATTTTAGTTTATTCAGTATTTACTCACCATTTGCATTAATTTCAGTTTTTTTACCTTACTAAAAAAGAAGTATAATTATGTAAAAAATGTAACACTAACTGTATTTTTTTTAAACCTCAAAGGAGGTGAGTGTAATTTACGTCTTTAAAATTTATTAAATTTTCAAGTTATCCTTGAACATTGGACATTTATATACTTTCAAACACTTCAACACACATGAAACATATTATAAGTTTACATAAAATAACTTGAAATCAATGGTAAAATAAAAATTATGTAAATTTACATATATTTCCTCTTTTAAATTTTAAAAATTATTATATTTGACTTAAATACTTATATATATATATATATATATATATCATATATAATAATTATTTGTTCTTATATATAATATATAATAAATATATAAAATTATATATTTTGTACATATTTTTCATACATCGTGTCTTATTTTTTTTGAAAAATTTAATATTATTAGGTCAGTATCATAGCTGTGTCGTATAACTTGTACCTGCCTACATTTTTTACATCTCATTTCAATCTTATGGTTCTGTGTAATTGTGTCATATGGGGTAATTTTCAAATAAGTTCCGAGGGGGCATGCTGGAAGAGGGTTGATTAGGGTAAAAGAGGTTGGTCGTTTGATGGTGGTTGATTTGAGGGTTCGTTTGGAATGTGAGTTGATTTTTTAATTTTTTATCTTTTTTGTTATTATAGTTTTGGATTAAAAAGTTTCATTTGGGATATGAGAGGATAATTTGTAAGTAAATTGGGCCGAGCTAGGAAAGTCTTCTTTGGAAGTTGGGCCGCACAATGGGCCGAGATAAGGGCTGGTGTAGCTCGGTCTTAGGCCAAGAAGGCATCTCATATTACAGATTTGCGCCAAACTATGGGCCGAGGTGTTTGGGCTTCGCAAGTTGGACCTCGTCCTTATTAGTTCGGTCAGAGACTGCTGCAGTTAGCTCGGTCTAAACAGACAAAACCGAGGTATCAGTGAGGGGAGAACCGAGCTAAAGGATAGCTCTGCAGGGCATCATCTCAGAGTCAAGACTGATAGTGGTGCTTAAAGTATCACCGAGCCGAAATAAACTGGTTGACCGTAATGTCAGCCGAGGTAAAGATGTCAGCCGAGGTAAATGAGGTAGCCTCAATGGCGAGGGCCGAGCTGTGTATAGCTCGGCAGGGTGGCATTCGATAGATTAGCTTTCAATCACACGGTCCGAATGGCAGGAGACCGAGATAAGATAGTTCGGTCAGGAATGTATAACCGAGGTAAAAGGGTTCAGCCATCTCACTTGGCTTGCAGTGATGAGACTCCTAGTAGGACTCTGCTAAGGAGAGTTAGAGTCCTACTGGGATTGTGTAAACCATCTCACTTGGTTGGTAGTAAGTAAGAGTGTGACTCCTAGGAGGACTGTGCTAAGGAGAGTAAAGTCCTACTAGGATTGTGCAAAACCATCTCACTTGGTTGGTAGTGAGTAGGGTGTGTGATTCCTAGGAAGACTCTCATAGGGAGAGTTGGAATCCTACTAGGATTGTGCCAAAGTAAAGTCTATAAAAGCTCATGACCAGACCTATGGACAGGTATCCCAATTCTTACCCCAGAATACACAGAGCTTATTGTCTATTGTCTAATTGCTGACTTAGGCATCGGAGGGGTTTCCAGCACACACCCGCCGGTTAGCTCACGTTTGTATTTTCAGGTGGCAAAGCAACGTTGTTTGGAAGAGTGCAAACTTGATCAACAGGATCATACGAGAAGGATTATCTCGTGCTCGTACAATTGGCGCCGTCTGTGGAAATTTCACAAAGGGAAAAACCTCTTGATCAAGTTTTCCTCTCTAGTTGAAAGCAATAGCGCACAATGAAGACTTGTCACAATCTGCTATTAATGGGCAAACACCGGAAGGGGATGAGAAGCGCGAAGGTTTACCTTCTATCCCACCCATGGCAGAATTGGATCCCCAGCGAAGGAATCCGCGGAGAGAAGCAAGAGAAAGATAGGGCTCAAGTCCACACCGCTCTCAAAGCCCTAATAGACAAAGGCGAAAGATGGATCCTCAGGTTCTCGAAGATTGCGTAAGGGAGCAAGACAAAGTAATAAGAAGAATGGTGACTGACATAGAGTCTATGAAGAGCCAGATAAAAGGCAAAGGGAAGAAAAAAAGAGTCGGAGACAGAGGAGCAGGATTCAAAGTAGAGAAAGTCGAAGAAGACGAAGACAGAGAAGGAAGATTCAAAGAAAAAAAAGTGCAGTGAAGAAGAAAGACGAGTTAAAAGACGGACTTCTCAGGATGATGATGGTTCTGAGTTGGAGGAAGAACAATTGCGTGACCAAAAAGACGGATGTAGCAACAACAAGGAAGCTAGCTGAGCCAAAATTAACACAAAGGGAGGAAGAAAAAGCTGTTCAGAGATCTAATGCTTTGGAGGAAGATGACATTGGAGCTATAAGGAAAGTTTCAAGGCAAGAGTATTTGGAGAAACTGAAGGAGCTCAGAGATGATATAGAAGACGAGCAGTATCTATTTGATGGTGTAAAATTGACTGAAGCAGAATATCGTGAACTGAGTTGAAGGATTCAATGACAATGACGCTGCCCCTTACTATGGAAGCCCTGATGGAGAGAGTGCACCAACACATCAAGGTAGAGGAAGATGAGGCGCGCACCAAGGCAGAGTCTGGCACAACAACAATGTCGGACAAAACACCTTCGGCAAAAGATAACACGGTTGACAAGTAAACTGAAGGAGCTTAGAGATGATATAGAAGACGAGCAGTATCTATTTGATGGTGTAAAATTGACTGAAGCAGAATATCGTGAACTGAGTTTAAGGATTCAATGACAATGACACTGCCCCTTACTATGGAAGCCCTGATGGAGAGAGTGCACCAACACATCAGGGTAGAGGAAGATGGGGCGCGCACCAAGGCAAAGTCTGGCATAACAGCGATGTCGGAAAAAACACCTTCGGCAAAAGATAACACGGTTGACAAGTAGGACCGACCGCGCAAAAATCTTTGCCCAACTAGGGGCAAAGTGGGTTGGCAGGTCTGACCAACTCTTTTTGAAAAGTCTTTGCCCGACTGGGGGGCAACAGAAGAAGTTGGCTGGAATAAACCAACACCCCTCCTAAGCCCAGGATACGGAACCAGGCTGCAAGACGTTTGGCTAGAAAAACCAAACACTTTACTCTAGGTTGGTAGGAATAACCAATTTAGAGGTTGGCTAGAAAAACCAACATCCCTCCTAAGCCCAAGATAAGGATCAAGGCTGCAGGACGTTTGGTCGGAATAACCAAACATTTTACTCTAGGTTGGCAGGAATAACCAACTTCGAGGTTAGCTGGAAAAACCAACACCCCTCCTAAGCCCAAGATAAGGATCCAGGCTGCAGGACGTTTGGCTGAAAAAACCAAACACTTTGCTCAGAGTTGACCGGAATAACCAACTTTGAGCTCTCTTCAGCTAGGATTAGGATCTGGGCTGAAGAGGTTGGCTGGGAAAACCAAAACTTCTCCTAAGCCAAGATAGAGATCTAGGCTGCAGGAAGCTGGCAGGTTTGACCAACAAGTCTTTGCCCAACTGGGGGGCAATCAAGAAGTTTGGCAGGAATGGCCAAGCATTTAGCTCTTCTTCAAGCCAAGATAAGGATCCGTGCTGAAGAAGGTTGGCAAGAATAACCAACATTTAGCTCTCCTAAGCCGAGATGAGGATCTAGGCTACAGGAAGTTGGCAGGTATGACTAACAAAATTTTTGAACTCTTTGGCTGGGATGATGGTTACCTCAGCCAAAGCAGGTTGGCAGGTATGACCAACAAATTTTTGAACCCTTTGGTCGGGATGATGGTTACCTCGGCCAAAACAGGTTGGCAGGTATGACCAACAAATTTTTTGGAACTCTTTGGCCGGGATGATGGTTACCTCGGCCAAAGCAGGTTGGTTGGTATGACCAACAAATTTTTGAATTCCTGGACCGAGATGGTTATCTCGGCCAAAGCAGGTTGGCAAGGTTAGTATAAACCGAGTTAGTCTACTCAGCAAGACACAGAAAGAACGACTGGCCATACGATTGCAAACTCGAAGGACATATACGTTAAAGGCAAAAAAGCAGGGCTATTCAAATTTTTGGCATGACGGTGGTAACAGGAGAACGAGGATATTGGGGGCACGCCATGTATCCTAGAAATGGTGTCATACTAGATTAGTGGAAAAACATGTTGAGCAACTAACCAGACTTGCTGGGATTGAACGAGTTGTGAGATCGAGCAAACTTCTCTAGTTCGACAAAGTTGAGCATTTTTCACTCGGCTAGAGGAGAGTAATCCCAATCATGCTGTGCAGATGGAATTAAGGGACAATTGAGAGGGTAATTTGTAAGCAAATTGGGCCGAGCTAGGAAAGTCTTCTTTGGAAGTTGGGCCGCGCAATGGGCCGAGATAAGGGCTGGTACAGCTCGGTCTTAGGCCAATAACGCATCTCATATTATAGATTTGGGCCAAACTATGGGCCGAGGTGTTTGGGCTTCGCAGGTTGGACCTCGTCCTTATTAGTTCGGTCAGAGACTACTGCAGTTAACTCGGTCTAAACAGACAAAATTGAGGTATCAGTAGGGGGGAGAACCGAGCTAAAGGATAGCTCTGCAGGGCGTCATCTCAGAGTCAAAACTGATAGTGGTGCTTAAAGTATCACCGAGCCGAAATAAACTGGTTGACCGCAATGTCAGCCGAGGTAAAGGAGGTAACATCAATGGCGAGGGCCGAGCTGTGTATAGCTCGGCAGGGTGGCATTCGATAGATTAGCTTTCGATCACACGGTCCGAATGGCAGGAGACCGAGATAAGGTAGTTCGGTCAAGAATGTATAACCAAGGTAAAAGGGTTCCGCCATCTCACTTGGCTTGCAGTGATGAGACTCCTAGTAGGACTCTGTTAAGGAGAGTTAGAGTCCTACTGGGATTGTGTAAACCATCTCACTTGGTTGGTAGTAAGTAAGAGTGTGACTCCTAGGAGGACTCTGCTAAGGAGAGTAAAGTCCTACTAGGATTGTGCAAAACCATCTCACTTGGTTGGTAGTGAGTAGGGTGTGTGATTCCTAGGAGGACTCTCATAGGGAGAGTTGGAATCCTACTAGGATTGTGCCAAAGTAAAGTCTATAAAAGCTCATGACCAGACCTATGGACAGGTATCCCAATTCATACCCCAGAATACACAGAGCTTATTGTCTATTGTCTAATTGCTGACTTAGGCATCGGAGGGGTTTCCGACACACACCCGCCGGTTAGCTCAAGTTTGTGTTTTCAGGTGGCAAAGCAACGTTGTTTGGAGGAGTGCAAACTTGATCAACAGGATCATACGTTGTCTAATTTTTTTATCTTTTTTGTTATTTTAGTTTATGATTAAAAAGTCTCATTTGAGATAGATTTTTTGATTTTTTTAACTTTTGTGAGAGAAAAAATAAAATGATTATGGATTAAATGTGATGTTTTGTCTTATTGGATTAAAAAACTTATTTTGTCATTTTATGACTAAAATAATCAAAAAGTCAAAAAACTTGGTATGCCAAACGAAGGCTTAGGGATGGAATTTGAGGAACTGGAATGTTGCAAAACAGTAATTGTTATAAGTTTATGGTGCTTGTTCCAAATATATTTTGGTAATTTAAATTATTTATACTGTAAAATTTGTTAAGTAGATCATTTGTATAAAATAAAATAAAATTAATCAAATTAATTGAATATTTATAATTTTATAATAAAACCATACTTTTTTTGTAAAAAAATAAACCACTATCATAATTTTAATAATATTTTTAAAAACAAATAGAATCCGATCATAATGCTACAAATATCCAATTAATTTATTTTTTTACATTTATGATAGGGTAAATTACACTGATAATCTCTACATTTGTCTCTTACATCATTTTAGTCCATACATCTTCTATTGACTCAATTTTTACTCTTAATTTTAGATTTTGTGTCAATTTGGTATTAATGATTTTGCCTTTAAAATATGACACATGTCATTTATGTGCATGCTTTTCATTAAAAAATACTAACAATTGTAAGCAGTTTGATTAAATTGTGACAATCATAATTTAGAGTCAAAATCAAACCAATTAAAATTACAGGGACTAAAATGATACAAAGATTAAAATGTAAGAATTATCAGCATAGTTTGCTCCTAATGATATGTTTAACAAACTTTATAATATGAATTATTTAAATTATCAAAATAGGTTCAGAACAGGCTCTTCTATACCTCACAGCTAGGGGTGAGCAACGGATATATCGATCCGCCAAAACCGACCGACCCAAATCGATCCGCTGCATTTTGGACGGATGCGTGATGACGAGCGGACGGTTGCGGATTGATTTTCTCCAATCCGCCAATCTGGCGGACGGATGACAGATTTTAGATTCCTTTAGCCGCAACCGAACCACCAAACCGCGAACACTCCTAGTAATTTATAAGACTTTGTGTTTTCAATTTGTTTAAATATTCTGTTTGTGTTTTCGATTAAAAAAGAGTTTAAATATTCTGTTGAAAAAAAGTTTTCAACTTGAATATCTTTTTTGAATTGAAAAAAATAAACGTATTATTTATCTATATTTTTTGGTTTTTAAATCTATCTCTAAAAATAATAAATAGAAAATATGATATATGCTGGTTGGTTTTTGTTTTCAAAAACATATATGGATGTAACAATACAGAGACATACAATCTCTACTGCTACTATGTTCATAGTTTTGGTGGTTTGAATTGTTTTTATATTTTAAAAATCACAGACTGTAATACTTTATGTAGATGAGGTATGCTGTGATTGTAGTATGCGGATGAGACATGTAGTCATTGTGATATTCTAAAGTTTCAAACTTTCTTGCTTTGGATAAGGCATGCAATGATTGTAATATTTTTTTAAGTCATTAACTGTAATACTGTTTTTTTTTTTTTTAGGAAGAATACTTTATGTAGATGAGGTATGCTGTGATTGTAGTATGCGGATGAGACATGTAGTCATTGTGATATTCTAAAGTTTCAAACTTTCTTGCTTTGGATAAGGCATGCAATGATTGTAATATTTTTTTAAGTCATTAACTGTAATACTGTTTTTTTTTTTTTAGGAAGTGCACAAGTTGAATTATGTTGAAAATTTATAAAATTTTAAACCGCCAAACTGATTCGTATCCATCCACCAATTCGCTCAATTCACATCCGCCGGATTGGCGGACGGATGCGAATTGATTTTCTCCAATTCGCCAATCTGGCTGACGGATGGCGGATTGGAGGTTCCGTGACCGCAACCGACCCTTGCCCACCCCTACTCACAACCGTTGCTGCTGTAACAGCACTCCGGATCTGGAGTTCGGTGGTAGCCAAAGTGGCTCATTCTTATTTTTGAAATAGTTGGGGCTTCTATAAATTTTTATACTGTAATTTTTAATTTTTTTATACTA
The DNA here is from genome assembly GCF_004153795.1 of Camellia sinensis. Classification (NCBI taxonomy): domain Eukaryota; kingdom Viridiplantae; phylum Streptophyta; class Magnoliopsida; order Ericales; family Theaceae; genus Camellia; species Camellia sinensis. Next base: position 1,280,248 of record NW_021025200.1, on the reverse strand, counting down.
TTGTTTTATTTATTCTAATTTTTATTTATTTGCTTGACCCAAATCAACTAGTATTCCTAACCTTCACAATAAAACAACTTTGATAATTAATAGGGAAAATTACTGGGAATATCACAAAAATATTACAAAATCATGAAAATATTTACAATGTTAATTATTAATGTGTATAAAGTTTATCATTTATTTATAATTTTTGTAAAATATTTACACTGAATTAATTTTTTTCCTAATTAATGAAATCAGATAAGATAAGACAGCTTTGATAATTACTAAAATCATATAAGATTTCAAACTCCTGTGGAAAATAAGAAACAAAATATACTACAAAAATAAAATAAACGTTCATATTATGATTTTGATAATTATGTGAATAAAAATGATTACATTTTATAATTAAGATAAAAATTTCATTGCAACGAAGATGGGAAGAAATATACAGTACAATTAGTTATTTTATTTTAAATAAATTAGAGCATCTCCAAGATTATTAGGCAAAGAGTAACGTAAGCAATACCAAAAAATTTATCAACATTTTCATCAAATATCTTACGTGGGTGTGAGTCTCTAGTCATATGAGACATTTGGTAGATCTCTGTGTGTCCCTTTGTAAAAATATACAGAAAAGTATTATTTTTATTTTGCCTAACTAGTTTAGTTAGTCTGTATTCTAATCATGCTCTTTATTTTAATTAACCAATCAAACTAACTTAACTAATTTTTTTTTAAAAAAATACTATAAACATAAATAAAAATATACAATTTGTTTTTATTACATATGACATTTACAAGTATTTATTTTTTAAAATATATTATTTAGTTATTTTTTAAAATAACATTTTTACATGATGGATAAATCACAATTTATCCCTTTTATGGTTGATCACTTTCCTACTTTCACCTTTAAAGTTTTTTTTTTTATTTTCTTTATTTTTTCAATTTGTCCCTTTATGTTCTAAGTTTTTTTAATTTACTCTTAAAACTAACTTTTATTCAAAATTTGACAAGAAATGTCTGTCATACAAAAAGTATATATATATATATATATGATTATATTGGGGTTTGGGTTTAAGTTTGTATGGAGAAATGAGTTATATATAATAAATTATTTTTATGCAATGTGATTATTAATATGTCATTTTCTTCCTAATTTTGAACAAAAATTATCTTAAGAGTAAATTAAAAAAAACTTGAAACATAAAAGACCAGAGTGAAAAAACTTTAAGGATCAAAGTGATAAAGTGACAAAATATAAAAAAAAAAAAAAAAAAAAAAGTGTAATTTACTCTTTAAACAATCATATTCTTTCAATAGTAATATTTTCAAACGATCAAATAAGTTAGAGCAAAGAAAAAATAACAAATATGGAACAAGCACAAAGAAAAAATAACAAATATGGAACAAGCACAGATGCAATAAAGATGAAAATAACAAGCATATATGAGTAAAATGACAGGAAAATCCTTTACCCAGCAACGGACGCTAGTTGCTTATGAAAAAGCAAAATAAAAATAAATAAAATTTCTCTTTTAATGAAGAGCCTTTAAAAAAAAGACTCAAATAATTTTACTAACAAAAATATCTCATATGACCTTTTACCTCATCTTTTAGGGTTGTTGTTATAAAGGTGAAGGTATAATTTTACTTTTGATATCTATAAGACCATCTCCAAGGCTTCACTAAAACTTGCATCAGATTTGAAATTTGGTAAAAAAATCACTTTTTATAACTCCAATAGTTTCATCAAATTGGTATCAAAACGAGAATTCATCAAATTTTTCATCAAAGTGAGAACATGGGGAAGATTTCACCAATTTACTGTGCGTGATCGTTGGAGGAGACCAACCGGTCAACCAGCCGATTGACCAACCGGTCGACCGGTTCCCTTGCAAATAAGCTGGTTCAAACAAGTCAAAAGATTCAAAGAGGTAAAAAAAAAAAATACACTAACCAGTCGACCCCTGCTTTGATGACAACCATTGGAGCAATCTGTGTCAGATTGAGAAAATGGTCTTTTTTTATTCAGATTTGGTGAAAAATTTGATGAATCGTTAGAGATGCTCTAATGACATATAGACTATTGCTTTATTTGATGATAGATTAGAGAGTGAAAAAAAGTAGACAGATTATGGCACATATCTTTTAAAAGGTAGGTATTATAATTACTTTATATTTACAGAAGAAAATGATATAATTTCATTTTTTTAAACTATAATTAAAAAAATAAAAATAAATAAAATTATAACTAAATACAAAAAAATTATAATCAAAATCTTAAAATAATATCATAATTAAATAAGAAATTTAATCATAAATAAATAAGAAAATAGTGTAATTAAATATGCATATAATATGTATAATAGAGTTTTTCAGGAAAAAAAAATTATAATCAGTGTGTTTGGTTTGAGTTTTCTGGATTTTGAAAACTGATTTTTTTTATTTTCGTATTTTTTTGTTTTTAGTGAATATTTTTAAATTTTTAAAAAATTTTTTTACTTTTTTAGATGCACCTTACTTAGATGTATCTAAAAAGTAAAAAAATTGTGAAAAAATATTTTAAAAAATTAAACATTTTTTTTTATTTTTTTAAATGCACATTACTTAGATGTATCTAAAAAGTAAAAAATTTGTGAAAAAATATTTTTAAAAATTAATAAATACATAAAAATATAAAAAATATACTGCATTCTTGTATTTTTTTATATTTTTGGTATTTAATGAATTTTTAAAATATTTTTTTTATAATTTTTTTACTTTTTAAGTGTATTTATGTTAGGTGTGTCTCAAAAGTAAAAAAATTATTTAAAATATAAAAAAAATTCAATAAAAATAAAAAAAATACAAAAAATAAGAAAATAAATTTTTTTTTTAAATTTTTTTTTAAAAAATAGAAACAAACAAGCTGAATAATATTTTGCCATAAGAGCAAGAAAGATAAATGATGATGACTTTTTAAAAAAAAATTTTTTTTTTTTTTTTTTTTTTTTTTTTTGGTATTGATTGAAAGAATGGAAGGGACATAAATGTGATGATTAGACAATTTTTTTATCAAATGAGAGATTTTTTGTTTTTGTTTTTTATAAAAATTAACAAAGATTAAAGTGGGTTAAAAATCATTTTTTAAATTTTAACCTACCTTTTCTCTCCAAAAAAAAATTCAAAAAGTTAAAAAGAAAATTAAAAAAAAAAACTCCAATGTTTACTTTGGAAGTTGATAAAAAGTTGATTTTTGACTTTTTACCAAGTTTTTTAGTTTTTTGAAAAGTGATTTGAGAAGTTGATAAAAAACTGACTTTTGACTTTTTAGTTTAATATTTGTTTATGGTGTCAAATTAAATTAAAATTGCCAAAATACCCTTACCCAACATAAAAAATTTATTTTTTTACTTTCTTATCATAGGCCCCAATTTGTAATTTTAACACTCGCGTTTTTGCTCTCCCCAAATGAATTTTTATTACGTTTTGGGCTGCCAGCTTTTTTGGCCTTGGATAAAAAACGTGGCTTTTTACAAAACTTCCCAAAACGGCACATACATTCCCTATGAGGTGTTTTGACAAGGTAGTAAAAATTCAATTTTTTAGTTTTTTATTTTTTTAAGTCACATCACTCCTCTAATATTTTTATATAAAAAGCTAAAAAAATCACAAAAAAAATTAAATTTTTTACCAATTTTTAAAACACCACGAGATATTATAAATGAGATTCTCATCAACTTAGGAGTTAGACTGCACCTAAATTGTGTACTCTTTAAGTTGCCACCAGTCGTAGCTAGTTTTAAGCATGGTTAAGGTATTTAACTTTTTAAATTATTTTAATTTGGGATTAAAAAGTTTAATTTGAGAAGGAATTTTGATTTTTTTAGTTTTTTTAACTTTTTTGTGAGAGAAATAATGTAATGATTATGGATTGAATGTGATGTTTTATCTTATTAGACTAAAATGCCTATTTTATTTTTTATGACTATTTTAGACAAAAAAAATCCCCAAAACCGTCTTCCCAAACCATGCCTAAGACTATTTGATTTGAGTATATAATATATAAATATGGAATATAGGTATTAGATGTAAGGAATATTTGGGTATACATTTTCATTTATTAGATTAAGGAATATTTGGGTATACATTTTCATTTATTAGATTAAGGTCTCGTTAGATAACTTTTAATTTTACTTAAAAAATTATTATAAATTGTCACATAATTTTTTTTTATTTTTCTACATATTTGTTTATAAAAAGATAAAAAAAAATTATTAAAATAACTTATTTCCAAACGAGACCTAACAGAAATGATGAAAGTTATGCATTTTTACAAAACTTAGAAAAAAATATATATATATATATATATATATATATATATATTGTTTACACACCACTCATTCTACATCTATGTAAGTGATCGGTTGAATTTTAAATAGTTTAATTGAGATCTCTAGCAAAACTAAAAAGCAATAGGTTAATTGATGCCTAATCTATATGTCAAACAATGTTAAAATGCTTTTGTTGAATTTATGATATTAAGCTTTCATTTGAGAAGTGGGTTAGGTTTTGTACGGGGAGCAAATATTTCGGCAAGCTCGTACTCCTTTCTTCCGAGCTCCGTCGATGTCCGATCACCTGCGAGCAAGTAACGGTGAGATACCCGGCGGTGTTTGGCCGGAAAGACCCTCCGACGATCAAGTTAGCACACACCTTAGGATGGATAGAGAGAAGGGAGAGAGTGTTTGAGTGTAAGAATTCCTTACAGAGATGTTCGTGTGTCGTGTATGGGGGGCGCAGACATGCTTATATACCTTCTGAGCCCCATATCCACTCCCAGTCATCTCCTGACACGTGGCTCTGCTATCCCATCTGTCAGCGTAAACCTTGCCGATCATCACCTAATCTCAACTGCCTGACTTCACAGCTGGAGCTCGGCAGCCGAGCTGCTCTACCACGGTCATGCCATGCTTCATACCCAAGCGCCTAACCGGATAAACACATGGAGGACCGGGCTAGGCGGCATCCCGGCAGAGCCTAGCCCGGGTACCTCCTTTGGTCGGCCTTCCTGTCGGTCAAACAGTCTCCTCGGTTGACCACGCCTTTCCGGGCGCCGGTCACTCAGCTTGTCTGGCTTCAGCCATCCCCTGATCAGGCAGCTCGGTCCAACCAAGCGCTATCTAGCCGAGCTCCTTCTTGGGCCAGGGCGGCTCACACTTGGCCCAAGTTCTGCCCGGTCCAGGTTCTGGCAGCCCATTTCTTGGCGGATGGTCAATCATCTCGGCCCCATGCACCGTTGGGCTCTCAATCTGCTCGGCCGTTACCTCGGCCCAACTCCTGATCATAAATCACCCTCTCAATTGCCCCTTAATTCCGTTCGCGAAAGCGTGACTGGGATTATTCACTTCGACCGAGATAACATTTCTCCGGTCTCCAAGAGGCCAGAAGGAAACCGGACTGGTTAACAACTGTCTGCAAACTTGACCGGTTGTCCGCCACGGATGACGTCCTCTTCTTCGGAAGTAGCTCGGTTGGCTCTTCGACTCTTTAACCCGTCGCTTCAGTACTGAAATTGCCATAAATAGGGACACGTGGCGGGCTGCCATTGGTCATCGAGCAGCCAACCCGCCGTCCGTGCCAGAATTTTGAATTTGGGCGGCCTTTCGTGCTTACATATACACGACCCTCCTAATGCCATTTCTTCCTATTGCCTCTCTTCTACCTGACGATCCAAAGCTCAAGCCATCTCTTCTCATTCTCGACTGCCATTCTTCGTGCTTGGAAGGACAGCTCCAGCCCTTCACAGGTAAGATCTTCATTCCCTCTTAAGTTGCTGTTTTCTTTCATAATACACACATTAGGGCACAAAAATGTAGCTTTTAGGGCATAGGCCTTAGAATCCGTACCAAACTTCCCACTGTTCTTGGTGTTCTTCATCCTCATGAAGAACACTGAAGAACTGGGGTGAACCGGGCTCCTGGTCCTCTTTCGATCCAAAAAACCAGCCCAACCGAGCAAATAACAAGTTTGTCTCAACCCCAGCAAAAACCGAGATAATAAGGGGGCTTGGTCGCTAAACCGGGCTAAGATCTGGTCTGCTTGGGCGACCGGGCTCCTTAGTTAGAATAGAAAACCGAGGTGGTTTGGCACTCTAAATGACCGAGCTAAAGTCCAGCACCTTTTGCGCGACCGCGCTCACACTTACCTTGCCATCCTTTTCCTGCAGAGTCCAAGGGGACCACTGTCATTCCTGAGGCTCTCAGGACTGAGCAGCAACCAATTACCACAGAGCCAAACCCTTCAACCAGGCTATAACAAGCCGGCCAGAAATGGGGAAATTCCGCTTCCTAGTGGATACTCCGGCCGCGTTAGCCGCTTTCAGAGAGGAGTACGGCATCCCGGCCGACGTCCATCTCGAATTGGCTGAAGAAGAGACAACACCTTGGGGCAGACTAGACCAATGCCCCTTCACCGTGCTCTCAATTGTCGAAGGAGGCCTCCGTTTCCCACTAAACCCACTTATAACCGAGTTCCTCCGCCGAACCGGGCTAGCACCCACACAAGTGTCCACCAATACTTATAGAATAATCAACGGCGTTCACGAATTGAACAATCGGCTAGGCACCAACTTAGGTCTAGCCGAGATACTGAGGCAATACACAATGGGCCACACCGGGGACGGCCTAGCTTATTACCTGAAGATAAGGCCGGGCAAGGAAAAAATTGTAACCGGCACCCCGGATAAAGATCTTCACGACGACGATTTTTTCTGGGTGTCGGGCAATTACGAAACAGCCGAGGTGCCGGGCTGGTTTATAAACAAGGACTTCGGTTCTTCATGTAAGCCACTCAAACTTGCTCGGTCAGCCTAACTCTTTACTCTGTAACTAACCGGTTTTCCTGTTTCTTTTGCAGCAATCCAAGCCTTGCAAGCCAAATATCAATTTCCCAACGTTGAGGCAATTCGGACCGTGCTTCGATATTCCCACCGAGATTGCAACGACTTACTCGGCTACACCCCGACTTACAGATATTCTGCTCCGCACCGGAGTAGAGTAACTGACTTCCTCAGAGCTCCTTCGCCACCTCCAGATCCAACCCTACCCGGATTGGTTAACAACTGTCTGCAAACTTGACCGGTTGTCCGCCACGGATGACGTCCTCTTCTTCGGAAGTAGCTCGGTTGGCTCTTCGACTCTTTAACCCGTCGCTTCAGTACTGACATTGCCATAAATAGGGACACGTGGCGGGCTGCCATTGGTCATCGAGCAGCCAACCCGCCGTCCGTGCCAGAATTTTGAATTTGGGCGGCCTTTCGTGCTTACATATACACGACCCTCCTAATGCCATTTCTTTTATTCTTTTCTTTTTCTTTTCTGTTTTGTATTTTTGCTTTCAACACTTTTGATGTAACCGGGCTCTGTCCCCACCTTCTGTAGTGATTTTCTTATCAATGAAAAGTTCAAATTTTGCCAAGTGTTTGCACGGTATTCATCCAAGTTATCTTCATCAAAACATCTCGGTGTAAATCATTATTTGAACAAAACACCTCGTCGACCGGAATTCACACCTCGAATGAAGCACTTAAGCAGAACAAAACAAATTCATGAACCGAAATAACCATATCGGTTGTAACAAAGTTGAACAAATCAACACTTCCAACCAGATTAGAACATCTCAGTTGGGAATCCAAAGTTGGCCAAGACACCAACTCTTCCGACCGGAGTACATCATCTCGGTTGGGAATGCAAAGTTGGACAAGACACCAACTCTTCCAACCGGAGTACATCATCACGGTTGGGAATCCCAAGTTGGACAACACACCAACTCTTCCAACCGGAGTACATCATCACGGTTGGGAATCCCAAGTTGGGCAAAACACCAACTCTTCCAACCAGAGTACATCATCACGGTCCGTAACATTAAAACAACAGTCCAAGTGCTAAAGCAAAATTACTTCTATAAATTGACAAAAATAATTACATGCTATGGTGCAAGCCAAAAAATTTCTTTGCACAAGAAAAGAAAGCAGAAGCTTAAAAATAATACAGTTTCAAGTTGGCCGCATTCCATGGTCGGGGTATTGCTCTTCCCTCTAAATCCTCCAAGTGGTAAGCCCCCTTGCCCGCCAGACCAGTGATCTTGTAGGGTCCTTCCCAATTTGCCCCTAGTTTGCCTTCTCCTAGCACCAAGGTGTTGCCCATAATCTTCCTCAAAACCCAATCACCAACTTTGAACGGTCTGGGGTGCACCGTCTTGTTATACTTCTTTGAGAGCTCCTGTTGGTATGCGGCTACATGGATGAGGGCCTTCTCCCGACGCTCGTCCACTAGGTCCAGCTCCAAGGCAATAGCCTCGATGTTCAGCTCGGGCTCAAAACTCTCGCTTCTGAGGGTGGGCATTTCAACTTCCAAGGGTATAACCGCCTCTATGCCGTAAGCCAAAGCAAATGGAGTTTCCCCGGTAGAACGTCGCGGGGTTATTCGGTATGCCCAAAGGACGCTAGGTAATTCCTCAGCCCATTTGCCCTTGGCCTTTTCCAGCCGTTTCTTCAACCCATCCAGTATAGTCTTGTTCGATGCTTCGGCTTGACCATTGGACTGCGGGTAAGCCGGGGTGGAGTTGTGAATTCTATCTTCAAATCTTCACAAAATCCTCTGAATAGCGACCCGTCAACTGGGTGCCGTTGTCAGAGATCAATAAATAATTGGGACGCCAGACAACCGCGTGACCAACGTTCTTGCGCAGTACAAAACCGCTTCACGTCTTTCTCCTTTAATGGTTGCCAAGGGCTCAGCTTCAACCCACTTTTGTGAAGTAATCTGTGGCCGCGATGAAAGAATTTTTCCGGTTGCCCGGTGCTGTTGGCAGTGGTCCCCTATATCTAGCCCCCACATGGCGAAGGGCCAAGGCTGGTGAGGAAGGAAGTTCCCTGGCAGGCTGGTGGATCTGATGGGCGAATTTCCCTGGCATTTTTCGCAACTTGCGGCATATTTTGTGCGTCGGCCTGCCAATGCAACGGCACAGTATCCCTGCGAAATAGTCAACGGTAAGGCCAAGGACCTGCCTCCTATGTGGCCTGCCACAAATGCCTTCATGAATTTCGTACAAGAAGGTTCTCCACAACTATTCGGGTAACACGCACTTTAAAATAGGCCAAAGTGAAAGACTTCTTATATAACGCGCCAGATGAAGAGAGCCAAAAAACCTGCTCTGACTTCACCCGGATTTTGTGTGCTTCTTTTTTGTCAGTTGGAAAGAAGTCGGATCTCTGAGGAAACAGATCAAATGGGGTCCACCCAAGAGGGACCGAGCGCGGCGCAGAGTAGCATCTGTCCTGCCCGGCGTGTTCAATGCTTGGCCGCGGAAGAAAAGTCAATCAAAAGAGGGTTTGGAAAAAAGTATTATCCACCAAAAGAATGAGACCGGCCCAGTTCATCAGCTCAGGCTGTTTTCCTTCCCGGCAATCTGTTGGATATCTAATTGCCTTCAAACTGCTTGATATGTGCCCTGACCAAGAGCTGGTACTTCGCAATCCTTTCGTCCTTTTGCTTCATAAAATCCCAGAAAACTGGTTTAACCAACAAAGCTGGGAAATCACTGACACCAGGAGCTCGGCAGCCTTCAATTTTGAATTGCGCTCTTGAAGCCCAGCGAGAAAGTGCCTTTCGTACTCTCAGCCTCGTTGTTAGATGCGGGGACCAAGCGTGATAGAAATGTTTCAATGGTTTAGGCCATTCGGGGAGATAAGAAGATACTAGGCCGGCCATGGCGGTTGGACGCTCCATCAACAAGCTCCACATGTCCCGCACAAAAAGCTTCCAGGCAAGTCGGATGGGTCCTGCCGAGTTTCGAAGGGTAGTGGGATCAAACTGCTCGGCTGTGCGGTGCCAAGTTCGGTTTGTTGAACCGGTTCAAAATTCAGTGCCCCTTGGTGATTCGACATCGGACTCAGCAAGTTGTTCCTGTAATGCCTCAAGTCCGTAGGGCGAATCAATTCAGGTTGCGGGTGTGAAGTCCGGCCAGCAGGTTCTGAGCTGTGGTGGAATCCCATTCCTTCCCCCCTTGATGATTCGGCACCCGGACTCAAGCAAGTTAATCCGTAAAAATGGCTCAGTCCTGTACGAAATCTATCAAAGTTCCTGAAGCGGTTGTGGTTTCAATTTTCTTTCCCCCCCTTGGTGATGCGGTACCGGACAGAGTGGATGGGTTGGTGATACACAACTCCGTCATCGCATCATCGGGTGGTATGACCGTGCAAACTGAGGGAACTTCGATGGTGCGCGCTAACTCCGCGGCGCTACCTAATTCAACTGGTTGTTCCTCGGTTGGCCTTGCGTGCATCTCATCATCTGCCTCGGCAATGTCGACCGGGCATACCGGATGAGTGCCAGGTGAGAACTCGGCGACAAAATCTGCCAAGGTCTGGGCTTTGATAGCGGTGCGCGGCTGGAACTTTACATCAAACTGTCCCAACTCGACTGCCCACTTAAGAATTCGGCCTGGAAAGTCCGCGCGTTCAAACAAAGTCTTGAGGGGAAACTCGGTCAGTACGATGATGGTATGGGCGCGGAAATAGTGCGCCAATTTTCTTGAAGCCATCATCAAGGCCAGGGCAAGCTTCTCCAACGGCAAGTATCTCGACTCTGCCGGTAACAAAGTTTTGCTGACATAAAAAATTGGGAGGTGCTTGACTCCTTCAGCCCGGACTAGTACCGCACTGACTGCGTGCTGGGAGACGGCAAGGTAAAGGTAGAGTTCCTCACCCGGCTCTGGTGTAACCAACAGCGGCGGAGAAGACAAATAGTCGTTGAGCTCGGCCAAAGCTCGGTCACACTCGTCATCCCATGAGAACTTTGACTTCAATGCTTGAAAGAAAGGGCGGCAGCGATCTGATGACCGGCTTATAAATCGATTAAGGGCGGCGGCCATACCGGCCAGATACTGCACGTCCTTAGCCGAGCTGGGCTGCTTCAACTCTTGCACGGCTTTGATCTGAGTAGGGTCTGCTTCGATACCTCGGTTCGTGACTAAGAATCCCAAAATTTTTTCGGATCCCACGCCAAATGCACACTTTGAGGCATTCAAGCGCAGCTTGTGCTTCTTTAGAATGGCAAACATCTCGGCTAAGTCGGACAAATGGTTTGCCTCATGTCGGCTCTTGACCACCATATCATCGATATAAGCCTCCATTGTCCGACCAAGCAGAGGAGCGAACATTTTGGTCACCATCCTCTGAAAAGTTGCCCCGGCGTTCTTCAAACCAAAAGGCATGACTCGGTAGCAGAAGAGTCCCCTTGGAGTCGTGAAAGAGGTGATCTCTCGGTCAGGCCCATGCAGGGCGATCTGATGGTAGCCGCGGTAGGCATCCAAGAAACTGAGCCTATTATGTCCAGCCGTCAAGTCCACAAGCTGGTCAATTCGCGGCAAAGGGAAGCTATCTTTGGGACAAGCTCGGTTGACTGTCTTATAGTCGACACAAACTCGCCACTTTCCATTCTTCTTAGGCACCACTACCGTGTTGGAAATCCACCGAGGGTAGTGCACTTCCTGTATTGCTCGTGCCTCAAGCAAGTTCTTTACCTCCTCTGCTACTACCTCGGCGTGATGCAGCGCCGACCTCCTTGCTCGCTGGATGACTGGCTTTGCGCCAGGGAAGACATTGAGGTGATGGCAAATAAAGCTTGGGTCAAGGCCAGGCATGTCGTAGGGCGACCATGCAAAGACTTCGATGTTCGCCATCAAAAACTCAATCATCTCGGTTCTCTCCATGGCCGAGAGACTTGAACCGAGCAAGAAGAACCTGTCCGGCTGCTCGGCATCAATCCGCACCTCAACCAATTCTTCAACAGCCTTGTCTTCGGCTTTGGTGCCAACATCATCCAAGACACTCTGGTCCTCCGGTCCCTCGATCATTTGAACGAACCCTTTGGCAGCCCGGCTCCCGTTGACCGCCACGGAACCGAGCAAGAAGAACTTGTCCGGCTGCTCGGTATCAATTCGCACTTCAACCAATTCTTTAACAGCCTTATCCTCGGCCTTGGTGCCCACATCATCCAAGACACCCTGGTCCTCCGGTCCTTCGATCATTTGAACGAATCCTTTGGCAGCCCGGCTCCCGTTGACCGCCACGAAGCACTGCTTGGACATGACCTGATCGCCCCAAATCTCCTCGATTGCCCCCATAGCCGAGGAGAATCTCATTACTTGGTGAAAATTTGATGCCACGGCTTGCATGGCGTGTAGCCATCCCCTTCCAAGGATAAGGTTGTACGTCGAAGGCACTTGCAGCACCCAAAACTCAACTTGTTTGACCACGGATCTCGCTTTGATCGGCAGGATAATCTTTCCCAAAGGCCACTCCGGTTGAGAGTTGAATCCAACCAGTGGCGAAGTTGCCGGAGCCAAGTCTGTCTCCCGGAGTTTAAGCTGCTTGAACGCATCATAGTACATGATCTCGACCGAGCTTCCCTGATCGATCAAGATTCGCTTAACATCGAAGTCCTTGACGCGTAGTGTTACTACTAGGGCATCGTTGTGTGGCGTCTGAATACGTTCTAGATCCCTTGAGGTGAAACTAATCACGTCTTTTTCTTCTGTCTTCCCCCTTTTGATGGCAGGCTGCACCGACAAAACTTCCTGCATATGCTCTGCCTTTTTTATCATGCCCCGGAGTTCGCAGACACGCTCCGGTTCCACGATGCCGTGGATGACATTAATAACTCCTTGCGGTGGTGCGTCTCGGTCATCCTGTCCCCGGGGATCGACCGGAGCCTGATTCGGCTTCACGCCGCCATCAATGTAAAGGTCTAGATGCCCGGCTGCGACCAGTTCTTCTAAGTGTTGCCTCAAAGGCAAACAGTCCTCAGTCCGGTGGCCTCTCTCTCGGTGGAACGTACAACGATACCGCGGATTATAGCCCTTTTGTCCATCGCCCAACTTAGCAGGAAACCAGACATACTCCTCGTCTCGGATTTCACTAAGTATGCGATAGATTGGAATCTTAAAGACCGTGGTTATGCCAGTCCTAGCCTTCATCCTTCTGTTTGCGTCTGCCACATCATCTCGGGGGTAGTCATCCTGGTCATTGCGGCGTCCTCTACCCCGGTTTTTACGGTTAGTGCCACGGTCTGATTCCTCTGCTCGGTCACTTGAGCGGCCGGACTCTTGCCCAACTGCGTGCACTTTGCCTGCTGTCTTCTTGTCTGTTACTACCGGACTGGCCTTCACGGTAGAAGCTGACGCGTCATCCTCTACACGGATGTGCTCATTGATGCGCTACATGAGCTGGCCCATGGAGGTCGGCTGGTGCATGGTAAGCGAGTCCCGCAGTCTATGTCCGACCAGGAGACCGCGCTTATACTGCGTGATTGCAAGGTTGACCGGGCAGTCCAAGATCTCGTTGAAGGTTTCCCAGTACCTTGAGTTGTATACCTTCAGTGTGTCGCTCGGTTCCATCTTAACACTTAGCAAATGATCAACTTCCTTTGGTGTCTTTGTGTTGGTTTTGAAGCGTGTAACAAACGCCTCGGCCAACTGATGGCACCGTTGTATGCTCCCTTCCGGCAACCTCTCGAACCACTTTAAGCCCAGCTCGCCTAAACTTGACGGGAAGATTAGGCACATAAGTCCGTCATTGCGCCTATGTCCGGCCATGACCTGTCGGAAGTGGCTCACATGCATGTACGGATCGGTCTTTCCGTCGTAAAGTGTGAACTTAGGCTGGTGGAAGCCTGCCGGAAGTGGTGTTGTTTCTATTTCCAGGGAAAAATGAGTGGCACTCAGCCTGGCCAAGTCCATATCTTCAAGGAGTGGCACTGCTTGGCGGGGTAGAGGCATTCCGACCTCCTCGCTAGCGTGAACCCCGTAGGATAGCCGCTGGAAAGCAGGTATTCTCTGAGCTTCGCGCCGACGGGCCTGCTCCTTTAAGACCGCCCGTAAATCCTCTGACTGAGCGGAGTAAGAGTACCAAACACTCTTAGAGCAGAGCCACATGTCAGGAGATGACTGGGAGTGGATATGGGGCTCAGAAGGTATATAAGCATGTCTGCGCCTCCCATACACGACACACGAACATCTCTGTAAGGAATTCTTACACTCAAACACTCTCTCCCTTCTCTCTATCCATCCTAAGGTGTGTGCTAACTTGATCGTCGGAGGGTCTTTCCGGCCACACACCGCCGGGTAGCTCACCGTTACTTGCTCGCAGGTGATCGGACATCGACGGAGCTCGGAAGAAAGGAGTACGGGCTTGCCGGAATATTTGCTCCCCGTACAGGTTTTTAGTTTTTTTTTATCTATTTTAGTTTGAGATTAAAAAATTTCGTTTAAAAGGAGCTTTTTGGATTTTTTAATTTTTGTGAGAGAAAAAAATAAAATAATTACGGTTTGGATGTGATATTTTGTCTTATTGATTTTCTAATTTATTTTGTCTTTTTGTGACTAAAATAACTAAAATAGCCCATGCCAAACGTATTCTAATTATATTTTTTCATACCTCAAGGGAGATATGTGTAATTTACACCTACTTATTTTAGTTTGAAGGTGGTAAAATTGAACCAACAATTTAGTGAATCTCACATAAATTATGTTTGTTTTGGAATAATGTCAGAAAATACAAATCCCCTCTAAGGTGGTGACACTAGACTAACAATTGGGTTTTTTCACAATCCAGTCCTATTAAATTGAAAGTGAAAATCTCTACTTTACAAAAGGAGTGTTTGGAAAGTTATAGTCAAAAAAATCAAAACACCCCATCTCATTATTTTTTTTTAAATTTTTTTTTACACTTTTTATTTATGTAAAAAATCAAAAAAATTAATTAAAATCATCAACTCTCGAAACGAGCTCAAAATAACAAAGTTTTATACATTGAAGATTTTTACGTAAATTCATATATTTAATTCCAACCAAATAATACTACCATACTACTACGCAAATAAACACAATTTAATTTGTTATTCATGGTTTTGGGCGGTCTTTAGTTGGTTATTCTAATTGGACTGTCCAGTCTGACCTATTTTGGGCCAATTTGGGACTTGTCTTAATTATCAAAACCGTTCAATATGTAAGATTCGTTGAGTACTTCATCTCTGTAAAAAATCACGTTGATTGGATAGCAATAACTACTTGATCAGATCATATTTGTGTCAAAATTTTACTTTTAAAATTATACTTATTGTTGATACAAATTTGATCTGATCGAGTGGATATCGATATTCGATCAATTTGATTTTTTTCATGGATGAAATACTGAAAAGAAGCCTTAAGTCCCGTTAGATGCGATACAGTGACGGCAAATGATAATGTTAGGAGAAGTGATATATCTAGATTGACAAACTAGTATAGTAAATAGAAATATTTTTAACATCAATTTTGAATTATTAATTTTAAAATGACACCAAACAACAAAAATAACAATGGTGAGGATGTGTTCAACAAAAGATTTGGCTGGTCTCTAATTGATAGTTGAACTAGATCAGATATGATTCTTTTGGAAAGTAGATTAAAAGTTAATTTTTTGATTTTTCTTTTCAAAAATATATAAAAAAGTAAAAAAATGATATAATCTAAAAGAAATTAAAAGTCAAAAAAATTACTTTTAATCTCTTGCCAAAAGAGGTCACAATTAAAATCTCTACCTGGTAAAAATTTATCTTTCACTATTAAAAATTTTTAAACGAAAATTTTTTAATTAATTAAAATTTTTAAAAAATTCTTACAATAAAAGTCTTTTATTTAATAATTTTTACCGATAAGATATCATAATCAGACAAGTCATTCCCTTGAACAAAATAGGGATGGCAATGGGGTTAATGGGGTGGATATTAATTCTCCATCTCCATTCCCCTATAATATATTTTTCTCATTCCCCATTCCCCATGGGTACCACTCTCCCCATTTTTTAATGGGTTTGGATTTTCCCCAACCCACTTTAATCCCCATTTTTATTTTGTTTTTATTTTTTATATTTAATATTAACAAATTTTTTTTTTATTTTTTAAGGTTGACAACAAAAGCTAAATATACTTTCAATCTTTTTTTTTTTAATATATTTAATGTTAACATTTTTTTTTTTTTTTAGGGTTCACAACAAAAACTAAATATACCTTCAATATTTTTTCTTTCTTTTTTAATATATTTAATGTTAACAACTTTTCTTTTTTTTCTTTTTTTTTTCTTTTTTTTAAGGTTTTAACTAAATATACCTTCAATCTTTTTTCTTTCTTTTTTAATATATTTAATGTTAACAACTTATTTTATTTTATTTTTATTTTGTTTTAAGTTTGACAACAAAAGCTAATTTATTAATGTGTTTATTTTTTAAAAATTCAAATATCAAAAAAGGTCAAAATACGCATGACACCTGCTACTGTAGTCTCTCTCTCTCTCTCTCCTATTCTTTCACCTCTGCCGGCCTCGTTCCACTCATGTTCTCTCTTTCTAATTTTTTATTTTTTATTTAAAAACTAAATTATTGATAAAAGAAAAAAAAAATTGACTGAAACAATTTTAAGACCTCATTTTTTTTCTTTTTCTTTTTTTTTGAGAATATCAAAAAAATCTGAAGTAAAAAATAATTACAAAATGATGAAGATAAAAGTGATTTATGCATTTAATTATGACAGTGTTTGGAAATGGAATTTATAGATCACTTTAGCCTCTTCAAGAAAAAAATTCAAAAAGTATTGTTGCTGACTTTCCACATGATACACAGCTGTAACGGACAAAGGGTAAAATGACGCTTTTGCCTTTTTAATTTTTGAGAAACTCACAACAACAACGATAATACACATAGGGACATTTGGTCATTTATTATCTCTACATTATTTCAAACACATTTTTCAATACATCAATCTAACAAAAAATCCAACCCATCTTCTTAAATGCAAAAACTAAAATAGTTTATTAAAATAGTCAAATAGGCAAAACCTCTAAAAAAAAAAAGATTGAAAGTATATTTAGCTTTTGTTGTGAATCTTAAAAATTAAAAAATAAAAAAATAAAAAAATTGAATGATATTTAGCTTTTGTTGTGAACCTTAAAAATTAAAAAAAAACCAAAAGAAAAAATATTGAATGTATATTTAGTTTTGGTTGTAAATCTTAAAAATTAAAAAAAAAATGGTTGTGAACCTTAAAAATAAAAAAAAAATAATAAAAAAAAAGATCGGATGTATATTTAGCTTTGGTTGTGGATCTAAAAAAAAGAGTTGGTTGTGATCCTGAAAAAATAAATAAATAAATAAATAAAAAAAGATTGAATATATATTTAGTTTTGGTTGTGAATCCTTAAAAATATATATATATATATATGGGGAAATTAGTGGGTATCCATCCCCAACCCATGAATATTTAAAAAATATCACTTACTCTATCCAATGGATAAGAAAAAAAAAAACTTATATTTTTAGATTGGATCTCTATAAATACCCACAAGATAGATTATCTATTGTCATCCCTAGAACAATAGTCATGTGAGTTCTGTTCGGAAATTGTCAAGTAGGGAAGTGATGATACAATGCAGTCTGCAGAATAGAAGTGCAAACAGTACCACTTGTCTGTGCTCGACACGTCGCTGACTACTGTGTCCTTCACATTAATTAGATTACACTTTTTCACATTTTACCTTTCGGGTAGAAAACAGATATCTCAAACATTTTACTAGCAAATGCCATCACAATCTCAAAATAAGAGTTAATTTGGCATGTTTGGAAAAAGTTAAAAAATTATTATTTTATTTAAATTATATAATTTTATTTAATTCATATCACTTTTTTAATACATAATTTTAAATTTAACTCAAATCTAATCTATATTTTATAAAAAATCAAAAAGTACACTTATTTAGATCATCTCAAACAACCCTTAAATAAGAGAAGAGATTATTTTTTAAAAAAAATTTAAAATTTGAAACTTATAATAAAATAAATTTTAAAATTTTAATTTTATCAATTTAAATATTAAGTTTTTAAGAGAAAAATTAGTAAAATATTCATTTTAAAGAAAGCCCAAGGTATTAGGTTCCATATATATATATATATATATATATTGTGAAAAATATATTCTTTGTGAAGTATTGTGGTGATAAGTAAATTTTGTTATTTTGGAGGATATTTTGCTTCCAATTTTAATCTTTTAATTTTTATTAATAACTATCTGTTGAAATTTTTTATTCTATCCATTGAAATTTTTATTCTATCAGTTGAAATCTATCTATGTGAAATTCTATCTGTTGAATTTTTATCTCTGTGAAATTTTATCTATTGAAATTTTATTCTATCTGCTCAATTTTTGAGCTTATTTGTTTAATTTTTTGAACAAATATGAGCCTTTTGAAGAGAGTATACAGTGACTTGTTCAAATTCTTGTTTTTTTATCTGTTTAAGTCCAACACAAACATATACTGAGCTAAACTATCCCAATTTAACAAATATTACCAAAAAAGTCCTCATGAGGACAATCTAAACCTTACCATAACACCAGTCATACCATAACACTAGAGACACTGATTTCATCACTATATGATTTATCTGTACAAATTTTCTATCCAAATTTTATCTGTAATTTTCCAAAACGACAAAGTTTTCATCACAAAAACTTTGAAACCAGAATTGAGCAATTGAGAAAGTAAACACACAAGCAAAGCTTCTAGAACTGTAGCACCTGTATTCTTCAAAGCTTATGGGAAATTGTATTCAAATCCTTTATTTTTTTATTTTGGAAATCTTTTGTGTTGTTATGGGTTGGTTTTGGAGGAGTACAATCCGATTTAAATTTGTTAGGTTTGGTTGTTCGCACTTATTCTTGTCAAAAGTTCCTTGGAGACTAAGAAATTCTATTTTATGGTCGACACCAACCTTCCTAAAGGTCGACCATTACCTGTTAGTGAAGTTTCTGGGAGTGTTACTGGAATATAGGGTAGACACCAGACTGGAGAGGGTCGACCCTCTTACGTCTGTGTGTTAGTTGCTGGAAGATAGGGTAGACACCAGACTGGGAGAGGGTCGACCCTCTTATGTCTGTGTGTTAGTTGCTGGAAGATAGGGTAGACACTAGTCTGGGAGAGGGTCGACCCTCTTATGTCTGTGTGTTGGTTGCTGGAAGATAGGGTCGACCCTTGCGTGTTTTTTTTTAGATTTTGAGGTCCGAATGGGCCCTATCTAAGGACGTTTTTGGGCCTATTATTTTATTTGACCTTAAGGCTTTCCCTCACTCCTATAAATAGGCCCAAACCATTTTTTCTCTTATGATTTTCCTATCATCTTTCCTCTTAAATCGTGATTCCTCTCTTCTCTCTCTAAAACTCAACTTTTTCACTTAGATCTTTAGATCTACTTACCTATAGTGATCTTTTCACCTTGCTCCTTTGAGATAAAGTGTAAAGCTTGTCAAGGGCTTCGTTTTGATTGGGGCAAAACGTGGTTTCGTCGCCATCGACTTTTGAGCTTTCTCTCTTCTCTCTCATCTAAACTTGAGGTAGGGATATTCTACTTGTTAATATGAGTTTTAACCTAGACATTTGTCATTTTGTATAAATTGTGAGATTTGGGAAGATTTTGGTAAAAGTTAAGGTTTGGGTTCTAAACTAAAAGGGGTTTTTCGTGTTGATTTACAAAGTAACCTTGGGGGTTTGTGTATGAGGTTCTTTATTGTTGAAGTGGTGAGATTTGGACCTATGGGTTGATATTTTGGAAAAAGGAAAAATTTTGCCCTAAGTTTAGTTGAAATAACTATTTGTGTAAATAATGAAATTGGTTTGGAAATTATGAAATTGAGGGAAATGTGATTGAATGGTGTAGTTTGGTTTAATAAATCACACGCCTATGGAATTTGATAAATTATCAGTTGATAGATTTGTTTATCTGTTTAGATATATCTGTTTTGGGCTATCGGTGGAGGATAGTTATAATTGTTGTAGAAACTGCATGAGAATTAGGATGATTGAAACTAATCAATTGAATTATGTCATTAAATATGACAGTTTGATTAAACCATTGAATATATGTTTTGATTAGTCATTGTATATAACAAAGTGTTTAAATACATTGTATATGTATCTTTGTTTGGAAGGAGATAGGGGATGCACTCCATCGTTTGGGAGGAGATAAGAGATGGACTTCATTGATAATTAAGTTGGCCGAAGTGTCTAGGGTGAAAGTCCATAAATCTTATATATTTATGGGTGTCGGTTCTCTCAGATGTGGTTCCGTAAAATGTAAGAAATAAAAGTGTTGGATTTGATGAATGTATTGAATTGTGAACCATTGAGTTGTAGTCTCATATTGGTTGCTTGATAATAATGAATTTGGATAATTAATTTACCCGAAATGGTAGAGTGGAAATGAATTGAGATATTGGTTATCTATATTGAATGACCTTGAAAAGAATATATGTTGGTTAAAAATGTTGCACATTTATCTGATGCTCATATTTTAGTTAATTCTGATGTATGATTTAGCATATCTCTACTAGGTATTGGCTCACTCTACTTGTGAAACCATTTTCAGGTACATGTGACATGCCACCTCCAATGACATAGCTTGGGAGGCTTAGAGGCTAAAGGCTCTACTTTTGTGATTTCATTTTTTGTGTTTATATGTCTTCTTTTAAGCCGATGACTTTAATTGCAAAGAGTTTCTGACTCTCTTTTTTGTTGTAACCAAGTGATTACTTGGAAAGATGTAAGCCCTTAGGGCATTTATTTTGTTGTTCTAAACTAGAGTTACATGCTATGGTTTTAAGATAAGTATTTATGGAAATGTAATGCATGTGATATCTTTTGTAATATTAACTCTGATGAATGAAAATATAACATTTCTATTGAGTCTCTAGACCTTATGAGTGGTTGATTTGTATAATATTTTTAGGGCGTTACAACTTGGTATCAGAGCGTATCGGGTTTGAATACTTTGGGTACGTGGGAAGTGGTTAGTACCACAATGGGTTTGTCTCGCTTGTTAGAGACTTATGTATGATGTTATGTGCTTAAATGATAACATGTTTATGTGACTATATGGGTATGAGATTTAGTTTCTAGGGTGTTGATCGGATCTATGGGTTTTTGGGAGTCCTGTTAGAAAGGCACTTGGTCACTGCTGTTTCTAACTAGAACTCTAGCAACGCCGCGGGACGATCATTATTCAGAAATGAAATTCGTATGTGCTTATGTGGAGTGAATTCCTGTTGTCCAACGTATTAGGACACGAGTGAGTTAACTTTGGCACATTTATGAATGTGTAAATCTCTTATTGCCCTTATTAGGATGCCTAGACGACGAAGTGACAATTTCCTTCCTTCCATACGGGAAAAGTTGCGGAACCAGTTTATGGAGTTACGCCAAGGTACTACGGGTATGTTTGGTTTGAGTTTGGGAGATGAGTTTTAGAGATAAAAAGTACGAAAAGTTGTTTGGTTTGGTTTTTTTCAAAAGATGCTTTGAAAAATTATTTTGAGAGAGAGCTTTGAAAAAAGTGATTGATTTGATGTGTATGAGAGAGAGATTTGTTTGGAAAACTTGAAAACCAAACAAGTTTTGGGAAATTTTTTTGGGAAAATTTATTTGGTTTGATTACTTTTGAAAACTTATTTGTAAAGAATTTTTCCCAAAAATTTTTGGGAAACACAAACTAAGCAAGGCCTACACCTTTGGTATAGTTTGAAGCATGGTTTACTAACTTGTCGAGATTTGCTCTAGAGTTGGTTGCAACAAGAGAGCAACGTTGTCTTGAGTTCGAAGGGAAGTTGTGTGATGCTATTTGGAGAAGAGTTGCTGGGCAATGCATAGAGATTACCATGCCTTGGTAGAGGCAACGGCTCATATGGCGACTGTCATCGATAGTGTTGGTCAGGATGAGGAGGAAGAGTCCATACCGACAAGTTCAACTGTTTGGAGAGGTGGTAGACCTAGTAAGGCAGGCGTAGTTGACGCCTCGAGCTACTCTCGTTTCATCAGACTCGTCCTTTGGAGAATCTAGCCAGACTTAGGCGTTCTTGAGTCAACCTCGGAATAGAGGATCACCTTGGTGTTTTTGATATGGTTGGACAGGCCATGTTTGGCACAAATGTCCTCTGAGGGAGCTGCGCTAGTTTTAGTAGTCCAAACGGGGACAATAGTGAGACTGGAAGTGTGAAGGAGTTTTGATTCTTCACAGTGTTATTTGATATTATATTATGAAAGTCTGTATGCCTACGAATATTGTTTATATATGTGTATGTGGTTGTAAACCCAAAAGGTGTGGTTATGTAATTAACTTTGTGCTCATTGGCAATGTGTTAATAGAAGTAGTATGAATTGAAAATCTTAGTGTTTTTTATGCCATATTGATGTCGTAGGAAATGGGTTGGCTTGTGATGTCTCAGGTTAGTCATGAATGCCTTGTGAAAAGGCAGGGATGTGTTTTATTTTGGACTTTGAGTCTGGAGGATAAAGGACTAGTGGTTGGGTCGTATGGTATTCGAAGTTGGTTGGCACGTAGTCACCTTGGAAATTGTTCTCGGGTTGCGTTAATGAACTTAGGGGTGTGGGGGCCTCGCGTATGGGTGCATTTGATTGGTGTGGTTATATAAAACCCCTTGAATTGGGGCAACGTATTAATGTGAAAATTTTGCAAACGCCTTATGCCATTGAATTATAACGATTAATATTGTTGGTGTTATATTGGTTTGAGACTTCTGTGATTTGGAAAGTTATGTGTGTTGTACTATATCTCTTGGTACTGTATGTATCTCTATTTATTGTTGGAATTAGGTAAATTAAAACTAATTTCTCACCCGTTGTCATTGAATATGATTATATCTTTAAATAAATTGTATATGTAAGATGTTTGGAGTCACCGTAGGTGTGATGGTTGTGATTGGGTGAAGGTTGAGATTCACCGGATATTATTGGGAAATAAGTTTGAGGGTGAGTTCGGCTCTGTGGCTTTTTATGGCATTCATTTTAACTGAAAACTCTGATTTGAAATTTCGTGGATTGTTTTGAGAAAATGTTTGCAAAACAATTAGTCTCCTTGAGATTTTGGAACAAAATTTTTGTTGGAAAATGATGTAAGTTTGAATAATTTTTTAGAAAAAGGGGGTAAGTGGTAAACGAGCCTTTGAAATAACAAGAAAAAAACCGTTGTTTTAATCAGATTATGTGATTGTTCCGTTCAACATTGTAGGGGTGAGATTCTATTATGGTTGGATTTCAATTACTAGTTATGTACGTTTTATTTTCTAATCTGTTGTTTCTTGTGAAGAGGTGTTAGTCCCTTATCGTAATATTGGTTGTTAGCATCGGTGGGGTGGTGTGTTGTGAGCAGCTGGTAATATGTTTCAGGCAGAGGTATAGTGGAGGTTTCCTAAGTTTTAGGACTTTTTTATTATGTTTGAATGCGATAGGTATGTACCTTAATTATGGTTAAGTCAGGTGATGTTGTTGGAAAGGTTGGTTGGGTATATAACCCGTGGTTAGGGTGTGACCTGCGTGTAGGGTCACAGTGGTTTGGTGCTTATGGGCAAAGGTTTGGGATAACGGCGGGGAGATTGAGGACTTTATTTGTTCTTCCGGAGAGTTAGGACGGTAAGTCTTTGAAAGCCTTGTCGGTGTTTTGCGTTGGCGCTGGGGCTTAGTTCGAAGTTGTTGTTCAGTAATAGCGATGGCTAGTGGATTGACACGGAGGCTTAGTATTTTGATTGTACTCTTGTGACGAGTGACGAATAGAATGTGGAATAAAGAGTTGACCTTATTGGTCATTGAGGGATGGAGGTGTTATGTTTGCTTGTGTTTGATTCGAATGGTTACGTAGTAACGAGGGTGTTGTAGCGTGATAAGCCATTGCTGGTTAACTTGGTGTGAGGGAACAAGTGGGTAAATTTTGTTATTGTGAATTCAGTCGAGGTTGTGATTACATCTTCAGAATGAGGAATTCAGTGTGGGTGTAGAATATCGTGCATTAAGTGAGAAGGTTTTGCTAGTATGGTATGTGATGGTGTGCGGTTTGTATGTTGTTATTAGAATATATGTAGAAGGGGATCAGTCATAGGGCAATCCCATGAGAGTGCCATGGTAAGGCAATTGTGTAGTTAATGATTAGGTTGAGTAATTTCATGTTCAAAATTGTTGGGTCACTTTGGTGTGGATGTTTGTCGTCCAGTTTGGATAGTGGAACTCCGAGTGAGGTAGTAAGATTGTGTAGAATGAGTGATCCACTATGTCAGAGTTGTTTCGACTTATTCGGTCCTTGTGTGCGTTGACTTGAGATGGTGTACTGGGTTTGACTTGAAAAGTTCAGTTAGGACTCAAATGTGAAGCAAGGATGTGTGTGCCACTTAGGCATACGTGTGAGGGGTGAATGAAAAGTCAGAGTACCATGGGGTAACTTTGAAGAATCCAAAGTGATTCATTAAACCGGAGAGGTTGTGTATGGAACTCCATTTAGAAGTTGGCGAGGTTGAGCAAGATGTTAGTGTTGAAGACTGGCACGAGTGAATAAAGTTAGATAGCTGATTGGTTAATACTTGGGTTGGTTGACATATAGTCACCTCGAGAATCGGTCGAAATTGTAAGTTGTGTAATTAAACGGTGTCTTGGTGTGGAATGTAAGTCTCTCATGGACAGTTAGAAGGTTGTTTGAGTGATAGTAACCGGTTTGGGGTTTCGGTTGAGAACTTTGGTCTTATAAGGGCTTTGCACCATTATGTGATCAATGGTGTGCAATTTCTTCCCTTGTGTTATTGCGTTACTGGCATTTCTAAAATTTATAGGGGTTCTCATTGTAGAAAATCTTATTTTGAGTATTGTAACACCACCGTGAGTGTGATGGGTTTGTGGGATGACTATTTTGTGATTTACTCGAGGTATGTTGAAGAATAATTTGGAGGAAAACCAAGTGTTTTGGAACAAATGGGATAGATTAAGCATTTTGTTTCACTTAAACGGAATATCTTATACCATGTGTTGAGAAGTCACATTTTGATTTAGCCTAAGTTATTGATTACATGTTGTGTGTCCTTTGGCAAGGGTTTGGAATTGTCGGGTATTGATGTGCCATGACGTTATTGATTATTCGTGTTTTATTTTGCATTCTCGTTCTACGAGAGTTGACTGAAAGTGTGAAAACCCATATTTAAATTATTCTTGAAAGAAAATAAATTAATTAATTAAATTAACCCAATTCTATCGCTAACAAAGACCCTATTAAGAATAAAAATGTTGTGGATGTTCAATAATTATTGTTAAAAATAAATAAATAAATATGTATACAAACAGACAAACCGTGGGCAAACAACCCACAGTTCCTACCAAACCCACCATCTCTTAGAAATTAGGAAACCATAAAATTTAGGGAAAGCTTATTCTTAGAACTTGGAGAAAGGTAATGGCAAAGAGAGAGAGAGAAAGGGAGAGAGAGAGCTAGCGTCGGAGGTCTATATAATGCACATAGTAGTCATGCATAGAAGGGTAGGTTTCAGTGTTTGCATGCATGTATTCCTTTTGACGGGTGAGGAAGAATTAGGGAAGAAGAATTCAGCAGAAGGAGAAGAAGAGAAGAAGGTTTAGGAAGCAAATTCTTCTATCATTTCATCACCCATTTCAATGCTACTACTAGGTAAGAAGACCCTCTCAATCCTCTCATTTTTTTTACATAATTGAAATTTTCAGATTGTATACATATGATACATTGTCTAAACTGTGTTGAGGATAATCTATTTTGAATCTGCCAGCATATTACCCGAATTTTTAGATAATTTTATACTCAAAATTTTGAGATAATTTCTTATAAAAAGTTGTTGATAATGATGTCTAGTTTATCCAGAAAATTTTGGTAACAATTTTTGATCTTTCTACGAATTTATACAAAATTTTAACTAAATCTGAAATTGTGATGAAAATAGTCTATTTTGAATCTGCCAGAATGTCACTCGAATTTTTAGACAATTTTACACTCAAAATTTTGAGATGATTTCTTCTACAAAGTTGTTGATAATGATGTCTAGTTCGTCCAGGAATTTTGGTAACAATTTTTGAGTTTTCTACGAATTTATACAAATTTCTAACTAAATCTGAAACTGTGAGACAGATTTTACCATGTATTTGAAAATTTATTTAAAATTCTATACTAAGCCAAATCTGGTAATTTCTAACTAAAATATGAAATTTGAGAAGTCTAGTTTCATGATAAAGTTTTAGATTTTGGGTTTGATCTATAAATTTAAGCATAGAATTAATGTTAGGAAATGTGACAAATCTGTGTCATAAACACCCTTGGAATTTGTTTAGAATTATTTATAAGTTATTTTTGGAAAATACTTTCTGAAAAATAACCATAACATGTTTATTGAGTATCCTGTAGATTGATATGAATTTTAGAGTTGTATAAGTAATGTATTTATAATTTTATTTGCAAGATATATACTCTGAAAATTTTTCTGGACAGAATAAAACCACCACTTTAATAGTATGCTAGTCTAATTTTGTAAATCAAAAATTTGTGCATGTGTGTATTTATGGTTTAATTCTTGTATCTAAGTTATTATTTCATACCATGGTTTAAATAAATTGTTTATTTAAATTCTGTACTTTTATTTAGTATTGTGTGACACATGCAATATTTTATGATTGAGAATTTTAATGAGTTGGTATAACATTACTTGTGCTTAAAAATTTGGAATTATTTGTGATTAATATCAAAATTAACTGAAATGATTAACGACATATACAAAGTTAAAAATTGAGGGTTCATACCGGTCGTGTTAGGGTGAATCCTGGTTTTGAGAAACAGCTGGAGCTCGGCAGCCGAGCTGCCCTACCTCGGTCATACCATGTTTCATACCTCAAGCGCCTAACCGGATAGACACACGGAGGACCGGGCTAAGCGGCATCCCGGCCGAGCCTAGCCCGGATACTTCGATCGGCCTTCCTGCCGACCATACAATCTCCTCGGCTGACCATGCCTTTC
This sequence comes from Camellia sinensis, assembly GCF_004153795.1. NCBI lineage: Eukaryota > Viridiplantae > Streptophyta > Magnoliopsida > Ericales > Theaceae > Camellia > Camellia sinensis. Next base: position 1,253,331 of record NW_021025200.1, on the reverse strand, counting down.
CGGGCACCGGCTACTCAACTTCCTCGGTTGTCCATGCCTTCCTGGGCGCCGGTCACTCGGTCAACCCGGCTTTGGCCATCCTCGGACCGGGCACCCTGGTCCGACTGAGCACTGCCTTACCGAGCAGTTTCTGTCCGGTCCGGGGTGACACTCAGCCCGTACTCTGCCCGGCCCAAATTCTGGCAGCCCACTTTGGGTAAAAAGTCGATCGTCTCGAACCTATGCACCGTTGGGCCCTCAACTTGCTCGGTCGATATCTCGGCCCAACTCCAGATCATAAATTACCCTCTCATGTGTATTTATGGTTTAATTCTTGTATCTAAGTTATTATTTCATACCATGGTTTAAATAAATTGTTTATTTAAATTCTGTACTTTTATTTAGTATTGTGTGACACATGCAATATTTTATGATTGGGAATTTTAATGAGTTGGTATAACATTACTTGTGATTAAAAATTTAGAATTATTTGTGATTAATATCAAAATTAATTGAAATGATTAACGGCATATACAAAGTTAACAATTGACGGTTAATACCAGTTGTTCGGGGTGAGTCTTGGTTTAAAGACTGTACGGAATTAAGGGTTGACGGTTAACACCGGTTGTTCAGGGTGAGCCTTGGTTTTGAGAATTCTCACGTAAATTGTGTTGCGAAACTCTAAGATGGCACGTGACTTATTTGAACCCTTTTCAGTATTCGGTTTTGGAATAAGGGTGGATGTGCAGGTGGCACACAGGGAGGTTACTCACCCCTGGCAGACCGTTTCCTTGGGGCAGACCACGAATGCCACTACTTGGGTGTATAACTCCGGACGTGGGCATCCCTGGTAGTTACAGTTGGTAACACTTAAATATTTGACCAAGGGAGGGTTTCAAATTAACCGTTGCCATGCTTAGTGGTTGGTAAGTTAAATCTCTTTGGTGAGATTTCGAGTGTCACCTAATTTATAAAAATTACTGAAATTATTCTAATGGTTGTAAATTCTGTGTATAATTATATTGTTATCTCATGTTTAGAATATTATTATTTTTCTCTTAAAAAGAATGGTAGGTTGGTTACGTTTTCTTACTGTGTTGCAAAACTCATGGCATATATTTTGTTGCCCTGGCGTTTGATGCCAGATTATGTCGAAGAAAGGACTGAGGCTGAAATTGGAGCTGCTCCCAATATCGAACCTTGGCTGACTTAGAGTCAAGATTTTATCAAAATAAATCCTGTTATCCCTTGTATTAGGATTTAACTATGTTGTGACGTTGTGTGTGAACTTGTAGTTTTATTTTGTCGTTGGACTTTGACTATGTAAGAACTTAAAAGTTCTTAATTAGTAGTTAAAACTTTATCTAGCAAGTTATCGTTATTTAAATCTTATGACGTTTCAAAAAAAAATTTGGGGCGTCACAGCTTGGTATCAGAGCCTAGATTTGAACCTTTGGGCCATGAGTAGAAGTTTGTTTTTAAGAAAACCTTATGTTAATTTGTATTTTGAGGTGACTTGACTAAGTTAGAACCTTTTTATTTGTAGGATGCTAGGGTCATCAGACATTAACTCTAACGAGGAAAATTCGGTGGAAAACTATGACATAGAATCTGGCCCAACTGAAGAAGTGGAGATGCCTATAGAAGACTATGAAATTGAGCTTGAGCTTGACCATGAACCTGATCCTGGACTTGAGCCTGAGTCTGAGTCTAATGAAGTTGAAGAAGTTGTACCAATATACAACCCCCCGGAGGTTATTGTGATTGAGTCAGACACTGAAGATGAGTCTATGGAAGGCAATACCGAGGAGAACACTGGAGATATAGGAGCTACGTTTGAGGGTTGGGATGTGTGAAACGGGTTGCAGATTGGCTTTTTTGTATATGTCAGACTTTATCCCCTAGGAGGTTGTGCTTGGAAAGTTGAGAGTTGGGTGGGTACCTATATCGGACCTGTCCAGATTCTAGGACAAAAGACTCCCTGGGTGTATCAATTAGGCCCTTTCCCGGATGGTTTCACTGATAGTGTTGGCGACCTTTTTGACTTTTAGAGCCTTCAGTGTATCATGCCCGACCCAAGCAGAATTGTGAGGAGAGATGGGTCAGTGAACTTCAAGGACTGGAGGACTTATCGGGAGGAGCCAGTGCTGCTGCTAGGGCATCGTGTGTGCGAAACTGCTATCTTCGTAAGGGTGTTGTGGCGATTCATGGGACTTTTCCAAGCCACATGGGAGCCGGAAGCCCTGGTGTGGAGAGACTTTCCTTAGCTATTTTAAGGGGTCTTAAAGGAACTATAAACTAGGCTAACTGATTGTTTTGTATGCTCACATGTAAAAAAAAAAAAATTGCCTAGTTTAGAATTGTGAGTGTAGGAGTTAACTCAGATTGTAGGGGCTATCTCTTGCCCGTAGTATGTTATTTAATCTTTTCCTTTGTTCTATTTGTATTTTGCTAATTGTAGCTTATCTAATCTAATTAATGAAGTCTTTTTTTTTTTTTTTAACTATCTTTGCACATAAATATAATAATAATAATAATAATGATAATAAATAAATGAATAAATCACAAGAAAATCCCATTATGCAGAATGGCTGGACGAACAAGAAATAATAACAACGGTAATGGTGATGGAGTGCCTGATGGCGATGTTGCTTGAATTATACGCGCGATTGCTGATAGGGTAGGCAATATACCACCCCGAAACCAAGATCAAAACAAATCGGAGATGATAGCAAAATTTGAAAAGCTACGTCCCCACAAATTCCTTGGTGGATCAAATCCCCATGAAGCTGAAGCTTGGTTAAGACAAATTAAGAAGTTTCTAGATACTTCCGACATCCGAAATGAACAAGATAGAGTGACCATGACGGCATTTCAAATGGAAGGGGAAGCAGATCATTGGTGGGAAATGATCAAAAGTACTCGACAAGTAGAGACATTAACTTGGAGACAGTTTGAAGACCTGCTCATGGAAAAGTATTTTCCTAACTCGCTAAAACAAGAAATGATTCAAGAGTTCCTCCAACTGAAACAAGGAAAAATGTCAGTCGCTCAATATGCGAACCGTTTTGAAGCTCTTTCACGGTACGTTTCAGCCATAGTAGCAAATGAAGAGGATAAGGTTAGGCGATTTGAATGGGGCTTGGACACAAACATTAGAGGAAGATTGATCGCAGTGCAACTCTCCACCTATGCCCAGATGGTGAATCGAGCTTTAATTATGGAACGAGAGTTAGCAGATTCCGAACGCATTCGAAATCAGCGATCAAGGAACAACAACCAACCACGCGGAGGAGGCCCAGTCCGCAACACCAGAAACCATCCTGCGCCAGCACCCTATGCCGGAGGAATGAAACAGCAACAAAGGCAGAATCGAGGAAACTAGCAAGGAGGAAACTTTGTAAATAAGTGGAAAGGAAGATGTTTCAGATGTGGTCAACAGGGGCATCGTCAAAGTGAGTGTCCTCAAGGTGGGGAGTATTTTATGGATCAGTGAGGGGCACAACAATACAACAAATGCCAACCTGGGCAAGGTTCTAAGCCTACTCAAACTACTCAGACCAACAAGGGGCAGCCACAAGCCTCTAAGAATGCAGGCTGACCAAGAACACAACCACAAGGAGCTGGAAATGGAAAGAAACCAGGAGAGACTAACCAACAGGCAATAGGGAGAATGTATGCCCTTCAAGAAGAAGAAGATGTTGATAACCCATCAGTAATTCAAGGTATGTTAATCCTTATGAATTCTTGGGTTAAAGTATTGTTTGATTCTGGAGCTTCGCATTCTTTTATATCCACTGCATGTGCGACAAGTTTGGGTTTAGAACTAGAAGCGTTAGAGATAACTATGAGTGTCACTTCACCCTTAGGAGGTCAAACCCGAGTAAATCTAGTATGTAAATCTCGTGAGCAAGAAATCTCTGGTTCACATTTGATCTGTGATCTAAGAGTTATGGATATGTCTGATTTTGACGTCATCCTAGGAATGGACTGGTTGTCAGTTTATCAAGCCATTATTGATTGTTACTGTAAGATCATGACAGCATCCTCCCTTAACGGCACGAAAGTTCAATTTAAAGGGGATAGACAAGATTCTCTAACTCCAACGTGTTGCAAGTCTCGATGGCATGATCAACTAACAGGATGGTTGGCGAGCCTAATTTTGGAAGACGAAAATCGAGAGGATCTAGGATTACCCCATGTGGTGTGCGAGTACGTTGACATTTTCCCTGATGAATTGTCTGGATTACCCCCAAAACGAGACGTAGATTTCACGATTGAGCTTCAACCTGGGACTTCGCCGATTTCAATAGCACCACATCGTATGGCGCCAGCTGAACTTCGAGAATTGAAGGAGCAGTTGCAAGAACTGTTGAATAAAAAGTTCATCAGACCAAGTACGTCTCCTTTGGGAGCGCCAGCATTATTCGCGAAGAAGAAGGATGGAACCTTAAGATTGTGCATCGATTATCGACAACTAAATCGAGCCACCATTAAAAATCGATATCCTTTACCCAGAATTGATGACTTGTTCGATCAATTAAGAGGTTCAAAATGTTTTTCCAAAATTGACCTTAGGTCGGGATATCACCAACTTCGTGTCAGAGGAGAAGATATACCCAAAACTGCGTTTCGAACCTGTTATGGCCACTATAAGTTTGTGGTAATGCCATTTGGTTTGACAAATGCTCCTGGGGTATTCATAAGTTTAATGAACAAAATTTTTACCCCCTATTTAGACCAATTTGTGGTAGTATTCATTAATGATATTTTGATATACTCACGATCGGAGGAAGACCACGAGCAACATCTGAGAACCGTTTTGCAAATTCTAAGAGAAAACCAATTGTATGCTAAAGCTAGCAAATGTGAATTTTGGTTAAAGGAAGTAAAGTTCTTAGGTCATGTTGTGTCCAAATCAGGGATATCAGTGGATCCTGCTAAAGTAAAAGCAGTAATGGGGTGGAAACAACCTAAGAATAAGTTTGAGATTCGTAGTTTCTTGGGATTAGCAGGTTATTATAGGAGATTCATTCAGGATTTCTCCAAATTAGCCAAGCCAATGACACGCCTAACGCAAAAAGGAGTAAAGTTTGAATGGAACGAAGCGTGTGAGCAGTCATTTCAAGAACTCAAGAAGAGACTGACAAGCGCTCCAATATTAATCATACCCGAACGCAACGTTGGGTACACTGTTTACTGTGATGCCTCTAAAGAAGGGTTAGGTAGTGTGTTAATGCAAAACGGGAAAGTAGTGGCTTACGGATCAAGACAATTGAAGAATCATGAGAAAAATTATCCTACTCACGATCTGGAGTTGGCAGCTGTGGTCTATGCACTTAAGACTTGGCGACATTACCTTTAATGCCAAAAATTTGAGATATTTACCGATCACAAAAGCTTGAAGTACTTGTTCACACAAAGAGATTTGAACATGAAGCAGAGACGCTGGATAGAGTACCTTGAAGATTACCAATTCACCATATCTTATCATCCCGGGAAGGCTAATGTTGTAGCAGATGCACTAAGTCGAAAGACAAGGGAGATTGTAGCCAACATATCAATTAAAGAATGGGAAATGGTAAGCACTGTGAATGGGTTTAAGTTACAACCAGAGACTCAGAATGGGAAGGGTAGGTTGTTTACAATAGTTACAACACCCCAACTTCTTACCAAAGTGTTGGAAGCCCAAAGGTTTGATCAGGAGACCGACTTCATCAAGGCCCGATTAGTGACCGAGGAATCTTCACCGGATTGGACACTCCATCAAGATGGTAGTTTAAGGTATTTAGGTAGAATTTTTGTGCCAAACATTGAACAATTAAGCGAGGAAGTACTTAAAGAATTTCACCATTCGATTTTTGCGGTTCATCCTGGAGGAAATAAGATGTACCAGGATCTTAAGTGACAGTATTGGTGGAGTGGAATGAAGAAGGATGTTGCTCAATTTGTATCTAAGTGTTTGACGTGTTAGCAAATGAAGGCAGAACATCAAAGACCGGCAGGGAAACTCCAACCTTTACCAATACCTAAGTGGAAATGGGAACACATAACAATGGATTTTGTAACGGGATTACCCCGGTCGCCGCAAGGCCATGATGTCATTTGGGTGGTGGTTGATCGATTAACTAAGACGGCACATTTCCTACCAATAGGACCAGAAGGCACACTCGAATCTTTAAGCCAATTATTTATTCGAGAAATCATTAGATTGCATGGAGTACCAGTCTCAATAGTGTCAGATCATGATTCTCGTTTTACGTCACAGTTCTGGCAAAGTCTGCAAAAGGCCTTGGGTACAGAGTTGTGTTTTAGTACAGCTTTTCACCCTCAAACTGACGGTCAATCAGAAAGAACAATTCAGACTTTAGAAGACATGCTTCGAGCTTGTGTGATGGACTTTAAAGGTAGTTGGGAGAAATATTTACCACTAGTTGAATACTCTTACAATAACAGTTTTCAAGCAAGTATTGGTATGGCACCGTATGAAGCTTTGTACGGACGGCCTTGCCGATCACCAATATTGTCACGACCCAAACCCGACCCTATGGGTTTAGCACCGTAACCCGCCAGTAATCCGAGATTACCAAAGGCCTACAGAACAGTAACACAGTAAAACAGAGTACAGGGCCTGGCGGAAGCCAATACAGTAATTAAACAATGTCCAATGAGATGTGACAGTCTGTATACCAAAAAGATTTTTCATGCATTCATACATATACAAACAGTACAGTCTATACAAAATTTACAGTCACACAGTACAGGGACCTAATCCCTTGATAACAGTACAGTTAGCAACTGACAGTCTATACAGTAATCCAAACAGTATGGAGACAGACGGGGGAAACAAACAAAACACCCCAAAAGCCATAGCATGGCAACTCGGAACCTCGCAGTGAGGCACAAAGGCTGGCTTGACAAAACTGGAGTCTAACCCACGCTCCTAGCTCCGATCTGGTGGCTGAGCACCTACATATATATATAAACAGTGAGAAGGTCCCTTAAATGACCTTGTTTTACCAAGTTTTCCAGATGTGTCTTCAGGGCTCTGCACCCCTGAGTCAGATGCCCATCCTCGTTGTGGTAGACACAATGTTTCCTTAGACTTCTTCCCATAAATTCGCTCAGAACTCTTACTGGTGCTCTGTAATAGAGCTGATTTCGAATTTTCTCCAAGACTTTGTAAAGTGGGATTCGGAATACGGTTGTGATTGCCTGCGCAGCCCTTAATTCTGTCTCTTACTTGTTGTACCCAGTGTTACCTCAGCCTTGCTTCGGCTAGCCGTTTGTTTTCTCTTGTTTTGACGCCTTCGTCCTTGGCGTGTCCTCCTCGGCCCTAGCATACTTTTCTATCCTTGCCATAAGTTCCTCCATACTTTTTGGCAATGTCTTTGCCAGTGATTTTCGAAGTAGGCAATCATCTTTTAGGCCATTCTTAAAAGACACGACCGCCACCCCTTGGTTGCACCCTGATATTCGGTTGAACACCTCATAGTACCTCTTGGCATAGGCCCTAAGGCTTTCATCCTCACTGATTCTCAAAGCCATTAGGGAGTCCACCCTTAATTGCTGTAGTTTGTTTATCACAAACCTGGCCACGAACATCTCGGCCA
>NW_021025200.1:1158775-1239748 GCF_004153795.1 Camellia sinensis | reverse complement strand
GCCCAATCCTCCGCTCGACGACTGCCCAAAACAGTCGCAGAGAGATGCTGGTTGCTCGGAATTCCACGGCTCGAGCGTAAACTTTCCCGCTCGACGAAGTGCGAAATCTGGAAACCCAATTTGCACCTCCAAGCTCAAACTCAAGTTAACATCAAAAATCACCGATCCTCTTGGCTCAATTTTCTGGAACACATTATAAACACATTAGAATAACGTGGTTCAAAAGTGCTCAATCTTGAGGAAAGTCAAAGCCCAAGGGTGATTTAATTCAAACCCAATTTCAAACCAATTTCAAATCATTTTCAAGAACAAATCTCAAACATGACATGCATGATCTAATCTTTCAAAGCTTTAATGCTGTTTCAAAAGAGCTCAAGGCCTTCAAAACAAAGATGAACTCATGAGTATGACCAAAGATGACATGCATTTGAGTATTGATGAACTACCACCTCAACTTCATATTATGTCAGCATGCAACACTTAAGCTTCAATTCAACAACAATGAACCAATTCATGACTTATTCTTACAATGAAGCATGAATCATGCCAAAACAACTTCAAACACCAATTAAGATGATGAATGATCTACCTTAGGTGTAGAATTAGAAGGAGGGAGCTCAAATATGCAATCTCCTCAACAATTCTTCCAATTTACCAAAACAATTCACAAGCAAAATTGAGAGAAATCAACTCCTCAGTCTCTCTTCTCTCTTAAGGTCGCTAGGACAAGAAGAAAATGGCCTGATGAAATAGTCTTTCAAGTTGTACATAAGGCTTCAAGTGTGTGTATTAGTGGGCCACTAGGGTGGCAATTTGGATAAAAAGCCTAACTCTTTAATAGCTTATTTAATCTATTTAATCATACCTAATCACTTTTTCAATAATTACCATAAAAGTACATAATTATGAGATCATTAAATAACACTAACCAATTTCCGGTGTTCGGCCGCCGATAAGGCCTTCAATTAATAGTTTAAACATAAAACACGAACAGATCAAACAAACAGTCAACAGATAAAATGCAATTCAAACAGATGTATTCACTCAATTCAGTTTCAATTTCGGTCAGTCAGTTCAGTACTTTAATCAGTTCAATTCTCAGTCAGTTATCAGTCATTATCAGTTCCGTTTAACAGTAATCGGTGATTATCGGTAATCAATCAGTCATTAATCAGTAAACAGTATGAGGGTTGTTACAAATATGTTGGACAGAAGTGGGAGAAGCACCTCTTTTAGGGCCAGAGTTAGTTCAAGAGACTACCGAGAAGGTGAAACTAATTAGGCAAAGGCTTGAGACCGCTCAGAGTAGGTAGAAAAGCTATGCAGATCAAAGAAGAAGACCTTTAGCATTTAAAGTTGGAGATCATGTGTTTCTGAAAATACAGCCTCGCCGAGGAGTTGTTCGTTTTGGAAAGAAGGGAAAGTTGTCACCTCGCTTCATAGGGCCTTTCGAAATTTTGGACAAAATAGGAGAAGTGGCGTACCGTTTGGCTCTACCGCCTCAACTAGCTGGAGTACATAATGTTTTCCACGTCTCTATGCTACAGAAATACGAGCCACACCCTTCTCACATCATTAATTGGGAGGAAATTAATCTTGATGAAGACGTGACATTTGAAGAAAAGCCTGTCAAGATTTTAGATCATCGCGATAAGAAATTATGAGGCAAAACTGTACCATTGGTTCGAGTTCTCTAGAGACATCGTGGGACGGAAGAGTCAACGTGGGAGCGAGAAGATATGATACGTGTCAATTACCCTCAACTTTTCGAGTCTAAAGGTACGAATTAATTTCGAGGACGGAATTCTTTTTAGGAGGGTAGATTGTGAAAACTCATATTTAAATTATTCTTGAAAGAAAATAAATAAATTAATTAAATTATTAGTTTTTTAAATTAACCCAATTCTATCGCTAACAAAGACCCTATTAAGAATAAAAATGTTGTGGATGTTCAATAATTATTGTTAAAAAATAAATAAATAAATAAATAAAATAAAATATATATATATGTATACAAACAAACAAACTGTGGGCAAACAACTCACAGTTCCTACCAAACCCACCATCTCTTAGAATTTAGGAAACCATAAAATTTAGGGAAAGCTTATTCTTAGAACTTGGAGAAAGGTAATGGCAGAGAGAGAGAGAGAGAGCTAGCCTCGGAGGTCTATATAATGCACATAATAGTCATGCATAGAAGGGTAGGTTTCAGTGTTTGCATGCATGTATTCCTTTTGACGGGTGAGGAAGAAATAGGGAAGAAGAATTCAGCAGAAGGAGAAGAAGAGAAGAAGGTTTAGGAAACAAATTCTTCTATCATTTCATCACCCATTTCAATCCTACTACTAGGTAAGAAGACCCTCTCAATCCTCTCATTTTTTTTACATAATTGAAAATTTCAAATTGTATACATATGATACATTGTCTAAACTGTGTTGAAGATAATCTGTTTTGAATCTGCCAGCATGTTACCCAAATTTTTAGATAATTTTATACTCAAAATTTTGAGATGATTTCTTATACAAAGTTGTTGATAATGATGTCTAGTTTATCCAAAAAATTTTGGTAACAATTTTTGAGCTTTCTACGAATTTATACAAAATTTTAACTAAATCTGAAACTGTGATGAAAATAGTCTATTTTGAATCTGCCAGAATTTCACTCGAATTTTTAGATAATTTTATACTCAAAATTTTGAGATTATTTCTTCTACAAAGTTGTTGATAATGATGTCTAGTTTATCCAGAAAATTTTGGTAACAATTTTTGAGCTTTCTACGAATTTATACAAAATTTTAACTAAATCTGAAACTGTGATGAAAATAGTCTATTTTGAATTTTCCAGAATGTCACTCGAATTTTTAGACAATTTTATACTCAAAATTTCGAGATGATTTCTCTATTGTACTCAAAATTTCGAAATGATTTCTTCTACAAAGTTGTTGATAATGATGTCTAGTTTATCTAAAAATTTTTGGAAACAATTTTCGAGCTTTCTACGAATTTATACAAATTTCTAACTAAATCTGAAACTGTGAGACAGATTTTATCATGTATTTGAAAATTTATTTAAAATTCTATACTAAGCCAAATCTGGTAATTTCTAACTAAAATATGAAATTTGAGAAGTCTAGTTTCATGATAAATTTTTAGATTATGGGTTTGATCTATAAATTTAAGCATGGAATTAATGTAAGGAAATGTGACAAATCTGTGTCATAAACACTCTTGGAATTTGTTTAGAATTATTTATAAGTTATATTTTGGAAAATGCTTTCTGAAAAATAACCATAACATGTTTATTGAGTATCTTGTAGATTGATATGAATTTTAGAGTTGTATAAGTAATGTATTTATAATTTTATTTGCAAGGTTTATACTCTGAAAATTTTTCAGGACAGAATAAAATCACCACTTTAATATTATGCTAGTCTAATTTTGTAAATCAAAAAATTTGTGCATGTGTGTATTTAGGGTTTAATTCTTGTATCTAAATTATTATTTCATACCATGGTTTAAATAAATTGTTTATTTAAATTCTGTACTTTTATTTAGTATTGTGTGACACATGCAATATTTTATGATTGGGAATTTTAATGAGTTGTATAACATTACTTGTGATTAAAAATTTGGAGTTATTTGTGATTAATATCAAAATTAACTGAAATGATTAACGGCATATACAAAGTTAACAATTGACGGTTAATACCAGTTGTTCGGAGTGAGTCTTGGTTTAAAGACTGTACGGAATTAAGAGTTGACGGTTAACACCGGTTGTTCAGGGTGAGCCCTGGTTTTGAGAATTCTCACGTAAATTGTGTTGCGAAACTCTAAGATGGCACGGGACTTATTTGAACCCTTTTCGGTATTCGGTTTTGGAATAAGGGTGGATGTACAGGTGGCACACAGGGAGGTTGCTTACCCCTGGCAGACCGTTTCCTTGGGGCAGACCACGGAAGCGACTACTTGGGTATATAACTCCAGACGTGGGCATCCCTGGTAGTTACGGTTGGTAACACTTAAATATTTGACCAATGGAGGGTTTCAAATTAACCATTGCCATGCTTAGTGGTTGGTAAGTTAAATCTCTTTGGTGAAATTTCGAGTGTCACCTAAATTATTAAAATTACTGAAACTATTCTAATGGTTGTAATTTCTGTGTATAATTATATTGTTATCTCATGTTTAGAATATTATTATTTGAAATCCTCCTCCAACTGCCAAGGTACCAAGTCAATATATTGTACAAAAATATGCATAATCCAAGCAAATTCAACAAATAAATTGTTCGAGGTGGGAACTCTCACCAACAAACATAGAAGAAGAGAAATGCTTTCTGCTTCTCTAGAAAGCAAATCAGTGTTCATCAAAGTTGGTTGAACCTCATTCTTCAGAGCTTTTGCCTAATCAATTCGAGTCAAGGCACTCACAAGAGTTTCTAGAGCACCACGAACCTTCAAGCATCCAAACCATGAAAACACTAATTTTATTATTGAACAGTAAAATGGGGGCAGGAAGTATGGGGAACTTTTTTTATAAAAAAAAAAAAAAGATCATACACATAAGAGGAAATGTGGAAGAGACTAAACATTTTCCATCTGCAACATTATCTGATAAGAATTGGCAAGTTATTTTTCAGGACACAAGACTTAGTTTTGATGGTCCACTTACCTTAAAATTTATTTTCAAGTTTCTCTAATAATGTCACTAGTAACCACCATTTGTTCAAGGCAAAGAAAATGTTATTTCTCAAATTAAGTACAAAATCAAAATATAAAAAAGACACTAAAATCAATAAAGAATGGATGGAAGCTTTCAAACCATTTCAACATCATCATGCTCTTCCTTCAAGACACTTAAGGCCATGTTTGATTCACAACACTAATAGTGAGGTATTAATAATCCTATTAAATTAGTGTGGTATTAGTTATCCCACCCCTACCCCATTACTGTACAAACCCATTGCCCCAAAAGCTAGCTGGGCAGCACGACTTTCTACTACAACAAATTGAAGTTCAGCAATAGCAGTCCTCCTGTCTTCGGCCAGCACACCGTTACTTATACGGTCGAGCAAGCGTTCAACATAGCTATTGAAATAAGGCATGACGCAGATTAGTTACAACATCCAAATTTGGCAAATATGTATTATGTCTAGAAAGAAATAACAATACACTGATGAGCCCTCCTCCCCCTCCCCCTGCAGGACTCACCTATTGTGAGATGATTAATTTTCATTCATAGTATTTGAGGGTAGAGAGCTCATATGGCTAAGACATTGCACTTGAGCTTATTTAGTCAAAGGTTTGATAGTTAAGGGTGAAAGACCAAACTATGACTTTATATTCTCAGTCAAAACAAGTTGATAGAGTTCTATATCTACGTTATCATGCCCGGTTGTGTAGCAACACGATGGGGGTGAAGAAAGAGAAGAGAATGATCAGTTTCTCTTGCTTCTGGCATAACAAGCTTTCATTGAAAAATTCACACGATTAGCTATTAGCTCAGTGATAGAACGTGTTACATCGTTGTGCTCCAAGATTTACATTTTTTTTTTTTTCATTTTTGAATAAGAGAAAAATAGTTATATTTTCAATTAGCACAAATTTTTTTTTTTTTTAAATTATTGGTTAGAGATTATTCGATGTTATTAGAACACCAAATGTCTTTACCCACCTATTATTCATCAAATATCACCCCAATTGGTGTCTAACATCAACCAATGTCTATTCTAGCAAATCCATCAATAGAAGGTGTGACGTATCTTTCCACTCCTCATTTCCCCCTTTCTTGTTTTAGTAACTATCATACCCCAAAAACTCCAATTTAATTGCCAAGTGTTACTATCCACTATAGTAATCAATTAAATAGTCAAAGACTAGTTGAGGTTTGATTCACTTGTAATTTAACTGATCTTTTTTCCTGATGATTTGCAGTAATTTATTACATTATTACTTAAAATAATGTTAAAATCTCCATCAATTTCTGTCATTTTATTTTATTATTTGATATGTCAATTTAATTATAAATACTTCATTAAAAATATCAATAATATTAGGAAACAAAGATTAAACAGAAAATGAGATCTACCAGCTGTGAGACATCTATGTCCTATTTTATATTTAATCATCTATACACTTATACTCATTGAGTGCTAAAATTTATTATGCTAATATTGTGTCGAAAAATAAAATAATAAATGCGGCATTTTTTTTACTATACATAACAATAGACCCAATACAGTCCGAACACCGACCCTTCCCATTACAGAGACGAACAAACCCACATGACTCTGCTCTTTCTCAACCGTGTACAACCCCTAAAATAGCAATAAAATACACACAAATTTATTACAATTATTGAATAACAACAAAAATAAAAACTCACATTTATTAATCTCTGGTATGGGGTATATCATCACATTTATTAATCTCTGCCAATTTTCTGTGCAATTGGCATCTTCCCTCCCAAACTCCATTTATAGGGCCTTTAGCTCTTCCCCTTCCCTCCCACAATCTCTCTCTCTCTCTTTGAGGGTCACTCTGTTTTTGGTGGTTTTATCAGGACTTTTAGCTGATAAATCTGACCGACATTGCCAATTTGTTCATATAAATACACATATACACCCTCTATACAGAACATCTCTGTGTACTCTTCTAGGTTTGTTAATATACCCTCTATCCATGTTTGATTCATAAGATTAATAGTGAGGTATTAATAATCCTATCAAATTAGTGTGGTATTGACTATCCACACATATCCTATTACTAATAATCCTAAATTAAAATGTCAAAACAAATATAGGATTATTGGGCATATGGATTAATAATCTCAATCCTATACTTTAATCCTTCCAATCAAACATGCCCTCTATTGTTACTTACAATGCAGAGGTTTGTGAGACTCTGTTCCATGGCTCCTCTGTTTCTGTTTCTTGGTCTTCTTCCTCTAGCTTTGGCTGGCCATGACCATGGACAAGCTCTCACCAAGAGCATTCTCTTCTTCGAAGCTCAGAGATCTGGTTACCTTTGTTCCTTGTTGTTGAGTCGAGTCTTGTGAAGCAAGACGTTTCTATTAGTAAAGGTATCATGGAAACATCTCGGGATTAAGGAAGTAACTTGGGAGCATGAATTGGACGTTCGTGAGAAATATTTAGACTTATTCGTTGGTATTTGAACATATGTCGAGATTTTAGTTTGTTAATGAAATGTTAAAACATTGTATATGTTGTCGGTGTCTTGAAAACATGGATTCAATATGAGCATTGTATATGTTATGGGAATATAGAATATTGTATGTGTTGTATCAAGTTTGGAAACATTGTATATGTTTTGGATTATGAAAGCATTGTGAATATTGAATATGTTTCGGAAACGCAAGTTTAATTTGAACATTGTATATGTTGTTTAACTCTTGGAAATGCAAATTTATCATAAACATTGAATATGTTTTGGAAATATGAGATGCACGTATTGAAATTGGTTAAATTCGAAATATTCATATTGATAATATATGTTGAGATATATCTATTGTAGATTTGTTCTCTTGTGAAGAGATTGAATGGCCGGTAGGTGGGTCATGAGGTTGTGAATTGAATTGTAATCATTTGAAAAATGGGCAATCATGGTTTTGAGACTTGTACTAAAATTTCGGGGACGAAATTTCCTAAGGAGGTGAGGTTGTAGCACCTGTATCCTTCAAAACTTATGGGAAGATGTATTCACATCCTTTATTTTTTATTTTGAAAATCTTTGGTGTTGTTATGGGTTGGTTTTGAACGAGTACAATCCGATTTAAACTTGTTGGGTTTGGTTGTTCGCACTTATTCTTGTCAAAAGTTCTTTGGAGACTTAGAAATTCTATTTTAGGGTCGACACCAACCTTCCTAAGGGTCGACCCTTACCTATTAGTGAAGTTTCTGGCAGTGTTGCTGGAAAATTGGGTAGACACCAGACTGGATAGGGTCGACCCTCTTACGTCTGTGTGTCAGTTGCTAGAAGATAGAGTAGACACCAGACTGGGAGAGGGTCGACCCTCTTATGTTTGTGTGTTAGTTGCTGGAAGATAGGGTAAACACCAGACTGAGAGAGGGTTGACTCTCTTATGTTTATGTGTTGGTTGCTGGAAGATAGGGCCCACCCCCTTCTGTCTAAGGGTTGACCCCTGCGTGTTTTTTTTCAGATTTTTGAGGTCCAAATGGGCCCTATCTAAAGGAGTTTTTGGGCCTGTTATTTTATTTGACCTTAGGGCTTTTCCTCACTATTATAAACAAGCCCAAACCATTTTTTCACTCATGATTTTCCTTCCATTTTTCCTCTTTAACCGTGATTCCTCTCTTCTCTCTTTAAAACTCAACTTTTTCACTTAAATCTTTAGATCTACTCACTTAGAGTGATCTTTTCACATTACTCCTTTGAGATAAAGTGTAGAACTTGTCAAGGGTTTCGTTTTGATTGGGGCAAAACGTGGTTTCCTCGCCATCGACTTTTGAGCTTTCTCTCTTCTCTCTCATCTAAGCTTGATATAGGGATATTCTACTTGTTAATATGAGTTTTAACCTAGATATTTGTCATTTTGTATAAATGGTAGGATTTGGGAAGATTTTGGTAAAAGTTAAGGTTTGGGTTCTAAACTAAAAGGGGTTTTTCATGTTAATTTATAAAGTAATCTTGGGGGTTTGTGTATGAGGTTCTTTATTGTTGAAGTGGTGAGATTTGGACCTATGGGTTGATATTTTGGAAAAAGGGAAAATTTTGCCCTAAGTTGAGTTGAAATAATTATTTATGTAAATAATGAAATTGGTTTGGAAATTATGAAATTGGGGGAATTGTGATTGAATGGTATAGTTTGGTTTGATAAATCACACACCTATGGAATTTGATAAATTATTTGTTGATAGATTTGTTTATCTGTTTAGATATATCTGTTTTGGGCTATCGGTGGAGGATAGCTATGATTGTTGTAGAAACTGCATGAGAATTAGGATGATTGAAACTAATCAATTGAATTATGTCATTGAATATGACGGTTTGATTAAACCATTGAATATGTGTTTTGATTAGTCCTTATATATGACAAAGTGTTTAAATATATTGTATATGTATCTTTGTTTGGGAGGAGATAGGTGATGTATTCCATTGTTTGAGAGGAGATAGGGGATGGACTCCATTGATAATTAAGTTGGCCGGAGTGTCTAGGGTGAAAGTCCCCAAATTTATATATTTATGGGTGCCGGTTCTCTCAGACGTGGTTCCATAAAATGGCAAGAAATAGAATTGTTGGATTTGATGAATGTATTGAATTGTGAACCATTGAGTTGTAGTCTCATGTTGGTTGCTTGATAATAATGAATTTAGCTAATTGATTTACCCGAAATGGTAGAGTGGAAATGAATTGAGATATTGGTTATCTATATTGAATGACCTTGAAAAGAATATGTGTTGATTAAGAATGTTGTACATTTATCTAATGCTCATATTTTAGTTAATTCTGATGTATGATTTAGCATATCTCTACTGGGTTTTGGCTCACCCTACTTGTGAAACTATTTTCAAGTACATGTGATATGCCACCTTTAAGGATATAGCTTTGGAGGCTTAGAGGCTAAAGGCTCAACTTTTGTGATTTCATTTTTTGTGTTTATATGTCTTCTTTTAAGCCGAGGGCTTTAATTGCAAAGAGCTTCTGACTCTCTCTTTTGTTGTAACAAAGTGATTACTTGGAAAGACGTAAGCCCTTAGGGCATTTATTTTGTTATTCTAAACTAGAGTTACATGCTATGGTTTGAAGATGAATATTTATGAAAGTGTAATGCATGTGATATCTTTTGTAATATTAGCTCTGATGAATGAAAATATAACACACTACAACAAAACTGATTTTTTACGACACCACATCAACGGTATACAATAAATGCACGCTGTAGTTTCTCACTTTTACAACTTGTTTTTTTTGCACGTCGTAAATACTTTTCCAACCACGACGTGTCTATTGCGTAGGCCGTGAATGATAATAAAGATGATTTTTTTTATGGCTTGCAGTGCACGCCGTAAATAATAAAACTTTCTACGACATGCATATGGCATGCCGTTAATACATCAATTATACACGACGCACATATGCTAGCCGTGAAAAGTGAATACTTTTGACGGCGAACACAATATTCACCGTTAAAAGTATTGGACTTTCTACGACGTACACATTGTCTGTCGTTAAAAATGTTATCTTTTTACATTGCACAATATAGGTCATGAATTGTATGATAAAACCAACAAAGCGCCAAAATGAAATTTGGGTGCCAATCACCCAAAAAAAATAGTCTTTTTACGTAGCACAATACATGTCATGAATTGTATGATAAAACCAACAAAGTGCCAAAATGAAATTTGGGCGCCAATCACTCAAAAAAAAAAAAAAAAAAAAATGTTAGAAATTATTTTCCACATTTTGTCTATCTGTTTTCCTTCTCCTCTCCCTCTCTCTCTCTCTCTCTCAAAACACACGCACAAGGCATGCTGTCAATCTGTCAAAATGCACAATCCAAGTCTTTGGCTTCTAATCAAAATAAACCTAGGAGGTTTCATTAAAAGGGAGAAGGGTTCGAAGGGAGCTCATCTCTCTGAATCGTCTCACGAAGAAGGGTTACCTGGTACACACTGTGCTACCCCAATCACTGCGCTACCCTCCTTCTCAACCTCGACCCACTCCTACTCCAATCACTGCGCTACCCAGCACTCTCAAACCCTCCCAACAACTCTTCAATCAGAACCACTTCAAACCCTACATGATCCCAACCCCGACCTCTGCTTCTCCCTCGACGATTACTGCGACTTTGGCCCCAATTTCTTCTACCCTAATGGTGCGAAACTTCAAGTTCTAGCCCCCTAATCTTCCAAGTACTGTTTTTGTTTTGTTTTGTTTTGTTTTTTTTTTCTAGGGTTTCTAAACTTGATTTTTGATTTCTCTGTTTTACAGGCCGAATCAACTGAAGAACAACTCGAACCTCTCTTCGATTACCACCGTTTTCAACCCTTCGATGTTGTCTGCCTCGACGGTCTATCCTCTCTCTCATATATGTATGTCTCAGACATTTGTATTTTTGAAATTTGCAGATGATTGTTCAGATTCATCCCCAGCCTTCTCCCCTAGACGAAAGAAGCTTTTGTACACAGCTGTAAAGCTCTCTACTTTTTGCAGATTTTCTTGAATTTGAATGATATAGCAACTTAGAATGTGACTCTTTGTTTGAAATTGATTTGAGTGTTGGTATTAATTTGAATTTAGGTTGAGAAGGTAGATAAGAATGAGAAATTCATAAAGGTGTTGATTATGAAGATAAGGAAGAGGATGATACAGTGAAACTTGGTGAGGGTTCAACTATAAAGGAGTTGAGGTATATTCCTTTTTTTGGTTTCAACTTAATGGGTTAGCTCAGGAATTCATTTTATGCTTTGTGACTCCTTTATCTCTATCTTTTAGTTCATATAGTTTAAAGCAGCTATGAATTTTATTACTTGTGTGTGCATTTGTTTGAAGCTATTTGTGTTGTGTTAGTGCTTTAATTGCTGAGACCATTCACTGAAATGGTGTTCTAAAGTAGAGGCAATTTGTCTTATTATTGGAACTGATACCTAAAAGGGACCAGTGTGTCATATTATTGAGACCAAAGAGGGTTGGTTTGGTAGACAAGCTGCTAATTTAGTGTGAGTAATGCTTGAATTCTCATCTCACCATTTGATGCAACTTAGCCTTTTCTTTTCCCCTCCTATCGATTGAGTGGGGAAAAAAAATCAAACCAATAAGATAGGACTGTACACAAGGTGTTCAATGATATTACTCTAAGACAAATTGATTTAATTTTTTCAGAACAAATTGACTAGGCCTTTGATGTTATTGAAGCTGATTTCAAGTGCTTAACATTAACCATGTTTGTCATCAATTCCAATTTTGTTGATAATCCTAGTGAGGCAAAATAGGCAAACTAGTTATTCCTCTTGATCAAGTTAAATTTCTCTTACTTCTTTGGGACTAGATTAGCATTCCTTGAAACTATATAGTTCTTCCATGCAAATGTTTTATTGTTCATTTACTTTCTTTCTTCTTGAAGTCATAAATTAGCTAAGTTTTAATTTTGTTCAATTTTGAAAACATGTTTTATTGTTCAATTTTGTTCTTAAGTTTCGATTTGCGGCCGTGGTAGTGGAAGTGGTGAGTTGGTTGAAGTTGGGTGTTGAGATCTTAGAGGTGAAAACAGATCTTTAGTAATTAAAATGAAGTTTATGAAACTTGGATTGAAGCCTGATTCATTTCAGATTGATGGGGACAATATTAAGTCAGTATGAGACCCTTTTTTCATTAATCCTAGTAACTGTTTTCATTTTTTTGCATGAATTATATTTTTTGGGTTACTTATTCAGTGATATAAAATCAGTATCTCTGTTTACTTGCATTCTATCTAAATTCAGTCTGACAAACAGGGTCATTTTGTGCTTGTACTAACATAAAATGTGTCTAGGTTTATCCTGAAGGAACACATTTGATGATTCCCTGGTTTGAAAGGCCTATTGTTGATGATGTTCGTGCATGTCCCAATCTTGTTGAGAGCTCTTCAGGGAGTCATGATCTCCAAATGGTAAAGTTTGTTTTACAGATTTTCTAATATTTATCATGCACAAAATAAAATGATAACAAAACTTGCTGGTTTATTTTAGCGACTTTTTCCAGATATGGCATACTTGATCTCTTCATAAATTTTTTAAGTTTTTGAACTCTTGATTGAAGCCTTGATAAAAAAGAATTACATGCCTCAAAATAAGGTTTCACTTTTATATGGTAGTCAAGGAGGTTAATTTATGGAAGCATTTTGATCTTTCTAAATCCCTTTCGTAGATTCGATTCTTGTTATTCGATCTGGGCCTTATTAGTTGCGTTAATATTTATTTAGCATCGCTATATGCTAGGAGGTCGATTGTCTTTTTATTTTTATTTTTGGTGAATAAGTCATAAAATAAAAGACAAATATATACAAGATACAAGAGGCATGCCTCAGGAGCTAAACAACTATACAAAGACACAGCCACCAACAAAACCAAAAACACAACAAGGCAAAACAACCTGTTCAAACACCACATGAGCACAAGAGCAGATGAGGGGCAGGAACAAGATCAATACTGAGCTACACATTAGGATAGACCTAGAAGCTACTGGACCATAAAACAATATCGAAAATATAACTCAAAAACAAGGTCTACTACCATAATTAAGGCCATGTACATTCTACATAGAAATCCAAAATTAGGTTCTGGGATTACAAAAAATTAACCACTAGAGCTTATCACAACTATACTAATAAATAAAAATTCAGACTGTAAAATAACCACCACAGCCTCCTAGACAGCAGGCAACATCAGATGATTAAGCACCAGCAAAATGGCAAGCAACAGCAGGCAAACAGCCCCAGCAGACAGCAAGCTTCAGTAAGCAGGCAGCAGCAGCGGTACTGTCTAGAAGATAACACGGGATAAGGTGTGATCTTATCTCAACAACCCATAAATCAACTAGCAAGAAACCAAGAAAAGGGAGTTATCCATAATTGGAATAAGAATTTGTCACTCAAGTGAGACTAGAACTCAACACTACAAACATAGCATCTACGAATGTATTAATGTACAAGCAATTTGATACTAAGAATTTAAGCACTTACTATAAGTCTATAACACAGTTACACACAAACAAAGCCTATTGACAACCAATATGTCTGTAGAATTGTGACACTAGGAGATTTGAACCTTAGATATGTTAAATGAGCTTAAGTCACAAATCACATATCTATAATATTTAAGTACTTATCTCAGTTCTAATTTTCAGTATCCAGCTAAAACTTACTGAAACTATCATACATGACCAACATAGGTAATATGAACACTTTGGAGGCACCAATATATGACAAATGAAGACACTTGGGAATCGAAATAGTAGATTTTTGCGTGCACCCAGTTGGTAGCATATGCATATGCATATGCATATGTGCTTATCGTTGGACAGAACTTGTACTACGAAGTAATGAAGGAATGTTTTTAGATACTAACTAACTATAGATCACGGTTCACACTACAAAATTACTCCCACCCCCCTCCCCCATCTAGACAGAGGCAACAAGCAGCAGCAAATGAACAGGAGTTTTGTTGCGTGAAGCAAGATTTTGAATCACTTAAATCTTATGTTACTAGTCTTATCAGCATGAGAGAACACTTTTGTCATCAGAGAAGTAGTTTCAAACAATTGAAAGGCTCTTTGGGCGGTCAATATGCTTATTTTCCTCCTTTTTGTGATTGAAAATAAATGCCTGTGCCTTATCTTGATTATTATAGGCACATCCTATATTGTTTTAATGGGTTATGATGATGCCTGATTTATATGCTGACAACGTATCCGTCACTCCCTGCATTTGCTTTATTGTTAAATCCATTTTTTTCTTCTCATGGCTTCTGTTTTTTTTTTCTTTCATAAGTTTCACAATGTTATTTGTGTATAGGTATTGCTTTTGAAGGGCATTCCATGTGTGCCATTAATATTAAGACCTAACAATAATTGTCATTTTTTTGTGGTCATTCCATTAGCCCTCTTGGTCTGCTATTGACATTTTTTTGGACATCATCACATACTTAGCTATGTGGCACGTAATCTAGAGCAACTAGATGTAGTAAGTTCATTCTTTATAGGATATGTGCAACATGTCTAGAATTGCTTGAGAGAATGTAGATTTGTCCATATGCCTTGAGGATAATTTTTGAGAATTGATATTCACTCTACTTTAAACTTCTCACACTTCAATTTTTGTCTTTTAGCCTTTCACGAGGGGAGTGTGAGAGGCTAAATGTGGAATGTTAACAGCATAATTTCTTAGACACAAGAATCTGGCTACCTATTAATACAAAAGCTGATCACTGCTCAATAGTTGTTCAATACATCTCCCAAAACATATTTTTTTTGTCCTTGATTCAACTTTTAAGCATCATAGTTCCTCAACCCTAGTACCCCAACTTACAAAAGATCACAAAGGCACAATGGAGAAAGGATAAATGCACAGAATTTTTCATAGAAGAGACACGAAGAGTGGGCCCACATGTGGATCCTACACTTTGTCTCTCTTCTGTTCTGTGCAAAAATTTTGTTCTATGCATGTAGCACAAATGGGCACAAGGTCACTGTTCATGGGTACTGATCACAGTGCCCATAACCACCCTCAAACAGCCACTACAACCTTGTGTTCTCAGCCACAAATGCCAATCAAATTCAGCCAGTGTATCTCACTCATTCTACATCAAATTGTAAACTTGCAATTGCTCTTTAAGGTTTTAGTTAACTTTAACTTAGAGGAGTACTTGACTCTTAGCGCACACAATGAATGCTGGCAATGTCTCTTGGTAGTTGTACCAGAGACCAGGAATTGGCTCCTAACCTCATTATAGGCTTTGGTTGGTAAGAGAAGGGAGTAGGGGAAGAGGTGTCATTGGGTGGGGGAGGATCCAGGAACTGGCTCCTAACTTCATTATAGCCGTCAAATGATTGCTAGCAGCCACTTGATGTTAGCAATGAATTTACCTTCAATGTAATACATAGGATTCTTTCAGGTAAAATTACCTATTTACTTATGGATGGAAACTTATTACATTTTCTTTAATGACAACCTAAGAAAATAATTAACATTCTTGAAAGTTTATTTGGCTTGGATTGAGATCTTCATCATATGCGTTTTAATCTATCATTTGTTAAATATGTAAATCTTAATTAAGATTATATCTTAAGCATAGGATTTTTTTTATCACTCAAACATTCTAGTGCCTCTAAATTTCCTTTGATATGCTGAGTTCAAAACATTTTGCTAATTTGTGTATGATATTTCTATATTGGTACTTTTGAAGCAAGTGATGATGATATATTGCTATTCTTTGCTTCTGCTATTGATGGATTAACTTTAACTAAGGATGCTACTTTAACATACAAAGCTGAGGCTTTGGAATTGCAGAGACAGCTTAGGCAACTGCAGACTCAGTATGATATGCTCTCTAGTTAGGCTTCAGCTTTGATCCAAGGAAGAAGGGCACGAGTTGCGGCAACATCTAGTGTGCTTAAGAATACCAATGTTAGACTTAAAGACACTGTTAATCAGGTGATTGGGCCAATATTTTCTACATATTTGAATCAATTTGTGTTCCAGGGGTGGGGTGGGGGGCAGGAAATTTCTATACTTGGAAGAGGAGGAAGTGGGGGTTTGAGTATTAATGGAATTGCGACATACCAACCGTTTAATGGAATGCCGGAACTAAAAGAGGTAAGATGTTTAAATGATTATAATTAATTGAATTTCTGATTTGGGTCTGTGTTTTGATTTGCAACTTTACTTCTTTGAAATGTGACAGTTAAAATGCTTTGTTGGTAGGTATGATTATTGAAAATATTGGTGTAGATTCAAACTAATTAGTAGCTTTCTGTTTAGTAATATAATGACAAGATTATATTAGTTTGCTGAACAAGTTTACTGTACGTCTTCGCTCAATAGTACATTTACTACTTACTGTACCAGCTTCCCTCGCCATAAGATCTGTGAAATGAATGATATGGTAATTTTAAGCCCATATATATTGTGGAACCAGTTGATAACTAGACAAAAATGATATTCATGGATCACCACTACACTCCATGTCTATAAAATTTGAAACTAAAAGAATACTATTGTCTACAAAAACAAAGAACACATAAATAAAATTGAACTGGTAGCAGACTTGATTTTAGCAAAAATTTGACTGCAGGTGGTCTCAAGCAAGCCCCATGTAAGATTCCTAATTTGCTTCTTTCTTCGCCACTTTTCTTCTTTGTTTACTCTGGTTGTACCAGAGGATAAGAAGAGTGACTAATGGGTAAAATATAAGTTCACTGTTCTAACAAAATGCAGTGTTGAAATTTACCCTTTAAATGTTTATATATAGAAGATTGATGTTCTGACATGAAACTGGAATTGATCAAGTCATATCACAGTAAAGGTAGGAGCAATATAAGTGTGATTTTATGCCGAAGTACTGTTTTTAAATCCTTGATAGTCTATATTTGATACAGTGGTATTCTTTGTTTTTTTATTTTGTGATTTGTAAATATTTGAAGAGAGGAATTAAGTATTCTGTATTGTAAAAAATAATGTGCCATTCTTGTAGAATTAATATTTACTTAAATTTATTTATTTGTTCAGAACTCTTCTGGTGTTCGGCAGTATATGAGTCTTTTTGATTTTTCATGCATTAATAGTGTTGTGATTTCTATCTTTCTAAAGATTTAGGGTATTGAAGCTTTATATTTTGGATTAAAATGTGATATTTTTTTTTAGAAAGATAGAAATCACAACACTATTAAAGCATGAAAAATCGAAATGACTCATATAATGCCGAACAACGAAAGAGTTTTGACCAAATAAATAAATTTAAGTAAATATTAATTCTACAAGAATAGCACATTATTGGTTGTTCATAGCAGCGAATTTGATACCAACATGGTAATTAGTTTGTCATCATTGATAAATTGCCTTACTTTTGTTCAGGACAAACATGGTAATTAGTTTCTGTCAATTTTTGCAATTTACACTAAAAACTATGTTAGATGTCAAAAGTTAAACATATATATTATTCCTATTTGTTAAATTTTATATTGCATCTGGATGGAGAAATAGGTGGATGAATTTGTACCTGGATATCTACTTTTAGACAATTTTCTGTTCAATTTCTGTATGATAATGTGGTAGAAAATGCTAAGAAGATATAATGAGCAATTAAGTATTACAAGTCATAAGTAATAGTCAAAGTTTAAGTGATTAGATGGAACTGCCTTTGATGATATAATAACTACTAGGAGTATAAGAAGAATTAAGGATGGATTTCTATGTGCTAGTTTATAGTTGAAAACTTTCTTTTTGCTAAAAGAGCTGAGGCACTGCAATCATAAAATCTGCTGGAAGCTTGATGAAACTTTCTGCGAAAGTTGAATCTGCGAAAGTTGAACCAGCACGAATTCTCACATGCCCTGACGGCAACGGTATCTACTTTTTTTGTTCATTCTTCGATTGGGTGTATTTTATTGGGAATTGGGTGTGTTTTTCTAATCTCTTTTAAACTGTTCTATGTTCAAGAGTTAATATGAAAAGCTAACAACTTCTTGCAGAAAATCTTCAAGGGTTTCACTCCAATTTTTTGTTTGTTTCCCTAGAAATTGCATAAAGGCTTTTTTTTTTTTTGCTGAGAAAATGAAGCAAATAGTCAATGTGGGGTTCTTCTCTGTTTGGTTGCTGAGAATTGGAGTAATAAATATTCCATTGAATCTTGAATGTTATATGGACTTAATTTGTGTGTGCAAAATTACTTATGCATGAAATATATCAATAGCACTCTTTTAAGTCTTGAAATCAAAGGCAAAATGCTAGTATTTTGTTTTGAAATACTGTGGTAATGTGACTGGCCATCACATTACACAGGGAATGAGGTACAAACATGAACTCGTTTGACAATCATTTATTTTTCTAAGCTTTTTGTTCCTCTCCTTTACTGTCTTTGATTCTAGTCCACAATGCTCAGGCACTTTCCAAGACATTGCTAATTCTGCTGCTAGGCAAAAAGAGGTGCAATCTTCGTCCCTTTAAAGTTTAAACCATTGACTTTGAAATTTCTCTAATTGTTTTTTGAAGTTCTACATCGAAATAAACTGAATTTGTGTTGCATTTGTGAACAGATTATGGTGCTTTTGAAGATCTACTGGGGAGATGCTTCGGGGAAGATATGTGAAGCAATTGATAATATCCCTCTTAGTTGCCTTGTTATAGGGAACCGAGGCGTCGGCAAGCTCAAGAGGTTAATTATTTTGAAATTACTTTTTGATTATAATTGAAATATACTATTCTGCAATGTTGAACCATTTTGGTGTTTGGACTTCTTTTCTGGATCTTATATATTTTTGGCAAGTGCCCTAAATTTTTTAGCAAAACCGAGAAGAGAGGGAAAAGAAAGAGGGTTCAAAAATTAGCTAACCTATCCACTGGAGCCCAAAATTGTAGAATTTGGTTGCTAATTGTGTAGCACCTGACACTAGCATATACTAAGCCATCAACTGTTAAATGATTTCAGATCCATCATCTGACACTAACCTAAACGTTACCAAATAGGACCTCCGTGTTTGGGTTACCAACTTCAATTTCTTAATCATGTTAACAATCAGCGAAGTGAAAGTGATGAATAGATAAAAAGATTCTAATTTTGCTGACTTCTGTAACTGGGATGTTGTGGGAATTTGGTTGTTATAGATGGGAATTCCTTATTTACACTCACAATTCTCGTTTCGTTTGAATTCTGTGAGTAATTGTAGTTATTACAGCTGAAGTTGGTAGCAGTTTAATTAGTGTTTATCTGATGGCGATTGGTGACCTCATCTGGTCCAATATGGTAATTTTCATGGGTGGTTCTTGTGTGTTATTTATATAATTATAGCCAGATATAGTTGTTAAATTTTTATTTTTTTTTTTTGAGCATTTTGTTTAACATAAAAATGTTGGTTGAGGTTTTCACACGGGGAATGTCAAAATTTTTATGTTGCTCAAAATCTTTAAATTTGGAGACTAGTGATAGCCAAGAGCTAAGTGTGCTTATGAAAATATTTGGCCAATATCGAAAAGTGAATCCATGAAATGATTTGTTGAGTCTTGAGTGAATTACCAATCTTAACTTCTAAGGGAATTTGGTGACTTTGTACAAATGGTTTTCTTGGGTATGGCTAATTTCCATCTTTCTCCTGGGGTCCTTTTTGAGGCTTCATGTATTCATTATTAGATAGAACTTTATTCCATGTCAGGTTGAAATTTGGAATGTATGGTTTATTTAACAATATGAGTACCTTTTAATACTACATTATGAGTACTCCTTATAACTTTTCTAGGTCATACATACCTAGCATGTAGTGCAGTACCGTACACAATTAAAAATCATTGCAGCATTTCATGGGGATGATATAGTATGAACGAACTTATATATGATACAGTTTTGGATGGTTTATAACTTTTCGGATGATTTTGAACTTACGGTTGGTTTTTAGATGTTTGGAATGTATTGACAATTTTTGAATATTCATAATTTACCGATGTAGTTTATTTTTTATGCTTGAAACAATATTTTGGTGGTTGATTGATATTTTGTGAAGTTGGTTTGTAATGTTTGTTAGATTGTACAAAATAGGTCAAAATAGAATTTGTTGAATTGAAAAAAAAAGTGCACATTCTACAACATGCTGAGTAAGTCGTTGTATTACATATTTTACAGTATTCAATCAGCGTCGTTATTTGTCTCACCAATTAACGGCGTGCAAAAGTAGTCGTAGAAAAAATAACAATGACACAAAATCTGCTGTTAAATAGTTTTTAACGGCGTACTATAGCATGTCGTAGATAATGTAACAACGACGCACAAAATCTGCCGTTAAATAGTTTTTAACGCGTACGAAGCATGGCGTTGAAAATAAATGACTTTTCATAACTGGTCATAATATGTGCGCACTGCACGTCGTAAAAGGGTTTTTACGACGTGCATTGCGGGCTGTAAAAACTCTTTAAAGTGGAAAAACGGATAGTTTTCTTGGGTGCCCACTCCCCGCCGTATAGTAGGCGAATGTGGGGGTTGTTTATAAAAAGAAATGGTTGTTCTCAATTGGGTTCATGTGATTGAATGCATGTGAATTGATTTCTTAGTTATGAATGTTTCCTTATTTAACTAGATACCCTTATTTAAATTTATCTGAATTAGATTGTAAAGGTTCTTGTGAGATATGGCTTATATATATATGCCCAATTGCGAAACACCTTTGTTTATGTTGTTATTTCACATGGATGCTATACTTTTGTTCAAGGAATTAGATACCTGGATAAATATATTCCTACTGGGCATATAGCTGAACCCTAACTTATTTTTTAGGAATTGAGGAAGGTCAACCTCGATGAAGAACTGGTTCAAATGCTAGCTCTAGCTTCTTTTGGGGAGTTAATTGATGTTAAGAGTATCTTGTTGTCTATGTGTGTTTTTGAGGAATTTGTAATGGAACTTTTGTATGTAATTTTGTAAAATGTACGCCCTGAGGACTCATGTTTTGTTGAGCCATCTAGATTATTGAACTAGAACAGGACCTCGAACATTGTGGGAATGTTATATTTAAATTGTGATTACTCAAGTCTCACTTCAATGGGAAAGATGACCCATTTTGGGATTTTATGATCATGTTACCAATGTGAATAACAGGGCTAATTTGCAGGGTGTTACATTTTGGACCTTCCGATCCTCAAGCGATGGGCTTTGCTTCTGTTGAACTTCATACCAACTTACCAGTCCCCTCTTCTCGACATCTCCAGAAGGAGCAGGACTACTGCCTCTGCCTCAACTCCACTAGTTTCCTCTTGCGCAAGGCCAGATCAAGCATCAAATTTTGACCCTGTTGAGCAACCTTCAACTTCTGCAGCAGCCCAACTTATTCCACTATCCCAATGCCAATGCCAATGCCAACACCAACACCAACGTCGACCTCCAAATGCTCATGCTGGTCAGACTCAAAACTGTAGGCGCTGAGATTCAGAGGCATCAGCTTGCCACCCCACCAATCCTCTCATTGCTCTACCTGCCATCAACTTCAACACCAAAGTGACTGTTGCTGTGACCGCCGAGGAGTTAGTTCACAAATCGGAAATTGCCGAGGACTTATTGGCTGGTTTGCCCGATGTTGTGTCTCTACAGTCCACGCCATCCTCTCAACCCTAGAAAAAGCCTAAACCAAAACCAAAATGGGTGAAAAAACTCGAGGTCAAGGCCACTATCACTAAGATCTCTTCTAATTCTGAGAAGGATCTAGAGGACTTAGTCCCAACGCCGAGAAGAGGCCGATTGAAGCCGAATCTACTGATGCGCCCCCCGCGAAGAAGTCGAGATCTCAGGACCAGGATAGTGATAGTGGCTTCCACCCTCAGGACACCTGGGCCCCTGAGGTCATCGTGGGAGACTAACCTCTGAAGGCTATTGACAGTGCCATTAAGAGCCTTGAGGTTGGGGCTGCTCTATCAATAACAATTTTACTTTTGACAGACATGAACCAGATGGCCGACTTCAATCAGTATGAAAACTTTGCAATGACGATGCGACACTCTATTCTGGTAAATCCTTTAGCTTTTATCTCTCCATTCAGCTTTAATTCAGTCTTTTATACTTGGGAAACTTTTTCTAACATCCAGTATGTGCACTGTCATGAGGCCAAGGCTGAGTTGGTGAAGAAGGACCTTACAAAGAAAACCCAAGAAGCTATAGGTCTCCTCTCTTCACTTAACAAAGCTAAGGCCAACAATCGGGGTCTAATGGACAAGGCCACGACCGCCCAGTCCACTCAACCCAAAGTCGAGGCTGCAACGAGAGAGGTCGAGGAAAAAGCCAAGGCAGCTGAGGCGAAATATGCCAAGGCTGAGGTTAAGGCCAAGATTGCTGAAAATAAGTCCAAACTTGCTGAGACGTTGGAGGCCAAGGAAGCCGAAATCAAGGCTGCCGATGACAAGGCTTCTACTAAAGGCCAGGCCGACGTGCGCGACCAATATAAGAAGCAAGTGAATCTAGCTTGTAATAAAGGCTATTTCTTGGGTTGGATGGCAACGCTCAAGAAGCTATTTGTCCTTGAGGACTCTCCACTTCGAGACATTACTCAACTTGAGGTGCCTTTCCCTCTTTCACCAGACAACTCTAAAGCTGAGGCCGAAGAGGAAGATTTCGAGGCCGAAGACATAGTCGAGGCCGAGGTTTGTTACTGGAGCCAAGTTCCCCACCCTGAATGATCAAGTCCTAGACTTGACTGAGGAATATGGGGATGAGGCTCCCAAGAGCACCTCGCTGAAGAAAATAATGATGCTTGAGGCCGAGGTCGCTGTTGTAGAGAAAAGTCATGATGAGACTTTTCAAGAGATAGATGCTAAAATTGTTGCCTAGACCGAAGCATCGCCAAAAACCAAGGTTGTGCAATCCGAGATCAGTGCACAAGATCCTAATACTTAGGATTTTTTTTCTTTCCATTGTACTTTTTCTTTTGACAACTTTTGATTTGTCGGGCCGATGTGCCTTCTGTTTGTAATTGAACAAGTTTTTTATTAATGCAACTCCTGTTTTTCTTACAAGTGTTTGAATGCTTTCCGTCTTATGTTTACTACCTTGCATATTTTTCCATACTTAGAATTTTTCTTGTCTTTTTAGCCTGTCAACTTGGTTCCTCACCTCGGATCCTAAGACCTTGGATACACCTATATCTCGGATAACAATACTTCGGGTATAGTACAGTTCTATCATCTCGGAGCAACTTATGTTAATTATCTCGGCCGAATTGTACTTATAACAATTTCTCATCATATTTTTACAAGTGTTGTTTCTTCACTTGTACTAACTGTCTTCTGGCAAGACTTCACCCTTCCAAGTGTAACAACTTGGTCGGTTAATTCATTCAATTACCTCAAATAACTTTAACTTGTAAAATTTTCCAAAAATTCTCACAAGGTTTATGCTTATTCTTATTTCTTGCCCCCTAATGTGCACCTAAGTACTACCTATGTCCACATTAAGGACATATCACATGGTTATCGCCCAAGTCTTATTTAGACATTCTTGACCGAGGTCATCATGTTTGGCTCGCCCAAATGAAGCACTTAAGGCTTAACCTTAATGCATCGAGAGTACCACACTCCTCACTTTCCTTTCAAACTGACCAAGTCATGGCTAGTTTCGCCTTGTTTCAAGCCGAAACATCGCAGACTTAGCTCAACTCTGCCATCATGGCAAGTTTAAGTTAATGGTTATGTTTCATGACGAAACATCGCAGACTTAGTTAAACTTTACCATGATTGCAAGTCTAAGTTAATCGTCATGTTTCATGTTGAAACATCATGGACTTAGTTCAACTCTACCATTATGGCAAGTCTAAGTTAATTGTCATGTTCACCATGGGAACATCGTCTTAAGACTTTTTTCAGTCTTATCGTACAAATTTCAACAATATCTCGTATGAACAAAATCAAGCCAGTACTTTATTAATACTTCAGCTTATAAACGTTTACATAGCGAAAAACTCAAAAAATAGAAAACAATGGTAGAAAAACTTCAAATTGCTCATGTTCTAGGGTCTTGACAACTCTTTGCCATCAGTGTCTTCAAGCCGGTATGTGCCATTGCTGGCGACTGAGATGATTCGATACGGTCCTTCCCAGTTTAGACCAAGCTTGCCCTCCTTGAGATCTTTTTTATTGCCGACAACCTTTCTTAGAACGAGGTCCTTAATCTGAAACTTTCTAGGGTTGACCTTTTTGTTATATACCTTAGTAAGCTACTTCTGGTATGCCCCCAGTCGAATTGCTGCATTTTCCCTTCTTTCTTCTATCAGATTAAGATCTCGAGCAATGAAGGCCTCATTTGTTTCGTTCTCCACTCCCTAGGTTCTGATTCCAGGGATGCCAATCTCTAGTAGGATAACAGCTTCAGTGCTATATGCCATGGCGAAAGGAGGTTCTTTAGTAGATCTTCTCAGTGTAGTATAATATGTCTATAGGACATTAGGCAATTCTTTCACCCACTTGCCCTTGGCAGCTTCTAGCCTTTTCTTGATTCCATTTAAGATGGTCTTGCTGGATGCCTCTGCTTGTCCATTGCTTTGGGGAAGTTAGGAGTAGAACAATAGTTCTTGATCTTGTATTTTACATAGAAGTTTTTGATCAACTTGCTGTTGAATTGAGTGCCATTATCTGCTATTATGGCTCTTAGGATTCCGAATCTGGTGATTTTGTTTTTCCAGATGAAATTCTTTATGTTCATATCTCGAATTTTGGATAAGGGTTCAGCCTTTACCCACTTCGTGAAGTAGTTAGTTGTTACCAGTAGGAACTTCCTCTATCCAATTGCCCAACAAGGTCCATGCCCTACTGGGCGAATGGCCAAGCACTAGACACTGGATTCAGATCTGCAGCTGGGTGGTGCATCAAATGTGCAAACCTTTGACATTTTTTGGATTTTCTCACGTAGGCTTCAACATCCTTCTGCATGTACAACCACCTGTATCCCTAAGATATGGCCCTGTGAGCAAGCGATCTATCCCCAGCATGGCTTCCACATACTTCCTTATGGATCTCGTATAGAAAATCCTCTACCTAAGATGGGTGCACACATCGCAAAAGTGGTCCAATGAAGGATCTTCTATACAGATGGCCCTCTGTTGACAAGTAGAACCTGGTTGACTTCATTCTGATCTTATGATCTTCTTTTCTATCTACTGGCAGCCTGCCATCTCTGAGGAACAAAACTATGGCGTCCATCTAGCTTGGACCCATCTCCATGCACGTCGCTTCATACTCTGTTATTAGGGGCTCTATACTGGGGCCTCATAGGTAATCCACAATTATTGTCTTGGCCTTACCTGACTTCAACGCGCTGACGACGTTAGCCAATGAGTCGGCATGGCTGTTATCATATCAGCTAAGCTGCTACAGCCAGCAGTTTTGGAAACATGTTAACAGCTTGACAACCTCTTTGATATAGGCTATCATCATCTCATCCCAGGCTGCGT
This sequence comes from Camellia sinensis, assembly GCF_004153795.1. Classification (NCBI taxonomy): domain Eukaryota; kingdom Viridiplantae; phylum Streptophyta; class Magnoliopsida; order Ericales; family Theaceae; genus Camellia; species Camellia sinensis. Next base: position 1,214,102 of record NW_021025200.1, on the reverse strand, counting down.
ATTCACCCATCGCTTGATTCACAATGAGCTGGGAGTCATGAAAGACTATTGCCTTATCGGGTTCCACAGTCGCTGCCAATTTCAGCCCAACAATCAGCGCCTCGCATTTACTTTATTATTTAAGGCTTTGAACCCTAATCGGATGGATTGTTTTATCATTCGCCTATCTAGAGTCACCAAAACCACTCCTACCCCTACTCCTTGTCGGTTTAAGCTGTCATCGACAAAGAGGCAAAATGAATCGCCAATGTAAATATCGCAAGGTTTTAGCCTTTCTTTTGTTCTACCGGTGTGGGGTTTTGTGGCCCCAGTTAGTTTTCTTCTTCCTCTCCCAGACATCTTAGGCTGCAACTCATTGGTGCCCGCCTTGGGATAGCGCCAGAAGAGAATTCTGTCACAAAATCGGCCAAAACTTGGCCCTTGATTGTTGTTCTCGGCCTGAATTCGCTAAAACTACAACCCATCGAGCTACTCTGCCTGTCAGGTCTCTATGTTGCAATAGGGACTTTAGTGGATGTTCAGTTAGCACCACAATCTTGTGGGCTTAAAAGTAGTGGTTTAACTTTTTCGAGGCCATTACCAGGGCCAATCTCAACTTCTCCAGAGGCAGGTACTTGGTTTCTACATTTTCTAAGGTCTTGCTCACATAGTACACTTTCTGCTCACCTGCTTCTTCTCAGATTACCACGACATTCATGGCGTGGTCTGAAATTGCTAGGTACAAGAATAATTTTTCTCCCGGTATTGGGTTCGACAACACTGGTGGGGTTGTTTGGTACTTCTTCAACTCGGCCAAGGCGACTTCGCATTCTTCCGTCCACAGAAAGTCTGTGACCTTCTTTAATAAACCAACAAACTGTTTGCAATTATCTGAACTTTGGCTGATGAGCCTATTCAGGGCTACTGCCCTTCCAGTCAACATCTGGACTTGTTTGGCCGTTGTCGGGCTCTTCAAGTCATGGATGGCCCTAATCTGATCTGGGCTCACTTTAAAACCCGTCTTGATAACCAAGTATCCTAGGAATTTACCGGATCTAACTCTAAATGCGCACTTCAATGCATTGAGTCGAAGATGGTATGTTCTCAATATGTCAAAGACTGCCTTCAGGTCGGCTAGATGGTTCCCGGGTTCCTTGGTTTTAACAACCATATCGTCTATGTAGACCTCTACTGTCCTCCCAATCAAATGTTTGAACATCTTAGTGACCAGTCTCTGGTATGTAGCTCCTACATTCTTCAACCCAAAAGGCATTACTCTGTAGCAATAGAGTCTTTTAGGGATGATGAATGCTGTCTTTTGTTCATCTGGGGCATACATTGCTATTTGGTGATAACCTTTATATGCATCTAGAAAACTCATTCTCTCATGCCTCGATGTGGCATCTACCAGTTAATCAATCTTGGGCAGTGGGAAACTATCCTTGGGATAAGCCTTGTTCAAGCTTGTGAAGTCCACGCAAACCTCCACTTCTCATTCTTTTTCTTCACCAACACTGTATTGGACAACCAGGTGAGATAATTCACTTCTCTGATGGCTTGTGCCTTTAGTAACTTGTCTACTTCTTCCTCAACTGCCTACATATCAATGTCGGTCTTCTTGCTCTCTGGACGACTGGTTTTGCCGACCTGTCCACGTTAAGTCTGTGACAGGTGACCTCGGGGTTGATCCCTGACATCTCATAAGGTGTCTAGGCAAACACCTCTACGTTCTCTATTAGGAAAGCCTCCAATTCTCTTTCTTCTTCCTCAACTAAGCCAGAGCCGAGGAGGAAGAATCGTTCATCATTACCTTCTTGCACAAGAACCTTTTTCATGGGTTCTTCGCTCTTGTTAGTTGGCTTTTTGCCGACATCATCCAAGACCTCATGCTCTTCACTTTCAATCTCTACACTCTCTATTTCTCTTACATTGCAGGTGTACTTTATTGCTTCCATGAGCAATTTTTTGCCTGTACTTGGTTTCTCCTTACTTCTTCAATCCCTTGTGCAGTTGGGAATCACAATAGTTGGTGCAGCATTAAGGGGACAACCCTTATTACATGCAACCAAGGTTGTCCCAAATTGATGTTGTATGGGGAGAGAGTATCTATCATAGTGAACTCCGTTGTTACCTTTTTGCTCCCTGTTTGCACCTACAGACTTGTGGCTCCTAGAGGCCATGTCAGCGTCCCATTAAATCCGACCATTGGGCTGTCAGATTGCTCTAAATCATCTTGGTAGAGGCCAAGCTCCTTGTAACATCTGAAATACATGATGTCACAAGAGCTGTCCTGATCAATCAGTATGCATCTCACCTAGCAATCACCAATATTCAGAGTTACCACTAGGGCATTATTGTGCGGATACTGCACCATATCCAAGTCTGCCTTAGTGAAAGAAATCATCGGTCCTTGATATTCATATGTTTTGGGCTTTTTCTGCTGGACCTAATAAGTATGCTGCAGGTGTCTTACTCTCCAGGTCTCCCCTCAAATCTCATTCTCATTGACCATCGAGTAAATCACATTGATTACCTGAGGTCCATCTGCGTGCTGTAGTGGTGGTAGTAGGGGTGGTGCTGTTGGTGCCTGGGGCAGCTTCGCGTGCTTTTATCTTGTCTTCACCTCATTTACTAGGTCTCTCAGGTGACCTTGTTTGACTAGATCTTCCAAGTGTGACTTTAAAGCCCAACATCCCTGAGTCATCTTCCCAGTGCTCCTGTCTATGAACTCACCAAGGACCCTCTTTGGTGCTCTATAGTATGGCTGGTTTCTGATCCTCTCCAAAACCTTATAGATTGGAATCCTGAATACCGTGCTGACTGCCTGCATAGCCCTCGTTCTTGTTTCTGGCCTATCAACATCGGTATTCCCTTGGCCTCATTTCGACGAGCCGTTTCTCCTTTCTTGCTTTGGTGTCTTCGTTCCTTGTGTGTCTTCCTCTGCTCTGGTATACTTCTCAATCCGTGCCATGAGCTTTTCCATGCTCTTCTGTAGGGTTTTTGCAAGTGATTTCCGAAGTGAGCATTTATCATCTAGGCCGTTCTTGAAAGACACCACAGTTAGCTCCTGGTTACAAGTCGGAATCAAGTTGTACACCTCATAGTATCTCTTGGCGTAAGCCCAGAGGCCTTCGCCATCGTTAATCTTCAAAGCCAACAGGGAGTCTACCCTCAGTGGCTGTGACTTGTTCATAACAAACCTGGCCACAAACATCTCAGCTAGGCCTTTCCAACTCTTTACACTCCCTTTTGGCAGTTTATGGAACCAATCTGATGCTATCTCTCCAAAGAATGAGGGGAATACTTTGCATAGCAGCTGCTCATTCCTGTCCTGCTCCACAAAGCCATTGAATTCAAATACAAACCAACATGAAAGTCTAGATTAGACTTACTATCGTAGATATGAAACCTCGGCATGTTAAATATCTTCGGGGCCTCAAATGTATCCAACTCCACCGAGAATGGCATCCTCGGCTGGATGGTGGACGTGATCTCAGTGTTGAGTCTCTTTCTCTGGAGGTAATCTCTCAGATCCTCTTTTGTTTTACCGGGAGCTCGGTTATCAATAGATTTTAGCCTCTTTGGTGTGTTACTCTCAATATAATTGTGTGTCCTCTTTGACTTCCCTTCGTCCACTACATCAAAACAGAGACCTTGCCCTTGGATTTGTCAAGATCCTTTGACAAAGGTCCCCTCGGTCCATGGTGTCGTCTACGACTCGCCTTGTACTGACTCTGTTCGCCCGATATCCCGTGACGACGGATGTGAGTTTTCCTATCCCTGGCCACGCTATGGAACAACTGGGATTGTCTTATGTCCTCCTTTTTAGGAATTAGTTTTGGCTGCTGGTGTTGGCGTGTCTCGCAATGGGAATGATGGTTGCATTATGTTGTTTTGCATCATAAAGTTGACCACTGTTTGCAGGTCTATCAATTTGTTCTCTATTTCTTTCATCTCTTCATCCCTCTTCAGGCATCTATCCTTTCACACTTCGAGGTCGCTTTCATTATAGTATTCATCTCGGCTTCTCTTCTTCGGGCTGTTATGCCATTTCCTGGCGTCATTCACCTTAGGATTTGGTTCCTGCACTCCTTAATTACGATTCTCTTCTCTGGCATTAGGATCCACATGTTCATCTTCCTCACTGTGGATGTCGTCTCCAATTCTCTCTTCCTCCCTGTTGTTGGCCATCTATTCCTCTTAAGTTCCCATGGACGGTGCCAAATTGTGGGTGTTGATTTCTGACTACACAACCAAACAGAGAACTTATCTGGAGAGCATCAGTAGAATAGATTGAGCCAACTACCTGCCAACAGTAAGATGAGAATTTCGCGGTGGTTTGTCTACTTGGGGGCACTCCGACGATCAAGTCAGTAAATTTTATCTCTCACAGATATCAAAACAGTACTTAAACTCACAAGTAAAAACTTACCCCAGATCCACGAGGGTGTCTCGCCTTTATAACCAGCAGTGACCTAGTCCTCTACATGCCTGACTTTATTGGACTCAGGCTCAATGCTTATCTTGAACTCTTAGCTAGATAAGGATAAACTCCTCATGAGCTTTATCCTTATCCAGACTGAGAGCCTCTTCTGTTCAAGGACTCTTATTCCTTATCTGGATACCTCGAGATTCTGGCATTATCGCAGAACATCTTGACAATGCTGTGGTCACCTCGGCAACATGACTCATCCACGTGGCACTTTAGCCGACATCTTAGGGCTATCTCGGCCACGTGGTGCCATTCGTAAAATACGTCCCCACACTTTTACTCTTGTCTTCTCTTTATTGATATATTTTCATATGTAATCATCTTGAGTTCCATCAATAAAGTTTTTGGTTGATCAAAAAAAGGATCCACACTGTCCCAATATATCTATTTCCATTATAGAAAATACATCCGTCATTTGGTACGAATGTTATCACACTCTTTTCTTCCCCTTTTCTTTTTTCAAAAATGCCTTTCAACTGTCATATCTAATAATTATTAAACAATTTTCTTATTCATCAAACTATTTAAAATTGCTAAATAGTTTTTTAATTGATGAAACCACCCCTGAATCATCAAACTATTAACAAATTAAATATACATTACAAATGCATCGCTTTTAAACTCACCACTAGTATATATATACGAGCATTATAAATGAAAATGCATACAACTGTGGAAGAATCTCATATTTTGCTTCTTCACATGAAAAAAGAAATTTTGTGGCCTTTTTCGACCAAGTTTACTTTCGATTTCTGAGTCCACTTTGTCAAAAACTTTCTGTATTTCTCAACTTTCTATGGAAAAATAAATGTGTTTTCTTTAATGCCAGTCACTCTTGGAAAGAACTTCCAGAAAAGAGTACTGTATAAACATATTTTGAAAATGATACTACTATTCTTAGGGGTGGGCATAGTTTGGATTGGTTTGGATTGGGATAAAAGCAGGATTAATCTGTTATCTACGGTTTTTGAAAAATTGGAACTAATCCAGTCTGTTTAAATAATGGAAAAAATCTATTTAAACATGGATTAGATCGGTTTAGGACCACAGATTCACATAATTAAATAATAAAAAAAATATAAAACATTTTAATTTCGTAAAAACATAACCATAGCATCAAACAGAAGCAATAAACAAAAGCAATAAAACTGGATACACATTACACAAAGCAGAGTTCTCTTTTGTATTAAAACTAAACATAGCATCAAACAAAAGCAATAAGAAAATTGGTTTAGCTTTTATATGAAATAAGAAATGATATTATGTGGGAAGGTCTATAATATAAATATAGACTATTTGTATACTGTTCGGATAGGTTCCAATCTGGAAACATGGGGTTCAATTCGGAACCGATTCGTGGCCTACGGATTTTTAAATTTCCAATTTGGAATCGAACTACGAATTCTAAAAACCAATTCAAACTTACTGGATTGGACTGAACCGGATCAGATTACGGATTATATGGATTTCTTGCTTAGTCCTAACTATTCTAACAGATTTCTTTGTCTACAACATTCATGATTTTACTTCGCACTTACATTTTTAGTTCCAAGTACAACCTACCCATCATTTGTCTTTTTTTTTTCAATTTTTTTTTTAATTTTTAATTTTTAACAAACCAAGTTACTCGAGTTTCTTGACTATTCGACTTGTTAATATATATATATGCATATATATATATATATGTTAAAAATTTGCTCGTTAAATTTCCAATTAAAGATTTAACAACCTGCTACTTAACTCGACTCGACTTGATGATATATAGTTTAAGTTTGATTGAAATCATCTTAAAAAAGTAAATAAGCCAAACTTGAATGCATTTTATTCATAATTTTTTGTTTTATCGTAGTGGATCAGTATGAGATTATTTATGGCACATCCAATGGACTCTTTAAATGAGGCTTGTTAGCTATTATAGTTAACATTATCATATTTCAGTCCTTTCAACAGGCTTGTTATTACAATAGTGATTTTAACAAATTTCTTCAAGGTTGGCGACATTTGAAGAGCTTTAGAAGGCTCTTTGAATATTTTGTGTATAGATAGGTAAAATAAAGAGTAGCATTGGAGTATATAAATAGCAAAAGAAATTAGACAAAATAAAAAATTATCTTTTTTTATTGTTTAGCTAGTGAAAAATGAGGAGTACTATTAAAGTTTCTCTTACAAATATCCTGAGGATTATATAAATTAGACAATTAATTGCATAAAAAAAGTTATTTATTTAAGAAGAAATCACTTATTATTTAGTCAAACCAAGCATACTTTTTATATTTAACTTCTTTTTAGCCAAAAGAGATTATTTGAAGATTGCTAAACTAAGGACTTTCAGAAAAAAAATATTTAAGAAAAAATTTAAAGTGCATAAATTAATTCATTTTTATTTAAATTCAAACCACACTAAATTTAAACCTGAATATTTTTTTCCACGCACATATGGCCACTTTGAAAAAGAAAAAGAAAAAAAGATGTGAAGATTCTATTACTTTTCTTGGACTCTCTTCAGTTGGTTTTGCATTGAAGCCAATCTGAGAAGACATCAAGGGTTTCTGTGTCAGCTCTGTAATGCTTCTGAGTGAATTCAAGAAGAGTTGGCCAAGTGAAGTCTGGATATATCCTTGGATTATCACTATTCACCAATCCATTAGGTGGACTCACCACTTTGTCCATGTTTGGAGACAAAAAGAAGGTTAGAGACTTCCTTGGAACTTGTTTGTTTACCACTGCTCTGTGCAAGCAACTCTTGTAAATTCCATTTGATAGAGCCTGAAACATTTCCAAACTTTTATGTATTAAAATTCAAGCTTATGCTAATAAACTTCATTAGAAAAAGTTAAATAAGATTCTCAGATATTTTGGGTTTTTCATATGATTGAACACATCCTCTGTCCCTAAATTCAAGTTTATTCTCAGTTTTTTGAAACCATCACTGACATTAGACACGAGGTCCTTGTCCCTAAATTTTCTTGTTTGTCTCTCAATGTATCCTCAATTATTGAATTATATTTTGAGATTCTCAAATAATTCAATAGTTAAGAGTATAAAGACAAAGGGATTAGATGACAAAGAATCCATAGCCATGTCAATCATTCAACAACGTTATAGAGTAAGAAAAATGGTCGCTAAAGTGATTTGGCGATGAAAAAAATACATCAGTCACCAGATATGTTTTTTTCTTGTAGAGGTAATATAAAATTTATAAAAAAAAAAAGAAAATCATACGGAACTATACAACATTTTGCAGTCTTTTCATTTGAAGACAAAACACTCGCCATTGTAGCCAGATTTACAAAAATATTATTGACACAACATTGTATATAGATTGTATTATGTATACAAATTCTGTTTAACAATAGTTTTTTTTATGTATATATAAAAATTACCTTATAATTAGATGTCATATAATTAAATGTCATTTTAATAGAGTCACATAACTCTGTATCTAAATTTTACATATTTGTGTGTTTGTTTATTATTATAATTTTTGAAGGCTGGATCATTTGTTCCAAAATATTGGTGTCCCCAATCCCAAAACATCTATAACTATTAGATATGTTTTGAGATTTTTGAACCTTCACATGATCCAATGACTGTAAATGTTTTGGGTGAGAGAAACAAGGATGACAACAAGCAAGACGAGAGAGAAAACTTCATCCCCTCTTGCTTTCTCATCAAGGACAATAAATTGTCATTCTAAATTCAGAGAGGAAGCTTAGCCCTTTTTGATTAGTTTTCAAACTATTTTTTACTCATAGCATATTCCTTATTCAACATTTGTTTATGTACTCACCATGAATGTGTCTCCAATGTTGACAACAAAAGCTTGTGAATTGGGAATAATGGAGTGCCATTGTTGATCAATAAACACCTGAAGCCCACCAACATTGTCTTGATGAAGGATAGTGAGTGAATTTGGATCACGGTGAGGACCAGTTCCAAGAGTCTCATGAGCTTTAAGGCAAGGAGGGTAGTTGTTTAATCTCATTATTGACTCATTTCCTTCAAAGAATTCTCTTAAATGGGTTGGGCCCACTCCTAGGCTCATCCCCAATAGCTCCATGATTCTAAGTGAAAGAGTGGTCATTGCTTCACTATAATCTTGGTATATCCTTCTAAGAAAACACAAAAAACAACAAAAACAAAAACAAAAAAGGAAGTTTAGCTAAATAATAAATTGAGAGAGAGATAGACATGGCTATGAATAATTAAGAGTATTTTTATTTTTAAATTTTTGGTTGTTTCGTTTTGTGTTTTCATTTTTGAGACAACACAAAAAAATAAAGTAATAATAGTAAAAACTAAAAATATATTTAACAAATAGTTACATTATATTTTGGACCCTTTATTGTGATGTACCTTCGTTGTACTCTTCGTTTTACAACAATAAAAAAAAAAAATCTAATAAAAAATATTTTTGAAAATGGTTTTCGTTAAAGTTTTTTGAAGACTCACTTTAAATATCTAATGTTTTAAGTGGGCAGTTTAAATTCAAAACAAAATCATCTTTAATAATGAAATTAACTCACTTACTTAAAATAATTTAAAACAGTACAACTACAAGATATCTAGTACCTCTCTTGGTATCCATTACTGATATTCTTTTTTAGTAAATTATATTTTGATTTTGTAATTTAATTCTTGCATCAATTTGATCTCAATAAATTCAATTGTATTGATTTTGCTCTTCAAATTTTTACTTCGTATTTTGAGAAATTAGAAAGAAAAAAAATTAAAGAAAAATATGATTCATTAAACAGGAATAAATAATTTCAAATTGGATGTTAACCCCTCAATTAGTCTGAGATGTGTCACACTTGATTTTAGTTCAACTTTTAAAGGATTGTTATGAATTAGGGTAAACTGACATAATGTAAAAAATTCAAAAATAAAACTATAGTAATCAAATTAACGCAAAACACAAATTACATGGACTATGGTTCCTTTCTTTGCTAATATATATATATTTAAAAGCTTTTTGAGAAACTTTTCTGACTACTTACTTTTAAAATATCAAAAAAAAAAAAAAAATTAAAAAAAAAAAAAAAATCTAAAATACTATGAATTATGAAAAGTTATTTTAAAATCCACCCCGAAAGAATTATATACTATAAATTTAAAGTTGATGAGATGTGGACCACAATGAAAATGATTATTATTCATAAATATGTTTTTCTAGATATTTTTTTGAGTTTATAGCATGGTTGAAAAATACTATCAGACTGATTGGTATTTCTAAATTTTTCATTGTTTTGTTTTCAAAAACACAAAAAAATGAAAACAAAGGAAACAAAAACATAACCAAATAGAACAACCTAAGTTTTTCATACCCGAATTGTCTAAAATCTTCACCCATTGTGTTGACCAAGTACTCTTCAACCACGTTTGATGATCCACCATCGTCACAATACCTAAAAGAAAGAGTTTCTTTCCATGGAAGCTTGGAAGAGTATCTACCAGTAAAGCTACTAGCATATCCATGATAATCTCCAACTTTTCTCTGAGCTCTCTGTTTCTCTTTCAATGGCATATCAAAAAACAAGTCCATGTTCTTGTGAGCTTCATTGATAAGCTCTTCGCTAACTCCATGATTTATGACTAAGAAGAAGCCATGTTTCTTGCAAGCCTCATCGACAAGTCTAGTAGCAGTTGAGACGGAAAGGGGGTCACCAGAGAGGAAGGCTCCCAAGTCGATAGGCGGAACGATGAGTGATGGTGGCTCATGGAGGCTAGGTTTTTCGTGGTCCGGCCATATGAATTGTGGAGGTATGTTGAGTTCGTGTTTGAGAAGAGATGCGTCGAACACGGGAGGTTTTGGGTGGTCTAGCGGCGGAGATGATGGCCGTGGAGGAGGAGGAGGAGGAGGCATTGTATTGGTGTTGTTAAGACTTGAGAGAGATGGTTGTAAAAGAGGACAAAGATATTGATGAAAGGAAAAAAATTACAAGCCCATTTTATAGACTCAATTTTTACATGTGTCAACAAAAAGATTGGTTGATGATTAAATAATAAATAAGAGAGAGAGTTAACTTAAACATGGGATTCACATGGTGTGGGTCCCACACCCATGTGAGACATTTGGTAGAAATTTTGGTAGAACTTTTAGAAATTTTAGCATTACTCTTTTAACAAAGTGCCACATCATTGTGTCTAAAAAGTATATCTATACTATTATATAAAAATATTATTGGTTAATTTTTAAATCCTCTTAATTATTGTCAATAATATATTAGTATTATTTTCTTTAATTTTGTGATTTCAAAACATGCAATGATGTAATTACTAATTTTAGTTTCAATGGTTATGGTATGAAATTCATATCTATCTCTATACTTCTATCTATACTATTATACAAAAATATTATTGGTTAATTTTTAAATCCTCTTAATTATTGTCAATAATATATTAGTATTATTTCCTTAAATTTTGTGATTTCAAAACATGCAATGACGTAATTACTATTTTAGTTTCAATGTTTATGGTATGAAATTCATATCTATATCTATACTTCTATTTATACTATTATATAAAAATATTATTGGTTAATTTTTAAATCCTCTTAATCATTTTCAATAATATATTACTATTATTTATTTAAATTTTGTGATTTCAAAACATGCAATGATGTGATTACTATTTTAGTTTGAATGGTTATGGTATGAAATTCATATCTATATCTATACTTCTATGTATACTATTATATAAAAATATTATTGGTTAATTTTTAAATCCTCTTAATCATTGTCAATAATAAGTTAGTATTATTTCTTTAAATTTTGTGATTTCAAAAATGCAATGATGTAATTACTATTTTTAATTTCAATGGTTATGGTATGAAATCTATATCTATATTTATAATTCTATCTATACTATTATATAAAAATATTATTGGATAATTGTTAAATCCTCTTAATCATTGTAAATAATATATTAGTATTATTTCTTTAAATTTTGTGATTTAAAAAATGCAATGATGTAATTACTATTTTTAATTTCAATGGTTATGGTATGAAATCTATATCTATATTTATACTTCTATCTATACTATTATATAAAAATATTATTGGTTAATTTTTAAATCCTCTTAATTATTGTCAATAATATATTTGTATTATTTCCTTTAATTTTGTGATTTCAAAACATGCAATGATGTAATTACTATTTTAGTTTCAATGGTTATGGTATGAATTCATAAAAAAATCTATACTTCTATCTATACTATTATATAAAAATATCATTGGTTAATTTTTAAATCCTCTTAATTATTGTCAATAATATATTAGTATTATTTCCTTAAATTTTGTGATTTCAAAACAGGCAATGATGTAATTACTATTTTAGTTTCAATGGTTATGGTATGAAATTCATATCTATATCTATACTTCTATTTATACTATTACATAAAAATATTATTGGTTAATTTTTAAATCCTCTTAATCATTGTCAATAATATGTTAGTATTATTTCTTTAAATTTTGTGATTTCGAAAATGCAATGATGTAATTACTATTTTTAATTTCAATCGTTATGGTATGAAATCTATATCTACATTTATATTTCTATCTATACTATTATCTAAAAATATTATTGGTTAATTTTTAAATCTTCCTAATTATTGTCAATAATATATTAGTATTATTTCCTTAAATTTTGTGATTTCAAAACAAGCAATGATGTAATTACTATTTTAGTTTCAATGGTTATGGTATGAAATTCATATCTATATCTATACTTCTATCTATATTATTATATAAAAATATTATTGGTTAATTTTTATATCCTCTTAATTATTGTCAATAATATATTAGTAAATTTTGTGATTTCAAAACATGCAATGCTGTAATTACAATTTTAGTTTCAATGGTTATGGTATGAAATTCATATCTATATCTATACTTCTATTTATACTATTATATAAAAATATTATTGGTTAATTATGAAATCCTCTTAATCATTGTCAATAATATATTAGTATTATTTTTTAAAATTTTCTGATTTCAAAACATGAATGATGTGATTACTATTTTTAGTTTCAATGAAATAAAACTATTGACACATCAAGCTATATATCTAATTTTAAATCTGTAACGCCTCCAAAATGTAACAATAAAACCGTCTCATGGTATTCATTAAATAATAATACAATTCTGAATAAAGTACGCTTCATTCATATGATTCCAGTTGTATAATATATGGCACATGTAATTATACATTTATAAGTCCTAACCGTAAATCTATAACATGGGTCATAAGCAAAAAGTATGAAATAAGAGTTAAATAGATACATGAATGCCTTTATGGTTACAATTTTTCAAGTCGTTGCTTGGTTATAACAAAAGTGAGTTTGAAACTCATCACAAGTAAAACCGTTGGCTTGTACAAAACTAATTACAACAAAACAAAACAGGAAGCTCTCAGCTTTATGTCCTTCCAAGCTACGGTTTTGGCAGAGGCATATCATTAGCACCTGAAAGTGGTTTTCCACATAAAGTGAGCTAAAACCCAGTAAAAATATTCTAACACAATGTATAAATCTTAATAGAGTTATAAGGTGAATACATATGCAATGCTTATGCCAAAACTTTTTATATCTCTTTCAAAAAACCATGTAATGCTAGGTTTATTTCAAAATTCATGAAATCATTTCATTTTTACAACAAAAAATAGGGCAATGAATACAACACTGGGAATCTTTAGGACGTGTCTGCAAATAGGCTACAAGCACTACCAATTGCCATTTTTACCAGTATTAATTAGAAGGCTCGGCACCTATCGGCGTGAGTTTCTGGACTTTCACCAAGGTATTCACCTTTTTTTTTTCTCAAAACAATATACATTTTCAATGTGTTAATTTTGTAACAATGCTCAATACAAATGGATTAGAAATTAGTTTCAATTCACCTAATTCTCATGCAATTTATACAATAATCATAGCTATTCTCCAGCGATAGCCTAAAACAGATATCTCTAAACAGATAAATAATTTCCAATAAAGATATACTTTCCAAATTCTTAAGATGGGAGGGATAATGCATATCCAACACTACCATCATCATCATCATTCCAATTCCAAAACTCCCACATCATTTCCATTTCCTCTTTATAAAATCAATTATTCACATTTTAGGGTAAAATCCCATTTTCTTTATAAACCAATACCAAGGTTAAAGATCTACCATTTTATCACATCTCAACAACATTTACAAAGCTACAATCATTTTCAAGGATCCATTTGAAAACCCCTCTTTTGATTTTAAAACCAAACCCTAGATTTTTATCAAAATCCCTAAATCGCATGATTTCTTTGAAAAGACATAACTAAGTTAAAAACCACACTAAAGTGTAATGCCCCCAAAATTATACAATAAATGCAACCCACAACCTGAAAGATAATAAAAATAATATTCTTTTATTCATCAAAGTTCGTATACAAAAAGATAACACATGCGATACACATTTACAAACTATTCATCCTAAACCCATAACATGTGTTAAAATGATAAGAGAACTGAAAACTAAATAGGTAATCATATGCCCTATAGGCTTACATCTTTCCAAGTCACTACTTGGTTACAATAAAATAAGCCTAGCTCAATACAATTAAAGCCCTTGGCTATACAAAAGAATACACAAAAGAAAGAAGCTCTGGCTCCCAAATGTCCCTCCAAACTATTGCCTTGGCGGAGGCATATTACCGACATCTGAAAATGGCTTTTCCCAAATAAGGTGAGCCAAAGCCCAGTAGGAATAATCTAACACAATATATGAGATTTAACGAAGATATAAGTGTGAGGTACATATACAATGCTTGTGACAAAACATTCACATTTTTGTATAATCATAAAATACCAAGTTCATATCTTATTCCATTTTCCTTCAATTCATTTCAATTCATGAGCCAATTTCATTATCTTTCAACAATCCAACTGAAATCACAACTCAGTGGTGTAGACACCCCTTTTTTGACCGACCTTAAGACTCAGACGTCACCAGTTGAGCGCTCGGTGATATTGCATATTGTGCTTGCTCAGAAGTTTCAGAGTCTCGGCTGCGAGCCTTGCCTCCGGACTTCCGGGCTCTTTTGCGCTTTGCCTCGATTTGCGAACCAGGCTCGGTTTTCTCTGTTTTCTCTTCGCGAAGGGAGGGAGAGGTCTCGTAGATCATCTCTCAGTGGCCGTAGGCTACGTTTTGTGGTCGTAGGCCATTTTGTCCATTTGGAGTCCGGTTTCCAGTTTTTCGGAGCCGTTGGCCGTGTGTCTCGATTCGGGATCGCTTAACCATCTCCGTTTACCCCGGTTTTTGGCATATTTCTTATTTGCTCCCTTTTGAGAGACACTGTGGTCCGAGAGACCAACTTTGTGGTCGAACACCACTCCCGGTGCTTAACAGCCCGTTTTCGGGGCCCCGAACTGCTTGTTTCGGCCCCCGAACCTTCATTCTGCATTGGTTTTGGTTCATTTTTGGCAGGGACCTCTGTTTCATTGGTAAGAAGGCCGTAGAAGGGTGGGAGGCCAGTAATTGTTCTGTCAGCCAACTTTATCCCTTCATCGCCCTCCGTCGCCCGATTTTCCTCACTTCAAAGCCAATTTAGGGTTACAAAATTTCCCTCTAAGGCCCTTGCATTATAGCTCTCTCCCTGTATATTTTCCAAGCTAAAACACCCTTAGCCCTACACCATTTCTTCACCAACCCATAGCCCTACCCTTCCATCCTCCATTCCAGAAGTTTGAGGGTGTTCTCCAGAGCTTAGGAGTGCTGCATTTTGGTCCAAGAAGCTACCAAAGTTTGGTCTTCAAGGGTGAGTACCATTCCCACTCTTTTGAGCTTATTCTTGTATCATTTCTTAGCCATGCATGCTTACTGTTTTGAGCTCCGCCCCTAACTGAAAGTGGAATTTTTTTGAGCTCATTTTCACTTTTGTTTAAGGGCCTCTCACTGTTTGAGGTCTCCTTGTTGCACTTACTTCATTATCCCTCTTGTATGCCATTATCTTGTGTAGTATTTTTGGCTTATGTATATTCTGTTTTGAGGCATGTCATAAACTGAAAAGTTGCTTATTTTGAGCCCTTCTTCAACATTGTTGAAGGGCTCATTGCTTTTTGTGGCCTCCATTTACTACTTGCCGTTATATCTCTCTTTTGGCCATATTTTTGCATGATTTGTTAGCCTCGGATGCTTCTGTTTTTGGGCTCTTTTCAGAACTGAAAACAGTCTTATTTTGACCCCCTCTTCATGTTTCATTGAGGGTCTTTTACTGTTTGAGGCATCCTTTATATACTTTGTGTTATATCTCTTTTTTTGGCCTTATTTTTCATAGCATTTTGAGCATGTTTTCATACTGTTTTGGGTCCGACCATCAACTGTAAAGTGCATCATTTTTGGCCCCTCTTCAATATTGTTGAAGGGCCCCTTTGTGTTTGAGGCCAGAAACCTCCACTTGCTTCTTTGTCCATCTTTTGGCTCATTTCTTGCATGAGAGCTTAGCCATACATGTGTTGGTTTTTGTGGTTTGCCATAAACTGTAAAAGGTCATATTTTGGGCCCCTCTTCAACATTGTTGAAGGGACATAATCTGTTTGGGGTCAGCAGCTGTGAGTTGCTTCTTTATCTCACATTTAGGGCCATTTTTGCATGCTAGTTTTGCCCTATTTGTGTTTGCTTTTTGGTCTTGCTTAGAACTGTAAACATGCTTATTTTGGGGCTTCCTTGAATCTTTCTTCACATGTCATAAGCAAATAATGCATGCTTGATGTAGCTATAGGCCAATGCACGTGCCTAATTTCATGTTTCGGGTCGCATGTCATGCATCGGGTGCCATGTGTTTATGATTCGGGGCTGTTTGGGGTTATGTTTTTCTGCTGAAACTTGCATGCTTGTATGCCATATTCCATGCCTTGCCATGTCTTGTTAGAGTGGCATTTTGTGCCTTAGGGTCGGTCTTCGGTTTGCGTGCATGCGTGCACGCATTTCGAGTGTCTCATTTTCATCTCATGGCCTCCTATGTGAGTGTGGATGAGGTCCACTTGTGTTGGTGTAATTCCATTGCGCATTGTGTATGCCATTTTATTTCATAGCATTGTGTATGCTAGGTTGCATGTTAGTGCATTGTGTATGCCATGTTACCTTGCGCATCGTGTATGCTATTTCATAGCATTGCGTATGCTAGGTTGCATCTTAGTTGCATTTCATGCATATCATGCATATTGCATCGTGCTTGGGATAGGGGTTAGCCCGAGCACGGGAAACGAGGTGCATTTCGTACTCCGAGTGACGGAACGTGTCTCAATTCCCCAGTCACCGACATTCCGGATTACCCATGATAGAGTTAGGTTTTAGCTGAGTTTTTATGTACATTCATTTTATATTGAGTTGCACAATTCGACTCCTCGGCCATCATGCATCGAGATGCGTGATTGGTGGCACAAGGATCGAGGCATGCATACATTTGTGAAAATACATTGCCATGCCCTTTTCCTGCTCTCTGTTGCAGCAAATCAAGAATCAGCAGTCTTCCGGGACTTGGCGCGCTTTCCAAGAATAAATTGCAAACAGAGGCTAATCGGGGCATCGCTGTGGATTTCCGCGCAAGGCAACCCAGACATGCATCATCCATCATCTGAAGAAGAGTCAAGGCAGTCCCTGACTTGCATGCCAGTTTATTATTTTTCTTAGTTAATTTGTAAATTAACTAGGAATTTGTATTATTTGGACTGTATTATTTTGGACTGTATTATTTATTCGGACCCTCTGTGCGAGGGCATAACTGTAATAAGTGTGCGTGTGTGTGTTGTATGCCTTCCAACCCCACGTCTTTCTCCCTTTTATTTACCTGCTTATGATGGTTAGATTAGGGCATGTTTCAATTAGCATACAGTATGACAGCATGTTTGCATCATTTATCTGTTTTGCATACACCGGGCTCGGCGCATCATACTAACTGCATTGTATTTTCAATTCTAAATTGAATACATGTTAGCTGTTGCATCTCATATGCCATGTTTAGAATAGCCGAGCCTGCTATAGTTGCATTTTTGCATGTGTTGCATTAGGCATTTCTGTATAATTAGGATCATGCATGGATTTCTAATGAGTTTCTGTTTTGGCTTGGAGTACTCGGTGAGTTTTATGCTTTAGCATCCTTGCATGTGTGTGAGTGCTGCCATGAATAGCATGCTTACCATGAGGCTATATGCTTATGTGATATAACTGCCTGAATGCCTGTGGGTGAAGGTTGGGTTGTTTAAATTGGAACAAATCATTGACTGTGAGTTTTAAGCCCACTAGATAGTGGCAAAACCATCTTTTCTTAAGCCCGCCCAAGGGTGGCAAAATCTGCATTTTAAGCCTACTTGCGAGTAGGAAACCATCTTTCAAAAACAAACATGTAATACTTTGTTCCAATTCAGGCGATCCAGTCTATACTTGTATGCTGTGTGCATCACATAGTAATCTAGGCTAATAACCGGAATAAGAACACACAATGTTTTCAAAACTTGATATCATGGTTAGTAGAGGCTGATCTTTGATCGGGCGAGCGGGGGGGCTCACGAAGTGACCTTCCCCAATCGTACCCAAGTTCCCGAGCCGAGGCAACTTTGGTGATGACGGACACGTGGCCTTAGGCAAACGAGTCAGGTTTTCCTAAATTTTCCCAAAATAAAACATTTAGGTGGCGACTCTATATCTGACAAAGCAGTCCATGTTTGACACTTCTTTCAAAAAAATCTGTTTTCTCAAAACGATTTGTCGGATTTGGACTCTTTGGTTCAGACTTAGAACCGTGACAATTTTGAGAGTCTTGAGCTGTAGTGACCCCAAATGAACGGAACGGGAGCTCACCTTCCCGGGGCGTTCGGGGACGTCTATAAGTGGTTATCTAATCAATACAATTACCATACAAACACTTTAATCTGCCATTTTACGGAAATTTTGTCTGCGGGATCAGCACCTATGTATATGTACAGTTTTCGGACTTTCACCGAGGACACTCCGGGCAACTTAATTTGAATGGAGTCCATCCCTTATCTCCTCCCAAACATAGAGTACATCTATTTTCTCCTCTCAAACATCATACATATACAATGTATTTAAAACATAGTCATATTCAATGACAACCAACAACAGATTAGTTTTAATTCACCTAATCCTCATACAATTTCTATAACAATCATTGCAATCCTCCACCGATAGCCCAATATAGTTATTTCTAAACAGATATTCAATCCCAAGACAGATAATTTATTCAAAATTTCCAAAGGTGAGAGGTAATACATATCTAACTCCACCATCTATTTCAATATTCGTCCAATTTCATATTTACAACACTAATTTCATTTATTTATACAAAATAAATATTTGAATCATTTTAGGGCAAACTCCCTTTTTCCAATATCAATCCAAGGCCAAAATCAACTATTTTGTAACCATACCACCTTATGTTTAACCTCATAACCATTTCCACAACATATACTTAGAAATCCCTCTTTTGATTTTACAACCCAAACCATAGGTTTGTCCAAAACACACCCAAAGCCCACCATTGTTATACAATCACCAAATAGCTAAGTTAAAAACCATATGAAAGTGTAGAAAATCCCTACCTTAAGCTTAGAAGGCCAAAGAGATAAAGGAGAAACTTCAAAGATGTCGAAACCAGCTTCTACTTGGATCAAAACGGAGCTCTTGAGACGCTCTACCTTTTTCTCAAAGGCACTAGAGTGAAGATCCCAATGGATCTAGGTGAAATAGTAGGGAGAAGATGAGTTTTAGAGAGAGAAACTCAAGATTTAGGTTTTTGGAAAGTTTTAGAGAGAGAGGGGAATGAAAAAGTGATGAAAAATGTCATTTTCGCGATCTATTATACACGCAGTCCGCTTAAACGTGAAAGTGACGCTCGAGCGCAAGAAGTGATGCTTGAGCGCAGAATGCACACTTTTAGAAGGTTTGTTGACGAAGGGCATCGCTCGAGCTTAAGATTGGACGCTTGAGCATCTACCCTCTCGAGCATAGAAAATGCTACTCGAGCGTAGAATACACTCTTCCGGTATTTGCAAGACTGCAAAAATACTGAGAGTTTGCGAAGCCCGCACGAGCGCAAGAATGGACGCTCGAGCGGAAGAGAAAAAATCTAGGCAACAAAGGTTTGGAAAAACAAGCAACCAACCTATTCTAATCACACAACTACAATCCAGTAACCAAATTTAAGGGGGATTAAAGGGAAAAACGACAATGAATAACATTCAGAAACTATAAGCCCGAGTCCAGAATGCAACAAGAGTCGGGTCAAAACTGAAATTGCTATAACCTCTCCCCTTTAAGGAATTTCGTCCCCAAAATTTCAAATCAAGTTCAAAATCATTATTAAACCATTCACAATAATAGTAATCTAATAAGTTTAACACCATGACCCACTCTCCGATCATCTATTTTCATCAACTCGATACACAAGTCCCATATTGAAAGTGCAATTCACAATTTCTCAAAACATTTATAATGTTCAAAATTTACACAACATATACAATGTTTTCAAAAGTGATACAACACACACGATATTCCATATTCTCAAAACATATGCAATGCTTATATTGAAACCATGTTTCCAAAATACCCCATAACATATTCAATGTTATTGTGTTTCAAAACATATACAATGCTTTTACATTTCATTAGCATAATCTAAATCTCAATATATAATCAACACCAACAAATAAGTCTGGATATTTTTCCCGGACTTCCAATTATTGCTCCCAAGTTGCCTCCTCAATTCTGTGATGTTTCCACAATACCTTAACCAAGGATATCGTCTTGCCTCGCAAGACTTGGTCCCGTGTATGCAAGACTCTCATCGATCTCTACTCATACGAGACATCCTCATATACCTCTAAGTCAGTCTAATCCAACTCGTGCGATGGATCTGGCTCATACTTCCGAAGCATACTAATATGAAACACATCATGAACCCTAGAAAGTTGTGGCAGTAACGCTAAACGGTAAGCAACCTCTCCAATCCGCTCAAGGATCTCAAAAGGTCTAATAAATCGAGAGAACAACTTCCCAAATCTCATCAAACCCGGTTTAGGTGATATCTTCAAAAAGACATGATCTCCCACCTCAAAAGACAAGGGTCTCCTCCTACGGTCAGCATAACTTTTCTGGCGACTCTGGGCTGTGGCCAACCTTTTACGGATAAGTGCTACCTTCTCTGTCGTTTCTCGAACCAACTTTGGACCCAACAAAGGTGCATCACCCACCTCGGCCCAACACACCGGGGATCTACATGGTCGGCCATACAAGGCCTCAAACAATGTCATGCCAATATTCGATCGGAAGCTGTTATTATGGGCAAACCTCACTAAGGGCAAGCGCCTCTCCCATGACCCCTTAAAATCAAGGACACAACCTTGAAGTATATCCTCAAGGATCTGAATGGTATGCTCGGACTGCCCGTCAGTTTGAGAGTGATATGTTGTGCTAAAAGTCTGTCTAGTGCCTAAGGCACTCTGCAAGCTTTGCCACAATTGAGTTGTAAAAAGTGAATCTCTATCCGAAACAATTGTCACAGGGACCCTGTGCAATCTCACTATGTCCCTAATGTAAAGGTTGACAAGATAGTCTACCAAATTGCTCACATATATAGGTATAAAGTTTGCCAACTTGGTGAATCGGTCAACTACCACCCAAATGGCATCACTGCCCGTTGAGTCCTCGGAAGGCCCATAACAAAATCCATCGTGACATGCTCCCACTTCTACTCGGCTACAGGCAAGGGTTGTAACAAACCCGCTGGCCTCTAATGTTCGTCTTTCACTTGGTAACAAGTAAGGCAATTCGACACAAACACGGCTACATCCTTCTTCATGCCTCTCTACCAAAGCTAGCGACTAAGATCGTGATACATCTTTGTGTCCTCCGGATGCACCGCAAGGCGTGAATGGTGAAACTCTCGGTGTACTTCCTATCGGCAAGACTTCGGCACAAGTAGATAATTAAGGTATCTAACACTCAAGTCAAAATACAAGTTCAAGCCTGTTTCCACCTTCGCATTGGAGATCTTTTCCCGGAGGGTTTCTACCTCAAGATCATTCTTCTGCGCTTCTAACACTCGGTTCACGAGTGTAGGTTGTGCGACTACAAAAAACAAGGTTGCAGACTCAACGGACTCGCCTGCAAGTCGAACTCCCCAATAATACCCAACATCTCCTATTCCCGAATAGCAACACTAGCCACACTACCCATGGATTTCCTACTCAAGGCATCGGCCACCACATTGGCCTTTCTCGGTTGATAATGTAACTCGAAGTGATAATCTTCTATGAACTCCATCCATCTCCTCTGCCTCAGATTCAAGTTCTTCTGTGTAAATAGATACGTTAGACTCTTGTGACCTAAAAACACCTCAAACTTCTCACCATACAAATAATGCCTCCAAATCTTCAAGAAAAATATCACCGCCGCTAACTCTAGGTGATGAGTATGGTAGTTTCTCTCATGTGTTTTCAACTGCCGCGAGCCATAGGCTACTACCTTTCCCTCTTGCATCAATACACAACCCAAACCTTCCCGTGAGGCATCATAATACACCGAATAGCCTAAACCCCTCTCCGGAATAATCAACATTGGAATAGTGGTGAGTCTAACCTTAAGTTCTTGAAATGACTTCTCATACACCTCACTCTATACAAACTTGATCCCTTTCCTCGTCAGCCTAGTCAATGATGATGCGAGCTTAGAGAAATCTTTCACAAATCTACCATAGTACCCGGCCAACCCCAAGAAACTAGGGATCTCGAAAGTATTCCTAGGTGGTTCCCAATCTTGTACTGCTCTATCTTGGATGAATCTACAATCACCCCTTCCCTAGATACCACATGGCCTAGGAACTTAACCTCTTTCGGCCAAAATTCATATTTCTCAAACTTAGCATACAACTTAAGGGTTCTAAGCAACTCAAGTACTACCGGCAAATGTTCCTTGTGCTTCTCCTTGGAGGGTGAATAAATCAATATGTCATCCACAAAAACGACCACAAAACGATCTAGAAATTCAAATCTTAAATGTAACATGTAATATTTCAAACTCAATGTGACATTCCCAAACCCAACGTGACATTTCCATATATTTCTGAAATTCAAAATAACTTGATTAATGTCAATACTATATATGGGAAATCCAATGTTACCATAGATTGTGATCATATTTATATGGTTGAAAATTTGAAATTCAAAACATAAATGTAGCATGTAATATCCCAAACCTAATATGACATTTTCAAACCCAACGTGACATTCTTATATGCTTCTCATTCTAAACCTAATGTAAATGTAACATGTAATATCCCAAACTCACTATGACATTCCCATATGCTTCTCATCCCAAATCCAACATGGCATTCCAATAATCCATCGTTGAATTATGAATAATGTAACCTTTTAAATGTAACATGTAACATGTTAAACCCAACCTATGTATTGAACCACCATCATCTCCAACCCAACGTAACTTCAACATCATGCGATGGGATTCAATCCACATGTCACAGTGAATATTTTGAAGGTATTTGGTTCTGGTTATTAATTGGAGGTATTTGGTTCCATTTAAGCAATATTTTGAAAATGCACTAGAATCCCGCAATCAAGATGAAACAAACTGGCACAGTTGTTGTCTATAGACTTGTCTTTCCTAAAAACCTTCCCAAACATGATATGATGAATGAGAAAATAAGGTATAATATGAAAACAAATTAGGGGTATAATAGTACACTAAGGGCGTGTTTGATTCGCCAGATTAGGGAGGGGGGGACTATCCACTATTTGGATTGTAATCCAAATAGTGCTCCTTATCCGCCGTTTGATTTTTTTTGTCCGCCGGACTCCATGTCCAGCCGGACTCCTTATCCTCCATATGGGGGACTATTGTGTCCTACGGGGAGGGGGTATGGGATAGTTTTTGGGGGACTATCCACTGTTGGGATTAGGTGGTCAAAATGACCATTTTGACCCTCTACTATTTAATTATGTATTATATTTAATAAAATTCAATAAAATTTAAATGTCTCAATTTAAAAATAAAATAATTATAGGACTTATAAATAATTTTTTCCTAATTTCCATTTTTTCTTGCAAACTATCATTAATTTTTTTTTTAATTTCATTCCTAAATTATTGATTTTTTCCATTTAGCACTTAAAATTACTGATTTTTGTTCATGTGGTCTAATTAAAGAGGGTTGTACAAATCAATAATATTTAAATCTTAAATTGGAGGAAAAAAATAATTGAGCAAATTATATCAATAGTTTTTTTTTTCATACATTTTTAATTGGCTCGATTTTGACTATTTAGTTGAATTTTTTTGTCAATTTAAGCCGATTGATAACGCTGACTTTTCATTAAAAATAATCATTGAATTGATTGAAATTAATTCAATGAGTTAAACAAGTTCATAATTTTGCATTTAAAAACATCACACATGTTACTCATATGCGCATTCCATAAAAAATACTAACAATTCTAATCAATTGGACCAAATTAACACAAAATTCAAAATTCAAGGTCAAAATTCAGCCAATTGAAAGTGAATAGACTGAAATGACACAATGAACAAAATGCAGGGATTACCGGTGTAATTATTAAAAATAATTTTATAATTTTTGCAACTTAAATCATATAAACAAATACCCATTAAATTGATTGTAAAATCTAGTTTGTTCAAAATAATAAGAAAAATGAGTATTTTGTTGTATAATTCATAATTTTCAAATTCTGAAACAATATTTTTTCTATGAAATTAGTTTTCAACAATTATAATTTATATAATTGTCTCTATAATTAGACTACATTAACAAAAATTAGAAATTTAGAGAATTTATAGTGTGAGGTTGCGAGTTCAACTCCTATAGAAAATAGTTTGATACTTTTTGTGGTTATTTATTTTTTCCTCGTTATGGGAATTTTATGTAATTTGTAGTGGTTGGCCTTAGTTTATTGTTTGTTAGACTTCATTAAATTTCTAGCTACTGTGGGTTAGTGGCCTGTTTGATTAAGAATTATTTTTTTTCATACTTGTAATTATTTTCTTATTAATTAAAAAAATAGACAAAATTGATAATTTGATAATGAAGTAGAAAAAAATGATAATAATTTGGAGAATAAAAGTAAAATTAGTCAATTAATAAATGATTATATTAGCCCCATTTAGGAATATACTATTTTGGTTAACTTTTTAACCTTTTACAAAATGATGTGTAAAAAAATAAAAAAATAATATAATATAATATAATATTTTATTTTATTAATTATTCTAATCTAGTCTATTTTAACCCATTCCAAGCATACCATTGTTTCTTATGATGCATTCAAAAACAATGATAGAGACCCCCAATTTTGAGGACACCCACATGTGATAACCCAACCCGTACTATGCCTCATTATGTATGTGATTATGTGTTTGATATGAATTTGCAAGTTTAAATATGGGAAATATGTGAATTTGAAAAAATATCTGTTAAAAATAGGAATATCTGTTGCAATTGAAATTTTGAACTGAAATTGAAGGCCGTAGAGGTGAGATAAACAAAAACCGACTTTATAGTTATGATTAACATGATTTTTAGAGCCTTTGGTGAGATTTTGAAAAATTATGATTCGTAATGAATAAATTAAAATTTTTTAGTTAAGTTAGATATGTATAGCCACTTTTGTTCTTTATTTGTTGGGAGAGGGCTCCAAAGTGAGAGTTAGAGAGAGAAAAAGAGGAGAAAGCTAGGGATTTGAAGGGAATCAAGGGGCAAACCATAGATTTGAGTTAAGGTATGAAAATTTATTTATAATCTTTGTCTCTAACTCATCTTTGTCAAGAAATCATGAAGAGATTAGGAATTTTGAGCTAGGGTTTTGAGTAGTGTAGTGACTAGGGCTAAAGGCATGAAATTGGACCTTAATCTCTACACCATTGTTTGATTTGAGTTCATTTTTACAATTGATCCATGAAACAAACCCTAGATGGTTCATACAAACAAAATTTGAGAGAAAATCATTCATGAATGTATGTATTTTGAACTTGTGTATGTAAACCATGAAATTATGAAAAGATGAGACCATGCAATTGTTGTCGATGCAAGATTGATATGTTTAATGTGGAATTACACTTGTATCATGCTTAGATATCATGTTTTTGAGTTGTTTTCGCATGAATTTGAGTTTGGAAGGTTTGGCATTTTTGGCCAATTTCTGACTATGTGGGTGTGTCTAGACCGCTCGTGCGGCCACGAGCTCCACACGAGCGGCCCATACCTTGAACTAAAATTGGACAGCACTGCGCACTCAAGCAGCTGCAATTTCCGCACGTGTGAAGCCAGACCGCTCGAGCGTTGGACTGGCCACACGTGCAGCCAGGCAGGGGAAAAAATCTTAGTTTTTGTATTAATGCTCCCAATTTCTAGAATGCATTTCCAACCTTATTTAAACCCTTTTGGGGAGTGAAATCATGATTAGGAACCATTAAAAAGGGTTGTGAATCACTAAAAAAAAATGCATATGATATGAATGAATTATTTATCGAATACGTGTGCAAAATGTTTGGTGTAGGTCATGTGCCAGAGGAAATGCCGCCAGATGAATCATCGCTGTAAGTAATAACTCCATATTTATATGTTTGTTATTGTGCATCTCGAACCATGAACGGTGATTGGTGCCGACATTGTGATTTTTTTGAAATGAGAAACCTCATTAATATTATATGACATGTGCAATGTTGGGCCTGAGGCCGTTTTGATACACATTGGGCCCGAGGCCGTTTTGATATATGATTGGGCCCGAGGCCGTTTTGATATATATTAGGCCTGAGGCTGTTTTGAAATATGATTGGGCCCGAGGCCGTTTTGTTATATATAAGGCTCGAGGCCATTTTGAAATATGATTGGGCCCAAGGCTATTTTTTTATATGTTGGGCCCGAGGTTGTTTTGAAGTATGATTGGGCTTAAGGTCGTTTTGTTTATAAGATTTTGAATATTGTGAGAATCTTATGACTATCTATTTATACTATTTTACTGTATTGTTGCTCATTAAGCTTTGCTCACCTAATTTTATGTATGTACATGTAGGTAATCTGCAGCGTGGAGCACACCTCTAGAGTCAGCTTCAGGAGCCATCCTTTTCGAGACCCAATCGAGTCATGTCTCCGAGATGGAGTTTTGTCTTAATTCACATCATACTTGTTCCTTACTTTGTTTTGCTAATGTGGTCCTGGGTTTGTAAACGTTATGTACAAATTTTTTTCCGATACTTATATTCTTTTTGCATGGGCATGTAAATGACGTGGATGTGTTACATTTTTCTCATATTGGTATAGCTCAATGGACTCATTCTTTTGTTGTGTACTTCTACTTTTGGCCCCATTATTATAATTACTCTGTATGTTTGTTTGAGGCCAAAGGTAATCAAGTGATTATCGGTCGGTTATGACCCAAACTTTTAGGGGCGGGTTCAGGTCATGACAAAGTGGTATCAGAGCACTAGTTAATATCTTACACATGAGTCCATGTGAGCAATAAGAAGTCTAGGAAGAGTTTAAGTTGCATCCATAATGCATCCATAATCAAGTATGACATGAAAATGTGCATTTGTAAATGTGAATTATGTGTTTATTATTTGGGAAAGTTATAATGTGTGCTTCTCTAGATCATGGTGAGAACAAGGGCAGAGGATAGAGAGGATTCAACCTCCGCACGACTTGATAGAATGGAGACAATGATCATGGACATGGCGGAGTCCTTTAGACAACAACAACAATAACAACCACTGCCATGAATGCCTGTGCCATCACCTATAGTGCAAGACCACCAGGCCGACGACCGAACTATTGCTCTCACAAAAGAATTTAAGAAGATGAAGCCATCCTTGTTCAAAGTAGGAATTGATCCATTAAAGGAGGAGGCTTTGGTGCTTGGTATCAAGAAATTATTTGAAGTCTTTCCATACACAGAGGCACAAAAAGTCTTGCTAGCTGCTTTTACACTAGAGGATGAGGCGCGTCGTTGGTGGATGCTTATTCGAGGAGAGCATCAAGGGATGAATTGGGCTCAATTTTTGGAGATCTTCTATGAGAAGTACTTCCCACAGTGTATCCGAGATAGGAAGGTGTCGGAGTTTGAAAACTTGAAGTAAGGGAACAAGGCCGTAGCGGGGTATGAAGCGCAATTTACCGAATTAGCTTGTTTCACACCGTACATGGTCAATACGGACTACAAGAAGGCAAGGAAATTTGAGGGAGGTCTCTGAGACTCCATTATTGAGAAGATTAATGTATTGCAGGTGCAAAAATATGTGGATGTATTGGATAAGGCCATCATAGCGGAAAGTAACCAAGCTAACCGAAACCAGTACTCAGATTGGGAGGGCAAAAGGCAAGGTTCCAATGTGCACAAAGGGTTGGCGTCCTCAAAAAGTAAGAAGCAAAATTTGGGAACTTCAAACACTTCGGGTTCTACCCGTGATTCGGCACCAGCTTGCCTGGAGTGTGGAAAGAAGCACCAGGGGGTTTGTTATCAAGCATCAGGAGCTTGCTTTAATTGTGGAAAGATGAGGCATATGGTGAGAGATTGTCCTATGTTTGGGCAATGGGAAGGGAATAGGCCAACTACTAGTTCAGCCAGTTCCACTCATGCAACAAAGACCCTGACAAGGCCTACTACTTCTAGAGACAATGTTAGGCAAGGGAGAGTCTTTGCTCTTGTTTCAGTCGATGTCTAAAATTCAGACGCTGTGGTATTAGGTACGCTTTCCATCAATGGCCAACCTGCTCATGTGTTACTTGATTCGGGTTCCACCTATTCCTTTGTTTCGAAAACATTTGCTTCTAATTTGAATAGATTATGGAACCCTTGAATTATGTGTTGTGCGTGTCTCTTCCATCCGAGGACTATATGTTATGTGCTTCTATGTATCCTGCATGTGAGCTTTTACTTGGAGATATCCCATTATGTGCTAATTTGATGCCTCTTGATATGATACACTTTGATATAATTTTGGGAATGGATTGGTTAGCTAAGTATCATGCAACCATCGATTGTGTATCTAAGCAAGTTGTGTTTAAGCAAGTTGTGTTTCGCCCACCGGGTCAAGATGAGTTTACTTTTGTGGGACGTGGGGTGGTCCTTCCACCCTATTTGATATCGGCCATGAAAGCTTGTAAACTATTTCAGAAGGGTTGTAGGGGTTATTTGTGTACCATTTTGCATGTAGAGACAACTAAGATGGGTGTTGAAAATATTTAGATTGTTAGTGAGTTTTTGGATGTATTTCCCGAAGAATTGCCAAGGGACTTGATAGATCATGAGATTGAATTTGTCATTGATATTGTACCGGGTACTCAACCTATTTCCAAGGCTCCGTATAGAATGTCTCCGGCAGAAATGAAGGAATTGAAAACACAGTTGCAAGAACTACTTGACAAAGAGTTCATCCGACTAAGTACATCGCCATGGGGCTCACTCGTTGTGTTTATGAAGAAGAAGGATGAGACCCTTTGATTGTGTATTGATTACTGAAAACTTAATAAGATAACGGTGAAGAATAAATATCCTCTATCACGGATTGATGATTTGTTTGACCAATTACAGGGGCGCAAGTGTTTTCAAAAATTGACTTGAGATTTGGGTACCATCCGTTGAAAGTCAAAGCAAAGGATGATGAGAAGACCATCCTCTGAACTAGGTACAACCATTATGAAGTTTTACTCATGCCATTTGGGGTTATGAATGCACCGGCAGCTTTTATGGATTTAATGAATCGGGTTTTGAAATCGTACTTGGATGAGTTTGTGGTGGTATTCATTAATGACATTCTTATTTATTTGAAGAGTAGGGAGGAACATGAAAGGCACTTGAGATTAATTCTTCAAACAATTATGGACAAGAAGTTATATGCTAAATTGAAGAATTGTGAATTTTGGTTGAATGAAGTTGTGTTTTTTGGGCATGTAATTAAAGACACGACTCACAGCAGCACCGATCCTTTCCTTACTATCGGGTACAGAAGGGTTTGTGATTTATAGTGATGCATCTCATAAAGGTTTGGGGTGTGTGCTTATGCAGAATGGAAGAGTAATTGCTTATGCATCTCGACAGTTGAAGCCACATGAAAAGAATTACCCTACGCATGATTTGGAATTAGCTGCTGTGGTGTTTGCATTGAAGATTTGGCGGCATTATCTTTATGGAACAATATGTGAAGTCTACACCGACCACAAGAGCCTCAAGTATTTCTTTACTCAAAAGGAGCTTAATATGCGACAAAGACGGTGGCTAGAACTCATTAAGGATTATGTGTCATGACCTGAACCCGCCCCTATGGATTACGGTCATAACCGGCCAGTAATCAAGAGATTACCTATGGCCTCAAACTAGATTAAACATCATGTAACAGAGTAAAGGGGCCAAAATGGAAGCAACTAAAATAATTTTGTCCATAGAGCTATGCTTATATGGCACATCAAGACATTTCACATATGCTCATTAATAACCCACACCAAAAGGAAGATAACATGGAATCTTACACAGAAAGGATCATTCAAGTCATAGTCAACCAAACCAAAAGCTTATGTACATGGTGATCTTAACATTTTCACTAAAGTAACAAAAGAAGGACAAAAGAAACAAACAAGTCTCGTTTGACTTTTCTCACATACTTCACCGAGGTTGGGTTTGAACATCTCTTTGCTCACCTACATACACATGAATGGGAGTGAGCGAAAGCCCAGTGAATAATATCAAGTAAAGAAGATACATGAATGAAATTTGAAACAGATATATATATATATATATATATATATAACAGACGACCTTGGGCCCATTTATGGTTCTATCTAGTACATTAGATGGCTATAAACCCGGACGTATCAAACGGCCTCTGGCCCACTTCATCTTTAACAGATAGCCTCGAGCCCAATTCATTCATGTCAAACAGCTTTTGGCCCAATCATTCATGTCCAATGGCCTTTGGCCCAATCATTCATGTTCGACGGCCTTTGGCCCAATCATTCATGTCTAACGGCCTTTGGCCCAATAAATCATATCTAACGGTCTTTGGCCCAATCAATCATATCCGACGGCCTTTGGCCCAATCATTCATATCCGACGGCCTTTGGCCCAATCATTCATGTCCAACGGCCTTTGGCCCGATCAATCATATCTGACGGCCTTTGGCCCAATCACATGGCATAACGATTATTTGTCCATAATTCAAATTAACAAACTTATGCAACTCAAATAGGAGTAAGTAATTAGACAAATAGTATACTTCAAAATATCTTTACTAAGATATTACTCACAGTGTTCTGCCGGTGGATTCGTCCTTGTCCTCGACCCTACATAAATCATAACACATATCAGGTCACAAGCTATTCAATCCGTTCGTAACTTATACACTCCTCTTAGGCCTCTTTCTTATCTTCTTAATCCATTCACAATGCTCAATGCATGCCTAAGAGTGCTTAGAAATGAAGGAGAACGGAAAATGAAACACAAAACATCCCTTCAAAATTTCTGAAACAGGGCTCCCCACTCGAGCACGGCTTTCACTGCTCGAGCGGACCCCTTTGGTTTGCAAAAAGTATTGATTGCCTCATTTTAGCACTCGAGCATGGCTTCGGATGCTTGAGCTGAGAGTCAAAACATGTGACTGGGCGCTCGAGCGTGACTCTTCCCGCTCGAGCGGACATCAATGTTTGCAAAAGTTCTGGGAGCTAGAATTTCACGCTCGAGCGGACCTAACGAATTCTGGAATTTTTAGAATTGTTCTTGAAGCTCAAACTTGATATTCAAAGGGTCCAAAGCTCATATTTTTGGTTCAAAAACATGGAAACACATTATATAACATGAAGACATAAGCAATATGAGACCAATTGTTCAAAATCATGGTTCATTTCCAAAATCATTTTGAATTCTCTTCATAAGTTTCAAAACTCATGCATTCAACGTCATACAAGCTTCATATTTTCATCAGTCGTGTATGCATGTTAATTTTTTACTCCAATTCTATTTCAAATGGTACAAGTGATGTTTATACTCATGAAGCTCAACAAAACCATGCTTGCATGTATGATTCAACACTCAAATTTTTATAATTAACATGATACATGTTAGATTATGCAAATTCATGGCAATTCTCTACATGCATGTACATACCATCTTCATAGTCAACTCAAATCACACTTTTGATTACAATTCATCTTTGAGCTCACATAATTACAACTCAAACTCATGAATTCATGCCCAATTACTCACCTATGAGCTCCAATCTTCCAAATTCTAGTTATTTCTTGAGTTAATCTTCAAGATCTTCAAGCTTTTGGTTCAATTCTCTAGCTTGAGCTCCCTCTCTCTCTCTACAATCGGCACACACTCTCTCTCTAGAGTATAATCTCAGCAAGTATAAGTTCCAAAAAGGAATTGAGTGCATATAAGCCTATTTATAGGCTTGGCCAATCAAATTGATTAAGCCTAAGTAATTTGAGCCTAATTTAATCGTTCTGAATCTAATTGTTTTGATCCGAATCAATTTCCAATTAAATTTCATCATAGGCTCTAAAAATTATGCTAATCACAATAGCATAGCCAATTCCAGTTTCTGATGCTTCTACGGCCTTCAATTTAAATTCTAAAGCAGAAAATCAAACAGATTTTCTTATAGTGAACAGATAGAAATACAAAGACACATGTAATCACATAATTACCACCCAAAACCATATCAAGCATATAATCACAATCATAATTAAGATCAATTAGCATATCACAGAATAGGGCTATCACATTATGACTTGCAGATTCATTATCATCCCAGTAAAGCCAACATGGTAGCGGATGCTCTTAGTAGAAAGTCAATGGAAAACTTAGCATGTTTGTTTATGGAGTGGAATGAACTATTACTTGAATTGGAAAGAATGGAGATGGAAATTGTGCTACATGAACGGGATGGAATGTTAGTTGCAATGACCGCACAACCATCTATTATTGAGGAAATTAAACAAAGGCAATTGGAGGATGAATTCCTCAAGAAAGTATATGATGAGATGGAAGCAAAACTGAGACCGGGATTTTCTTTGGAAGCTCAAGTGTTGAAGTTCAAGGGAAGATTGTGTGTTTCTAATGTCCCTGAAATTAAAGGAATAGTCTTGGAAGAAGCACACTAGTCCAGGTTTGCTATGTAACCCAGGAATACGAAAATGTACCAAGATCTCAAGCAAGCTTTTTAGTGGCCTAATATGAAGAGAGAAATTGCGGAATTCATTTGAAGGTGCCTTCAATGTCAACAAGTAAAATCGAAGCACGAAAGACCGGTGGGGTTACTTTAACCTCTCCCTATTCCGGAATGGAAGTGGGAGCATATAACTATAGATTTTATTGTGGGCTTACCCCGAACATCTCGAGGTGTGGATTCTATATGGGTTGTTATGGATAGATTGACTAAGTCTGCTCACTTTTTGCCTATGAAGACTGTTTATAATACTGATCAACTTGCTATTGTGTACATTGCTGAGATTATTCGATTGCATGGTGTTCTGGTTTCCATTGTGTCGGATAGAGATTCTAAGTTTGTGTCAAGGTTTTGGAAAAGCTTACAAAAAGCACTGGAAATAAAGTTGAGGTTCAGCACCGCATTCCATCCACAAACCGATGGACAATTTGAAAGAACTATACAGACGTTGGAGGACATGCTCCGGATGTGTGTTTTGGATTTCTGAGAAAGTTGGGAGGCTCATTTACCTTTGGCAGGCTCATTAATCATGACAGTGGTTACATTGAGAGAATGGTTTGATGTTAATGTAACTTTGAGGAAGTTGATATGAGAGAATGGTTTGATGTTAATGTAACCACCGCCATGATTAATCATGACAGTGGTTACATTGAGAGAATGGTTTGATGTTAATGTAACTTTAAGGAAGTTGATATGAGAGAATGGTTTGATGTTAATGTAACCACTGCCATGATTAATGAAAAATCTTATTAATTTTATTTATGAAACCACTCAAAGTTTTATTTACTTACTACATTGCCCTTATCATCAACTATTACATCTTGAGTCACATCACTATTTTTTACACTGATGATTACATTTCGTAAAACATTAGAAAATTCTGTTGGATTCATCATGACTGATCCTCTACAATCAACTTCCTATTTGCTAACACCAACCTCCGAAATCGACGAACCAGGATCAACATCACTAGTTTCATCACCACCTGCAGGTACATCAATCTCTAACAAACTTAGACGACCTCTGCGTTCATGAATAACTGAACCACTTTCCCCAAAACCTCCTAACAACAAATCTCTTCGCCTCTCCGGTAATCCCACAGACTTAGTCCGTATCAGAATCGGAATGACCTTCGTTGGAGGACAATGCCAAACATCAACATTTTCATTAATATATTTTTTAGATAACACTACAATAGAGGGGACCCTCATTTGCAAATCTTCTGGCATGTCACTCGTAGAATACTTCAGATACCCCTTTATTTTACAATACGTAATCCACCTTTTAATATTCGAATTTTCAAGTCGATACTTCGCCATCCGTGGCGCTTGTTTGTCGTTAATTGAACAATAATCATTCCCATAATAGACTAACTCGCATTGACAATCCACAGGGAAAATAAACCACGCCTGCAGACTGTCATTACCATTTAACCTCCGATCATAAACATTTTCTCTGACCAACCCACTGGCATTGGTTGTGCAAAGGGGGGAATATTTTATCAACCTTAATACTTTTTTGTTTATATCTTAACCTCAATTGAGAAAATAAATTAGGCAAAGCAAGTTCAATACAACTGAAATCACTTGCTGAAACACCTTCAATAACACTAGTTTTTATATCATCCCCCTTCATTCAAAACCTGAACATTACAAATAAAAATGCATAAATTATAATTCTAAACAGTGTTAAAGTACATTTGACTCCTCAAAGTAATTTTGCATTCTTTTCCACTAATAGTAGCAGCCACTAAATATATGGCACCCTTCTGAATACTTTCAACATTTCCCAACAACATATCTTTGTAGTCCGTCCAAACATCAAATAGGAAGAACCGATCCATAACTTCTATCCCGTGATGAACATACTCTTTGTCCTTACCACCAACGAGCTTGAATCTCATTTTCTTTAGCATCCAAAACCGGTCGGACTAGTCAGGATCAACAATCTAGGTCTCAGGATTAACCTCGCCAACTCCAATAAATATCTTGTCAGGTGTAGGAACGGAATCTGACGGACTATTATCACCTATGAAGAAAAACAAAACGTGGTGGACCACATTTTCATCTTTAGCATCTTGTCCCAATTGAACATTCCTAATTAATTTTATACCCTTAACCACGATCTTGTCTGATTGACGGTCACTTCTCTTATTACCCAACTTAATACCATTAAGCAATCTCGCCACACCTTTATTATCAAATTTAACGTCCCTTAATTGTTCATCGTACAGTTGTAACTTCCTTATTTCCCTCTTAGTCCTCTTAACATATCGGAAAATATTCTGAACATACCATCGGCGATGAACATACGCCGCCTTAAAAGGTGCACTACCACGGTAACTTCTCTTATATCCACTGGCCACTGGTGTCCTTGACTGGAGGTTCGCAAGGGGAGTCTGATACTGGCTGCTCATACCTCATTCCATTTTTTATAAAACACTCCAAATCTTTTATCTTACAAATTTTGCAGATTCTCTTACCTCTACTGACCCTTATGTTCAGACACCTTAGCTTTCATATTTTTTCCCTTTGCTCCTCGTACCCATGAACGAACTTCGCCAGAGCTGACCATCGGCTCTCTTCCCACAGTCCTATTTGCCACGTCAAAAAACGATCTACACACATTTGAGTGAACTGCCCGTAATTCTCGGGATACTCTTCTAAGGAGCACAACATTGTATACCAAAACAATCAACAAACAAAAAAGACTGAAAATGAAGGATGAAACAAGGTACCAGAAAACAAATTCACCACAATAGCTATCCCACTGCAAAAGCATATTCTTCTCTGTCAAAAAATATTTTTTGGTACCAAATAAATAGCCAAAATGGCCTGCGTGTAAGGATGAAGATTCCCCATTCAAAATAATTCAAACACATTTATTTTCCTACCTTTGCTTTATGTCTATCATTCTGCAAGAATATTTTTTCTACAACCACACAAATCACCAGAAAAGCGACACGCGTATAACACTATTTGGCAAAGGAATCAAAAGTACTCACACCACTTACACTTGGGCCCGGGTGTGACTTTCTTTTAACCTCATCCATATACGTGTCCATAAGTACAACAATGGAAGGTGTAGATCAGTGAGAGGGGCGGCGCTAGCAATATTAATACAGCACCTCCCCAGTCACACCACTCACACCGGGTTTTTTTAACTAATAAGGAGGCCTTGTATGGCTGGTGTGAGTTCGCTGTTTACCACTACAAAATGCCTCGCGAAGTCTCTTTCCATTTTTATGCCAAGAATGTTTTCCTCACCTACTCACAATGCCCATGCCCAAAAGAACAACTCTTAGAACTCCTCCAATCCCTTCTCCAACTAGCCTGTCAGCCATACTACATACTTGTTGCAAGGGAGCTCCATGAAGATGCAAACCCTCACCTTCATGCCATGGTTTAATGCATGAAGAAGATCCAAACCTCTCACCCGAGATTTTTCGATCTCACTGGAACCAACGGGAGGATCTACCATCCAAATATAGAAAAACTCCATTCGCCAACAGCAAGTCAATAGTATATACAGAAAGGGGGCGAGTTCGTCGAATGGGGAGAATTTTCATCTAAGGGGAAAAGTCCTTCGAAGAACAGAGACGAACTCTGGTATTTTGTGACATAATCGGTGAGACATCTTTCCTTGCAGAGTGCAAAGAATTGTTCCTCCGTTTCTGTTTCTGCAAGTATTCCCCTCCAGAGTTCGTCTTTGTTCTTCGAAGGACTTTTCCCCTTAGATGAAAATTCTACCCATTCGACGAACTCGCCCCCTTTCCGTATATACTGTCGACTTGCTGTTGGCGAGTAGAGTTTTTCTATATTTGGATGGTAGATCCTCCCATTGGTTCCAGTGAGATCGAAAAATCTCGGTTTAGAGGTTTGGATCTTCTTTGTGCATTGAACCATGGCATAAAGGTCAGGGTTTCCATATTTATAGAGCTCCCTTGCGACAATTATGTAGTATGGCTGACAGGCTAGTTGGAGAAGGGATTAGAGGAGTTCTAAGAGTTGTTCTTTTGGGCATGGGCATTGTGTGTAGGTGAGGAAAACATTCTTGGCATAAAAACGGAAAGAGTATCATCCACCTCCATTCAAAACCTGAATATTACAAATAAAAATACATAAATTATAATTCTAAAAAGTCTTAAAGTACATTTGACTCCTTAAAGTAATTTTGCTTTCTTTTCCACTAACAGTAGCAGCCACTAAATATATGGCACCCTTCTGAATACTTCTAACATTTCCCAGCAGCATATCTTTGTAGTCCGTGCAAACATCAACTGAGAAGAACCGGTCCACAACTTCTATCCCGTGATGAACGTACTCTTTGTCCTTGCCACCAACGAGCTTGAATCTCATTTTCTTTAGCATCCGAAATCGGTCGGATTGGTCAGGATCAACAATCCAGGGCTCAAGATTACCCTCGCCAACTCCAATAAATATCTTGTCAGGTGTGGGGACAGAATTTGACGGACTATTATCACTTATGAAGAAAAACAAAACGTAGTGGACCACATCTTCATCTTTAGCATCTTGTCCCAATTGAACATTCCCAATTAATTTTATACACTTAACAACGATCTTGTCTGATTGACGGTCACTTCTCTTATTACCCATCTCAATACCATTAAGCAATCTCGCTACACTTTTATTATCAAATTTAACTCCCTTAATTGTTCATCATACAGTTGTAACTTCCTTACTCCCCTCTTAGTCCTCTTAATATATCGGGGAATATTCTGAACATACCGTCGACGATGAACATACACCGCCTTAAAATGGATATGTAAATGATGTGGATGTGTTACATTTTGCTCATATTGGTATAGCTCAATGGACTCATTCTTTTGTTGTGTAATTCCGCTTTTGGCCCCATCACTATAATTACTCTGTATGTTTTTTTGAGGCCGAAGGTAATCAAGTGATTACCGGCCGGTTATGACCCAAACGTTTCGGTGCGGGTCACGACACCACAACCTCCAAAGTGATTCATATTACTCATGATGTGAGCCCTATATATACATGAGTGGTATGGATCACTTTGGAGGTTGTGGGTCCTCAAAATTGGGGTCCCAAGCATTTTTATTCAAATTAACAGTGAGTCAATGGTCAACAACCAATTGAAGGAACTTCTTGCTCTCCATGAAATGTCTTGAAGAGTCAGTAACTTGAGCTGCGCACTCGTCTGGAAAATATTTTTTGCCCAAACATATAGATGCAATTATTTTTAGGATCAATAACACACAAAAAAAAAACTTCAGAATTTCACACATTTTTTTATTAAATCCTATTCTTTCACCCGTATTTCAATTTGGCCTCCCCGTCCATTTCCGTCATATTGAACTAATGAAAATCTAGGCAAAATTTTAAATTTAAACTCACATGTTCAAACACTTGTATCTCCCTCATTATAACTCTGTTTCGTCTCATTTTTGCATCATTGGATTCACCTCATGGCTTAGTCAGTCCACCTCTCATACGACTTGTTATGCCTCTTTTTGCATGTTGTTGGAGCTCTGAAAGTTGATTAAAAAAAGGATTTTTTTTTCTCTTTGGGTAAAATTTTCAGATTTAAACCCACATGTTCAAGCACTTATATTTCTCTCGTCGTAACTCCATTTCGCCTAATTTTTATGTCATTGGATTCACCTCATGGTATAGTTTTCATTCCACGCTTGTTTCACCTCTTTTTGCGTGCCATTAGAGCTTTGAAAATTGGCCAAAAAATTTTTTTCTCATTTAT
Source organism: Camellia sinensis (assembly GCF_004153795.1). Lineage (NCBI taxonomy): Eukaryota > Viridiplantae > Streptophyta > Magnoliopsida > Ericales > Theaceae > Camellia > Camellia sinensis. The sequence goes on along the minus strand of NW_021025200.1, from coordinate 1,175,642 downwards.
TTATTTATTTTTTCCCTCTATCTTTTATCTCTATGTTTGTTCTTTCCTCCTTCATTTTCACAATTATTCTCTATTTTCCTCTTCCTTTATGGTCTTTCTACTGAGCTCATGGTAGCCACTGAACCTCCGATGGTAGCGGTGCTATCGAGTATCAAGGTTTATGACTTACAAGAAGAGGGAGAAACGTAAGGATGAAGGGGAAGGGCCATGAAAGAAGAGAAGAAGAGAGAATAATTATAGAAATAAAGGAGGAAGGAGGAAGCATGGAGATAGAAGATAAAGGAAAAAGAAAAAGAAATCTTATTTTCGGCCAAATTTTGGAGCTCCAACAACACACACAAAGGTATGAGGGGTGGAATGAAAACGAGGTCATGAAATGAATCCAAAGACACAAAAATAAGGTTAAACAAAGTTATGATAATAGAGATATAAGTGCTTGAACACGTGAGTTTGAATCTGAAAATTTTCCCTAAAGAGAGAAAAATATTATTTTTAGCCAACTTTTGAAGCTTCAATGACATACAAAAAGAGGTGGAACAAGGCATATGAGGGGTGGAATGAAAACTAGGCCGTGAGATGAATCTAACGATGTGAAAATGAAGCGAAATAGAGTTACGATGAGTGAGATACAAGTGCTTGAACATATGGGTTTGAATATGAAATTTTGCCCAGATTTTTGTTAATTCAATATGACAGAGATGGACGCGGGGGGTGGGTAGGGGGGGAGGGGGGGGGGGGGGGGGGCAAATTGAAACATGGGTGGAAGGATGGGGTTTAATTTGTCGAAATTGAAAATCTAGAGTTCAAAACGAAAAAAGCATGAAACCCTGAATTTTTATTTTTTATTTTTATTATTATTATTTATTATTTGTTTTTTTATTTTTGTATTATTATTATTATTTTATTTATTTATTTTTGTAGTTGCCCTTATTTTTATTAAGGTTGATTAAGCTAAAAATTCAAAATAAATTTCCTTTGTCTAAAAATTTAGGCATTAATTTTTTTTAAGACAAACTATTACAAAATTACCAAACTACTCAGAGATATATATAATAAACGATGGAACCAAACCAAAACCATCATCTCTCTCTCAGCCTCTCTCTCTCTCTCTCTCCTCCGAGCTAAATCTTGCCGGCGTCGCCACCACCGTCACTTCCTCCATCTCACCCTCTCCTTAGATCGTGTAAAGTTCCGTCACAAAAAAGTGAACAAAAGTGGGCAAAAGCCAAGGAGTTTCATCCAACCAACAAGCTTAAGGAAGGGTGGCTAACCCCTTCTCTTTTTTGTGACTTAAACTCAAATATTTCAGGCATCAAAACACTCTGAAATCAGTATGAAAAAGTAAAGAAAGAGAGAGAAAAGATGGTACAAAAGCTCAAATTATATCTCTTTAAAGAGCGGATGCTCTTCTAGGTCACAAACCACAAGTTGAATACTCTCAAGAGTTGAAATTTGTGTTCAAGAATCTCAGCAAGAGGCCTCAAGTTTTTTCTTAGAAGGCATATATATAGTGTATGTATGTTACAAGAGAGGAAGGTAGTGTGTTGGACAAGCTATAGGCACTTGGAGAATTTTTCTAACCTAAAACCACGAGGGGTGGTCATGTATTTATAGAAAAATAGGCCCTCATGTCAGAAATATCTATAATGAGACAGCTGGTGCAAGGCATGCACATGGGGACAGTTGGCTGTCTCAAAATATCTGTTGTCGGGAAACATGGCCGGCTGGCCACGACCGGCCAATCAAAAATGGCCTGCCGGCAACTTGTTGGCCAACAGGTCTCTGAGTGGTCAGGCCAGAAAAAATTAGGTTTTGGTTGAAAGGGGGTGCAAGGCTTAGGTTCTAAAGCTCAAAAACTAAAGCCTTTTGCCGAAGAAATTGAACGATTGTACAACATAACATTTCATCATCGAGTGTTCAATGTGAGGCATCCAAGTCTTAAGGGCGGCCAAAATGGGTTGTCTACACCTGTTTCAAAAGATAATGGTTGTCGCCTCCGATCAACATAGCTTTTCTGACAGCTTTGGGTCATGAACAATCTTCTTCTAATGATAACTACTTTCTTTGTAGTCTCATGAACTAATTCGGGCCCACGCATTGGTGAGTCCCCTATTTCTGTCCAACATAACGGTGATCTACAAGGACATCCCTAAAGAGCTTTGAAAGGCGCCATCTCAATACTAGATTGGTAACTGTTGTTATAAACTTAACCAAGGGTAAGTGTCTTTCCCAAGACCCTTTAAAATCTAACACACATGCTCTTAACATGTATTCCAAGATTTGTATGGTGCGCTCTGATTGCCCAGCGATCTGTGGATGATAAGTAGTGCTGAAATTCAATTGAGTACCCAAAGCATTTTGAAGACTCTGTCATAGCCTGGCTGTAAAGTGAGGGTCTCTATCGGACACTATACTCATTGGAACCCCATGAAGGCGAATAATTTCACGAATGTAAGTTCAGCTAGAAACTTTATAGAATCCCCCATGCTCATGGCAAGAAAGTGGGCTCGATGTAAAGTTTAGCTAGAAACTCTATAAAATCCTCCATGCTCATGGCAAGAAAGTGGGCTAATTTAGTGAGCCTGTCTACAATCACCCATATCGCATCATTATTTCTTTGTGTTCTAGGAAGGCCAGTAACAAAGTCCATATTAATATGCTCCCCTTTCCATTCAGCAATTGGGAGAGGTTGTAGTAATCCTGTCCATCTTTGGTGCTCAACTTTAACTTGTTGACAAGTTAAAATTTGGACACAAATAAGGCTACATCCTTTTTCATCCCCCTCCACCAGAATTGTTGGTTGAGGTCATGATACATTTTGGTGCCTCCCGAATGCACTACTAGACGTGAGTGATGAAAGTCTCACAAACGTCATCCCTCATTGATTTCGGCACAAACAATTGGTTGAAGTAACGAATACTAGAGTCTGTATAAATATTCAGGCCCTTCTCTTCTTTCCCTTTGGAAATTTTCTCTTGAATTGCATCCACCTTTGGATTACCCAATTATGCTTCTACCACTCTCCTAACAAGGGTGGGTTGTGCAACGGTGCAAATAGAATGGCTTGATTAAAAGACTCACGAAGCTGTAAATCAAATTCACTAACATCCCTTATCATCTTCCATTCCCTCACTGCTAAGCAGGCTATAATGCTCATAGATTTTCTACTAAAGGCATGTGCTATGACATTAGCCTTATGGGGGTGATAGTGTATTTCAAAGTCATAGTTCTCCAAAAACTCCATCCATCTTTGTTGACACAATTCAAATCTTTCTGAAAGAATAGGTACTTAAGGTTCTTGTGATTGGAGAAGACTTCAAATCTCTCCCCATACAAATAATGTCTCCAAAGTTTTAAAGCGAAAACAACGGCGACAAGCTCTAAATCGTGCGTTGGGTAGTTTCTCTTGTGAGGCTTTAGTTGTCGCGAACCATATGCTACCACTTTGCCTTCTTGCATTAAAACACATCCTAACCCTTCCTTTGACAATTCACAATATACAGTATACCCCAAGCCACATTCTAGAATGATAAGAATAGGAGTGGTAGTAAATTTAAGTTTTAGTTCTTGAAAGGATTTTTCACAGGCTTCACTCCAAATGAACTTTACTCCCTTACGAGTCAATCTTGTCAATGGTGACGCTATGGAAGAGAAATTCTTTACAAATCGGTGGTAGTAACCGACTAAACCCAAGAAACTACAAATTTCATAAGCGTTTTTGGGTTGTTCTCAATTCTGTATTGCTTCTATCTTTGAAGACCATAACCCTATCTCCGGAGACTACATGACCCAAGAACTTCACCTCTAAAAGCCAAAACTCACACTTCTTATATTTTGCATGCAAGCGATGTTCTCTAAGGATTTGTAGAACACGACAGAGATGCCCCTCATGCTCCTTTTCTGAAGCTCTCCAAGGTAAGGTACTAGGGCGTATAAAGCCCTTACCTAGCAACTCCTACAACTATTCTTTCAGAACAACCAATTCAGCTGGAGTGAATCTATAAGGCGACAAAGAGATAGGCATTGTACTCGGTATCAAATCTATAGAGAATTTGACCTCCCTATGAGGGGGTAATTCGATGAGATATTCGGAAAAGACATCGGGATACTCGTAAACTACCCTCGGAAACCCATCCCGAACCTTATCACTTCCATCATCTAAAAAGGCTGCCAAGAATGATCTAAACTCACCCCGACTGCTAGGGTAGTACAATGAGAGTAAGGATCTATCACTCCTATCCCCAAAAAGAGTAAAACAATCACTGCCCAACGTACACACCGCAACTTCCCCATGATAACAATCAATAATAGCCCAGTAAGAAAACATTTTTTAATGTTTTAGTTGCGCAGTTCCAAACATTTCCACAATGTCTAGAGGCTCACCTTTTTGAATTCAAAATGTTATCTTCTTTTAATCTAGATCGAGCAAAAGATATTGTGGGAATGAATGGAAGGAGTGAAATCCTCTAAAATACTTGTTTCTCCTTTCAAATCAGTTAGAAGACTATACAAAGGAAACTTGCCATTAAAGCATACAAAAGTTTTTACAACCCTTGACACAAAACTCTAAGCTTCTACAATCAAATTTCTTTAAACCCTGCTTCCTACAAATAACAATACGACTACATGTCATTGCAATGGTGTGTCTCCAGCTCCTAAAAAATCAGATAGGGTTAAGCTATATGCCCAGTAGGAATACATTTAACCAAGTATCTAATCTTTTGAGCACTCACATGGCACCATTATAACTAAACAACATAAGATAATTAGTATTGGTAAATAACAAATTAGGTAATTTAGTAGATAAATAAATAATTAAAGTACACTTCTATTTCACACAAAACCGTTCTCAATGTAGAAGAAGAAACACACCATGAGTCCCTTACAAGATTCCAAACCCCAAGCACAAGTCCTTAATACTATCCCTATATTTACCAACTACTATTCGGCAGGATGTGGGCACTAACAAAACATTTAATACAATCCCCACATTTACCAACTACTATATGGCAGGACGTGGGCACCTAAAATCATCCATTTTCCCACTTTTACTGACTACAATACGACAGGACCAGTGGACACCCAAAAACATTTTTTCCACATTCGTCCGGCGATAAGCACAGACTAAGCAATTGGGTACCTTGACGCCCCACGTGGGTACCAACACAACACCACATGCTCAAAACCGACTCTTAACCTGGACTCGTGCTTAATTAACCACTTCATTAAACTTTCTTCCAAGTAAACGAGCATTAGTCATTATATGAGAGGAAAGAAAAAAAATATAACCTTCAAAGACCATCAATCCCCAAGTCACAATTTCAACACCACAACAATATCTATATTTTCCATACCTTGATTATTCACACAATTCCAAGAATTTAAGGAAATTTAACTTTCAAATACCATTCACTGCTCAAATTCAAGATTAGGGCTTTAAACAAATTTGGGGCTTCTTCTCCATTTTAACATATATCTCTATTCACAATATTATTACTCATATTATATGGAGAATTAGATAAAACTCTAATAAAAGTTGAGTAAAGTTTCCCTTTTTGTGAAATACATGATTTAATCTAACTTAATCATCAAATTAAGTCATAAAGTCACAACCATCATCTTCAAAACAAAGAGATACTAAGTTAAAAGTAACCCTACCTTAAACTAGGTGCAAATAAACCAAGCTTCTAGGGCAATCCTTCGTAAAAATGAAATCCAATCGATAGGAGGGAAGATCTTCACTCATACTTCTCTTCTTACAAGAGATTTAGACTTGGATCTTAGCAAAATGAAAAGTATTAGGGTGAGAAACTTCGGGTTTTTTGGAGTGAGAGGGAGAGAAAAGAAGATAGAATAGAAAAGATGAAGAAATGACCTAGAAGGGTCCTTTTTAAAAAAACAGAATTTGCGCAGACCTCTTGAGCAGTCTTTTCATCGCTCTAGCGGTGAACAACACCTCTCAGTACTTTTGTCTACAAAACAAGATACTGCGATCCCTTCATCTTCGCTCGAGCGACCATTTGTTCGCTCGAGCGGTCCAGCCTAACCTACAAACTACTGGATGCCCTTAATCTTTGCTTGAGCGGTACTTTCACCGCTCGAGCGGTCACCTGGAAAAATGTCACAGAATCTCAACAATGTGACCATTCACTCAACATAATCAATGTGACATGCAAAACAAAGTGTAAACATTGACAATGAGAAGATTCATACTCATAAACAATCAGGACCTCATTCGAAACACCAACATTGATATTCGAATCTGAACAATGTGACTATTCACTCAATGTAATCAATGTGACATGGGAAATAAAGTGCAAACACACACAATGAAAAGATTCATACTTGAGAATAATCAAGAGATTATTCAAAGCACCAATGTCAACATTGGAATGCCAACAATGTGACCATTCACTCAACATAATCAATGTGACATGAAAAATATATTACAAACACTCATAATGAGAAGATTCACACTTCAGAACAATTAGGACATTTTTTGAAATACCAACGTCAATATTGGAATGTCAACAATGTGAGCATTCACTCAATGTAATCAATGCGACATGAAAAACTAACTCCAAACACACAATGAGAAAATTCATACTAAAAAACAATTAGGACATTATTCGAAACACCAATGTTAATATTGAAATCTAAACAATGTGACCATTCACTCAACGTAATCAATGTGACATGGGAAATAAAATCTAAACACTCACAATGAGAAGATTCACACTTGAGCACAATCAAGACATTATTTGAAACACCAATGTCAGGATTGGAATGTCAATAATGTGACCATTCACTCAACATAATCAATGTGATATGCAAAATAAAGTGCAAACACTCACAATGAGAAGATTCATACTTCAGAACAATCAGGACATTATTCAAAACACCAATGTCAACATTAGAATGTCAACAATGTGGCCATGCACTCAACAATGTAATCAATGTGACATGAAAAATAAACTCCAAACACTCACAATGAGAAGAACACCAATGTCAACAATGGATGCTCAATAATGTGACCATTCACTCAACATAATCAGTGTAACATGGAAGATAGACTCCAACCATTCACAATGAGAAGATTCATACTTGCAGACACCAAATACTCACAATGAGAAGATTCATACACAAAAATAATTAGGACATTATTCGAATCAACAATGTCAATATTAGAATCTCAACAATGTAAGTCAACGTAATTAGTGTAACATGGAAAACAAACTCCAAACATTCACAATGAGAAGATTCATATTTGAAACACCAATCAAAACATTCATAAAAGCAAAAATTTCTAATTCATAAATTACAAACCTTAAATCTCGAATCCCCAAACCCTAAACCTCGAACAATAGGAATGTAAATATTTATAATTACTGATTTCAATCAAAGAATGTGACATAAAAAATACTATTGTATTTAATCTCAAAAATATTATTAAATCAAACTCACTTAACATAATGAATGTGACATAAAAAAAATACTCAAAACATTCACAATGATAAGATTCATACTCAAAATAACATTCATAAAACTAGAAATTTCTAATTTGTAAATTACAAACGCTAAATGTTAAATCACTAAACCCTAAACCACAAACAATTGGATTGTAAATATTCACATTTACTGATTTCAATAAAAGAATGTGAACTATTGGATGTAGTTTCAAAAAATAGTATGAAATTTGAGAAAACAACTTTGGTTTGTTCACCATTGTTGATATCGATTGGAACTTGTGTAATGATCTTGAACAACAATCTCTGTTGAATGACGTTGTTAGCGATCTCTGTTGCCGGAATGAAGAATGTTTACCGATCGTAGGGTTTTGATCGAAAAAGAACGAGTTCAATATTAGGGTTTTAATTTTCAAAAAAAAAATGAAATCGTAGAGTTTTAATTTTGGGAACGGTGAAGAAAAGCTTTGATGTTCTGTAATGTTAATGTTTTAAAGGGGAAAAAAAAGCATGCATCTGATATGAACATAAGGGCAATATTGTCTTTTCATTAAGGACAAGACTAATTGCAACATACATAATTAAAGAAGGATTTATGAAAAAAGCTCCCGATAATTTAATAAGGTGTATTGAAAAATTAGGCATACTTAGTGATGTTTTGGGTGTAAATAGAATCTCCCAAATTATAAAGCCAACAAAGCATACCTAAAAACCCACTAAACCCAAGTCCAAACCCAAACCTAACAATCTTCACAATGGGGAAGAAATAAACACCACTATGAAGGGTATTAAACTCCTCTTTATAGGAGTTGAACCCAAGATCTCATACCACAAAGGGCATGTTTGATTGACAGGATTAGAGCAAGGGATTAGGATTATTAATCCGTGGGCCCAATTATTGTTTGTTTTGAAATTTTGTTTTAGGATTAATAATTAATCCAACGGATAATTAATCCAACAAATTTGTAAGATTATTAATAATGGGGTAGGGGTGGGATTAAATATCTTGAATTGGGAAAAAAAATAAAAAGACTATTTTACCCTGACTATATAAGCAAAAATGTAAGCCAAATCAAATCATTTCTACATAGCAAAGACACAACAGCTTTGTTGAGAGAAGATCTCCATCTCAGTGTGCCGATTTTAGCCTTCGTTCGCCGGAAAATTCACCGTCAGCACTAAAAAACTCTCATTACCGGTGAGATTATCATCTTTGCCATTTATTTATTTATTTATTCCAAATTTTATCTATTTCAACAATTAATTTTACATGTTTTGTTCAAAATTTATGATAAATCATCATTGTCAGAATTTATGAGATGTATTTGTATATATATACATAGATCTATGTATTTGTAACAATGTTTTGATGGTTTTGATATATATTATATTCTAGATCTGTGTTTGATTCTATTGTTAAAATTCTGCCCACCATGTGTTTGATTCTATGTTCAAGTGAGAAACTCATCATAAACAATTGGAACATGCTCATGAAGTATTTGATTATTGCCCATCAAGTGTTTGTAACTTTCACTTTGATTCTTGCTTTGAAACCCTATGGAGTTTAGCTGCTGTCTGTTTCAGTTCAGTTCTGGCTTGATCACTAGTAGTTTTCTCCATTTTAGAACTTAATTTTTAATATCAAGTTGTGAGTATTAGTTTTTGTGTAGAAATTTCTTGGTCTCTTGAATGTTATTGTTGAATTGTACTTCCCACCTATGAGATGACCTTTTTTTCTTGTTAATTTCCTTTCTTTGGTATATGAGAAAATATAAGTGATAATAAATGTGGTGAAAAAAATAATGTCTTTTAATATTTTATTTTTAAATGTGAAAGTGAGTGTAACCGACAGTTTGAAGAAGGATCCTAGGTACTTTTGTCATGTTAGATTTCTAGGCTGACATGAGGCCATCCTCTTCTGCTATAGATATATCAATTCTCTCATCTTCTTGCCATAATTGAGACTTACTTAAAGCTTTTTTTTTTTGAAGAAAAAAATAGTTTAGTTTCTTATTTTCTAAATGAAAATTGTTTGATGTAAATATTTTGAAAACATATTAAAACAATAATATATATATATATATATTGGACGAGTTCTAAAAATGGTGGCTGTCGTCGACAATGGTAAGTAGCCAATAGAGGTGGCTGGAGGTGATTGGGGAGAAATGTAAAATCAAAAACGTATTTTGAAAATAAAACAAAACCCTTTTTTTTTTTATTTCTAATGTTTTAAAAAAATTAAGAAAATTGTTGCCATTTTTTTAGGTCACACAATGATTTGATGGCTACCAATGCCAACTTTTAGGTAGGAGGAAATGAGTCTTTTTCTCAAGTACCCTAAGTTTAAATGAATATTGTGATCATGCACACTCTGTATTGGTTTGGTCCACACAGTTTTTCTTAATCTAAAGAAATTTCTTCAATAGAAGGGAGAATACACCATACTTATGGCCACTATTTTTCCATAATATTCTTAAAAAGAATAAAAAAAATTTGAAATAAGAAAACTCATATAACAAAGCTTCCCCATTTTATTGATCACTCTTTATTATTTTTATTTCAAAGATTCATAATCTAAACACATTCAATATGAGTGCCAAGAGTTCATATTGCCTCATGTAAACAGCAGCAAATTTCCCTATAAAATGATCACGCGTTAAAACCATTAAAAATTCACATATGATGTTTTTTTTTTTTTATTTGAAATCTTTTTCATATATAGGAATGGCAACAGGGTGGGCGGGGCAAGGCCGGGGACTACATTTCCCGTCCCCGATCCCCAAAACTACAAAATTCCCCGTCCTTGCTCCCGATCCCCGGCGGGGAACCCATCCATCCCCTGCCCTCACTCCCTAACGGGGATTGGGTTTCCCCGACCCCAAATAATCCCCGTACAAAACAACAACAATCAACAAAGAAGATGAAGAGTAGAGAGGAGAGAGAAGAGAGAACCACAGAAGCGAATGAGGATGACGATCGGTGGTACTACGGTGGAAGGAGTGTTGTGCAACGAATGATGACGATCGATGGTGTGCGACGACGTTGGTGGAGGGATTGGTGGTGTGCGATGATGGTGGTAGCGAGAGAGAGAAAGAGAGAGACGCTGAGAGAAAGAAGATTGTTGGCGACGAGTGAAGAAGATCGACGGTGGAGGAGAGAGTGGCGAGTGAAGATCGGCGGTGGAGTAGAGAGAGAGACAGAGAGAGAGAAATGAGGGATTCAATGGATAAGAGGCTGAAAATGAATGGCAAAGGCTAAAAATCAAATTTATAAATATATTATATATACGGGCCATGTTCGGGGATTATTTGGGGGCGGGGCCGGGCTGGGGAACCTATCCCCATTCCCAGCCCGAAAACCATTGGGGATTTAATTTTTCATACCGTCCCCGACCCTACGGGGAGTAATTTTCGGGGAAAACCCGTTCTAATCGGGGTTGGGGGGTCGGGTCCCCGTCGGGCCGGGTTCCCGTCGGGCCGGGTTCAAATTTCCATCCCTATTCATATAGGAAACTTATATATTTTTTCAACTAAAACTAAAGATCAAGGGATTGGTCTAGTTTAGTGAATGAGTTGCTTATATATTTCCTTTTTTTCTATAACATTGTTTTATTTATTTATTTTTCCCTATAAAATCATAACCCCTATGGTTAGAGATTTTATAAAAATTTTGAGAGGACAACCTAGGGCTTAGTTCACCATATTTCTACAAGTCAACTTGCACAATTAGACCTTAACGCAATTTTAGTTGTGTTCTCTTTTTGGTTATTCATACATTTTCACAATAAACTGCCCATTTCTAATTTTTGTTAACCATTAAAAATAACATTTGACTTGGCCCTAAAAGGGCTTGGTGTGAGATTGGCTTGATTTTGGACACAATCATACAAAAGTGAGTAGATGAGTATGGTTCTCCATGGTCAAGGTGGAGACTGCGAAATATTCATAAATCTACATTTTCTGCTTTATTTGGTCCAATGGTGTTTCATGTTTTAATCTTCTCTCTGTTTGTTTAGTTTTGTAAAATTCCTAATTTGCATGCTTGAATTAATTAATTTTTAACACATTAAATATGTTTAGGCTTTGGTTTGATTAACTGAGCTTTGATATGGGGTTCAGTGGCTGAGCAAGACTGAAAATAGAAAACACTTCAATAGTGTTCTATGTTGTAAATAAAAAGACATCATAGATTGATTCGTGAATTTTCTTTATTTGATTTTCCTTTTATTTGTTAGGGGAGCTAATTGCTTATCTGGTAGCTTCATCTTTGTTAGATAATTCACCTAGTAATGAATGATGTGTTTCATGCTAAAAGCTTTTTATCCACTTTGAGATTACATCCATAATTACAGGTCAAACAAAATTTGAATTAATGCAATCTTTTGTGAGCTAAATAGCTTATCTGGTAGCTTCTTTTATGCGGAGTTTTATTGGGGTACTGGTGAGGGCAGTGCCTTATTGCATTTACGGATTTTGTTAGCAACATAACTGGACCTCAAATTTCTCCAAATTCTGATCTTTTAGTTTCACACCAGTGCCTTCTCTTTGTTGGACATGCAATAGAATACTTATTTATTATTTATTTTAAATCCAAGGCATTAGTTTTTTGTTTTCAATGCAGAAAGTATACAATACTGTCATGAGATGGGTTCGATTCATTTCATTTCCTGGTTTCTGGGTTTCTTTTACTCTACAACAGTCATAATGGGAAAATTAGTCTAAGGCTGTGGACTCTGATTTAGTTACTAGGTCATTTCATTTATAATAATAATAATAATAATAATAATAATAATAATAACAATAATAATAATAATATCAGAGAGTGAAAATTTGTCTAAACATAGATTATGATCCTCTCTCTCTCTCTCTCTCCAATTGCTATGCATTTGTGTTCCTGTATTAGATATGTTTGTGAAGGGGCTGTTTCAGTACCCATCAGAAATACATGTTGTTCTAATCTCTTACACTAACTAGATCTGATGTGTTAGTTAAAGCATTTGTAGATGGACAATAATGAATGCCTAGACAGTACGATGGACCTATTTGAAGCATTTGTAGCACTCCAAGAAGTTGTGTCATCTATTAACTATGTATGTGGTGTGTACATTATTGTACTACATGTTGCCTTGGAGAGATACCAATCTAGGTTGGATATTAAAAGGTCACCACATCCCTTCCAAGCACAATTAGACTATTTGAATAGATTGGTGAAGGATAGCGATATTGATTGTCATGAACAACTCCGAGTGAATAGGCATACCTTCATGTGTCTTTGTACACTTGTCCAAAGTGTGGGATTATTTGATTCCAAATATGTCCTCTTAGAGGAGAAAGTTGCAATGTTCTTAAATGTGATTGCACACGACTATAAGAATCGCAGCATCAAGTTCAATTTCATGCAATCTGGGCAAATAGTTAGTCAGTACTTTAACGATGTCCTTAAAGATATTTTAAGCCTACAAGGTGTCTTACTTAAGACACTAGAGCCAATAACTGCAAATTGCACAGATGATAGATGGAGGTGTTTTCAGGTATTACATAGTTTAATTTCATATAGATTTTTGGCAAACACTAACATATTTAAAATGAATAACCTTATTTTATTTTGATTTTTGGTAGAATTGTCTTGGAGCTCTAGATGGAACTTATGTTAGGGTTCATGTTCCTGCAATAGATAAGCCAAGATATAGAACACGGAAGGGTGAAATTGCTACTAATGTCTTGGGTGTTTGCTCCCAAGACATGCAATTCATTTATGTGTTGCATGGATGGGAAGGGTCAGCTTCAGATTCTAGGGTACTTAGAGATGCTGTGAATAGACCAAATGGTTAGAAGGTGCCGACATGTAAGAATCTATATAGTTAATTGATGTAATCTTAATTGCCCAATTTTTAAAGTACTTATACATATGAAACCCATACTTGTTTTCAAGTTTCTACAATTTTATTTGTTTTAATCTTTATTTCATGGAGAACCATTTGTTGCTTTCATGATTGCATAATAATATCTATATTTTAGGTAGATCGAGCAGTTGTTTAATATCAAGCGTGTTTTCTTTATTTTTTATTTTTTTATATAGTTCATGCACACTTTTCAATCATATTTTTACCTTGTCTTCCATACTTGTATTTTGTGTATTAGAATGAGCTATTAAATCAATAATATGTGTTGTACATCATTATTATAGGCATGGATAGTGTTGCTACCAGTCGTTCTCAGAAGAAAAGTAAGGGGAAGGCAGATGCTGGTTCAATTGGGAATCGTAGGATTTGGACGAAGCGGGAGGAGTTGTTTCTCATAAGTGCAATGAGAGATTTGTGTAATAATCCTAAATGGAAGGTTGACAATGGGCAATTTAAGTCGGGGTTTTATGGCGAACTTGAGAAGAGAATAGTCATGACTTTTCCTAAAAGTGACCTTCGTGCTTTTCCTTACATAGAGCCAAAGATAAAAATTTGGAGGAAACACTCGGGCCTTTTGTATGAAATGACTGAGCTTAGCGGGTTTAGATGGAATGACACTGAGAAGACGGTTCTTGTTGACAGTGATGATGATTGGGAAAACTTTGTTCGGGTAAGTTTTTTTCTTCTATTTTTTGGTGTTCATCTCATCATAACTACTAGATATCCCATTCATCTTCATTTCAATTTGATCTCACTTAGCTTACCTTTAATTTGAGCTCTTGTTGAAAGTGCTCCAAGTACATATTCACTCCCTGTACTTTTGTTTATGTGCTGCATGCTTGAATGTTCTTTCTTTCTTTTGAACCTATGTAGAGACAACCAAGTGCGAGTTCTATGCGAAACAAGTCATTTCCATATTATGAAGATTGGCTTGTTCTCTTTGGCAAAGATAGAGCCACTGGTGAGTTAGCTGAAGATCCCGCAGATGTAGTTGAAGCAATCGCTGTGGAGGAAGCCATGGGGGAGAAGGGTGATGGTTCTCTAGCTAAGCAATTCCATGTTGTTGACTTCGAGTGTTCAATGTCTACAAATGGAAATTCATCCAACTCTTGTACCTTTAGCAAGGGAGAACAAAAAGAGACAGGACTACTGAAGGAATCACAAGTAATATTGCTACAATGACGGAGACACTCGGCGTGTCTCTTTTTTGGACAAAATGGACACTAGATTGGGTGAGATTGTTAAAAGGATTGCGTAGAAATCCCATTTTTGACCACCCTTAAGATTTGGGGGGCTCAGGTTGATTGTTCAAGGATGAAGGCAGGACGAAGGCTATGTTGTGCAAATGTTTGATTTTTTCAGCAAGAGGAGCTTCAAATCCCAACCTTACACCCCATTTTGGACCAAAACTATTTTGACTAAAATGATTTGTAGACCTTAAAACCCTCTCTTTCAAAATATTTTTGAAGAAAAGTTTCTATGATGTTCCGAGGCTCGCATTTCATTAAATGTTGCGCTTTTCGGTAAACCGAGCAAAGACAAAATGGAAATAAATGAAAGAGAGGTGAACTCTTTGAAAATTATTTCAAAACACCTTATTTAGAGGTTTGGATTTGAAGAAAATTGGAGGAGAGGGAAGAAACCTAGTTGGGGAAGAAGTTGGGCATGAACTGTTAAGAGAGAGTCGAACAGCCCTCGCTAAATCAGGCCTATCCTTCTGTGCACTTGGATTTCAGCTATAAGGTCACCACCATTGGAAAGTGGACTCTGGGGCTTCATTTTACATTCAAGAATCTCCTAAAGCCGAGTCCAGATGAGCTATGGCTGGTTGAAGTTGGGCATCAATTCGGTTAGGACCGAAACTGAGCAGTTTCCACTAAAAGAGGCATATCTTTTTGTACACTTAGAATTTTGATGTGAGGATTCCACCATTGGAAATAAGACTTCCAGGGCTTCAATTTAGACTCAAGAATCACCTGCAAAGGAGTCTGGATGAAGGAGATATGCCTGTTTGAAGTCAGGGCCAGAAACCAGTTTTTGCTTGTCGGCCACAAATGGAGCTTGTCGGCCATGTGTCGGCCAAGAGTGACCCTTGTTGGCCACAAATGGTGGCTGGTCGGCCACCAATGATGGCCAGTCGCCCACTGGTGCAAGGGAAGCGCAGATTTTGCAGATATTTTCCCTCCAACTGTTTCACACTGCTCCAGCTATCCATTCTTTGATGTTTTCGACCAAGGCTCTTGTATTTCTATATATAGAAGACCTTCTCTATTGTTTTCAAGGTTAGAAATATTTGGGAGCCTCTCTCTCTACAATCCTCTCTCTCTACAACTCTCTCTCTCTCTCTTGCCCTTTTGTGCATACAAGTAGAGATACACTTCTAGTTTGCCTATCAACCCTTAACCAAAGTTGCTTATCCTTGGGATGAGATTCCTTGGGACCTTCTTTGAGCTTTAGAAGGTGATTTTAGCCTGATTTGGTGCCTCATTTGTGCCTAAAGTATGCTTGGCTTCAAGAGGTATAACCTTTACCTTTCAAGCTTGTTTTTCATACTTGTTTTTGCCATCTTTTTGTACTATTTTTAGGGTGGTTTTTAACTGAAAAAACCTCTGCTTTTATGGGTTAAATGTGTTGGTTTAAGGCCATTTCAAGTTAGGCGGTGGTTCACCCTTCTCACTCCTTTGTTGTTAAAGCTTTTGTGCCATCTTTTCTCACCTTCAAATCAAACTTTTGGACCTTTAAAACACTGAATTTTAGAGGTATTTCTGTGGCAAAAACCTTGTTTTGAAGTCCAAAAATCTCCTCCTTGTGTCTTGCTTACTAGTCTAGCATGCTTCATGTTTTAGCCTATTATTCTAGCTTGTGTTAGCTTAATTTCAGAGTGTTTTAAGCTATATTTTGGGCTATTTTGCATCTGTTTTGGGCGGGTTGTTGCTTTTGAGCTTTGTATTGCATAACTGTGGTGTAATTTTCTTCACTAGCTTAGTGTTTTGGGGCTTTGAGCATCATTTGTGTGTGTTGGGTGCATGTTTTAATGCTTGTTCGTGCCTAAATTTCAGCACCTAAATATCTGCAACCTCCCCACCTTCTTCATTTTTTTCATTTGCTTTGAGGGTTGTTTAGCTTTAGGGTTGTGTTTAAGCTTGAGATTAAGGTTTGTGTTTAATGGTTTCAATCCTCTTTTAAGGGTTTCTACGAACCAAAGGCATGACCTCTCTCTCGCCTTAAACCATCCCTTGGTTGACGCCTCTTATAGCGATGCCGGTTGTCCCTTTACTGTTCTGTTGTATTCCGAACTTAGTTCTGTGGAGTTGGTAGTTGTATCTATCTTGTTGTCGTCCTTTAATTCCGTTTGTTTGAGTTATAGGATGTGTCGGGCTTGTTTTGAATAGGTGGGTTGAACCTTGGTCTAAAAATCTTGTTGCCAGGTTTTTGGTCGTTCCGCTCGAGCGGAGATTGCACACTCCCAGTTTTTCGTGTCCCTGCAAAACTTCTGCAG